>CM049374.1:23588740-23901267 GCA_026937815.1 Etheostoma perlongum | reverse complement strand
CGGTTGCAGAACAGCTGCGTGTCAGATCCGTGCTCATGCGGCCGTCAACGCCCACCAGATTAAGACTCGCGGTCATGACTGACAGCTGAAGTCTCCAAGGATCAGCGAGATCACATAAATATAGAACCACCAACCACCACCAGTTAGTTTTTTAAAACATTGGCAAACATTTTCAAAATAAAATACATCATGCTCACGGTGCAATATCTCCCTGCACTACACCTTGAAAACAGCACAGAGTTGTTCCCCTCTACCCTCTGGATGAAAACTGGTGGTATTTCGGGTTTTGGGGTCCTTCAGCTGTCGTCATGGTCGCTGCCATTCTGCAACAAATGAATCCACGGAGCACGGAGCCGTCATGCAGCAGTTATGTATCCTGTGGAAATCAGGGGTTACCCAACTTCAAAAGGCCCATGGTTTCTCATAACAAAATAAATTAATAAAACAATAAAAATAAAAACTGTTTTGCAGTTTGTTTTGGTGATGGAATTTTTGTACTGAACCTTTAAAACATCATTACAACCTATACCAGGCAGACAACAACTTATAACACTTTTTAAAACAAACACCACCACAACCGTCAGTGGATTTAAATCCTATCTTTTTGCGACTGCCTCTTTGCAGCTATTCCTCTATTTCGAACAAAAAGTCCCTTAGGCCTTTGTACTGCTCTTTTGCCAACACGGGGGTCTTCCACCAGTTTGCAGTGACTGCATTCAGTTTTGGTGGCCAGCTTTCCTCCTGCTTATATGATCTCTGAAATGAGGCATTACTCGTCGCCCTCAGCCTTGGACATCAACACTTTCTCTTCTGGATCCATGTACCTTATCAGCATAATTCCTGGAAATGAGGAAAAACAAGAAAATATTATGAACAAAATGTTAAAGCCATCAAAACATGAGTTCAGTTACCACAGCAGTCAGTGGTGATACAGCTACAACAGTCAGTGGAGAAAAGCTAAAACAGTCAGTGGAGATACAGCTACAGTGGACGCAGCAGCTCAGTGGACATACAGTACACAGTCAGTGGAGATACAGCCCACAGTCAGTGGTTAGTGAAGCAGTCAGTGGACATACAGCTACAACAGTCAGTGGCAATACAGCTACAACAGTCAGTGGAGAACAGGTACAGCAGTCAGTGGCGATACAGCTACAACAGTCAGTGGAGAACAGGTACAGCAGTCAGTGGTCAGTGAAGCAGTCAGTGGACATACAGCTACAACAGTCTGTGGAGAACAGGTACAGCAGTCAGTGGCAATACAGCTACAGCAGTCAGTGGAGATACAGCTACAACAGTCAGTGGAGATACAGCTACAACAGTCAGTGGAGAACAGGTACAGCAGTCAGTGGTCAGTGAAGCTGCAGCAACAACAGTCAGTGGAGCTGCAACAACAGTCAGTGGAGAACAGCTACAGCAGTCAGAGGAGATACAGCTACAGTAGTCAGTGAAGCAGTCAGTGGACATACAGCTACAACAGTCAGTGGACATACAGCTACAACAGTCAGTGGAGATACAGCTACAACAGTCAGTGGAGAACAGGTACAGCAGTCAGTGGAGATACAGCTACCACAGTCAGTGGTTAGTGAAGCAGTCAGTGGACATACAGCTACAACAGTCAGGGAGATACAGTTACAACAGTCAGTGGAGATACAGCTACCACAGTCAGTGGTTAGTGAAGCAGTCAGTGGAGTATACAGCTACAACAGTCAGTGGCGATACAGCTACAACAGTCAGTGGAGAACAGGTACAGCAGTCAGTGGCGATACAGCTACAACAGTCAGTGGAGAACAGCTACAGCAGTCAGTGGAGAAAGCTGCAGCTGGAGAAGCTGCAGCACAGCAGTCAGTGGAGAACAGCTACAGCAGTCAGTGGAGAACAGCTACAGCAGTCAGTGGCGATACAGCTACCACAGTTAGTGGAACAGTGAAGCAGTCAGTGGACATACAGCTACAACAGTCAGTGGCAATACAGCTACAACAGTCAGTGGAGAACAGGTATAGCAGTCAGTGGCGATACAGCTACAACAGTCTGTGGAGAACAGGTACAGCAGTCAGTGGAGAACAGCTACAGCAGTCAGTGGAGAACAGCTACAACAGTCAGTGGATACAGCTACAACAGTCAGTGGAGAACAGGTACACAGTCAGTGGTCAGTGAAGCTGCAGCAACAGTCAGTGGAGATACAGCTACAGCAGTCATGGTCAGTGAAGCAGTCAGTGGAGATACAGCTACAACAGTCAGTGGCGCTACAGCAAGCAGTCAGTGGAGATACAGCTACAACAGTCAGGGGAGAACAGCTACAGCAGTCAGTGGAGAACAGCTACAGCAGTCAGTGGAGAACAGACAGCAGTCAGTGGAGATACAGCTACAACAGTCAGTGGTCAGTGAAGCAGTCAGTGGCATACAGCTACAGTCAGTGGGGCGATACAGCTACAACAGTCAGGGGAGAACAGGTACAGCAGTCAGGGAGAACAGCTACAGTAGTCAGTGAACAGTCAGCAGTCAGTGGAGAACAGCTACAGCAGTCAGTGGGGAGAACAGCTACAGCAGTCAGTGGAGATACAGCTACAGTAGTCAGTGGTCAGTGAAGCAGTCAGTGGCGATACAGCTACCACAGTCAGTGGTTAGTGAAGCAGTCAGTGGACATAAAGCTACAACAGTCAGTGGCGATACAGCTACAACAGTCAGTGGAGAACAGGTACAGCAGTCAGTGGAGAACAGCTACCACAGTCAGTGGTTAGTGAAGCAGTCAGTGGACATACAGCTACAACAGTCAGTGGAGAACAGGTACAACAGTCAGTGGAGATACAGCTACCACAGTCAGTGGTTAGTGAAGCAGTCAGTGGAGTATACAGCTACAACAGTCAGTGGCAATACAGCTACAACAGTCAGTGGAGAACAGGTATAGCAGTCAGTGGCGATACAGCTATAACAGTCAGTGGAGAACAGGTACAGCAGTCAGTGGTCAGTGAAGCAGTCAGTGGACATACAGCTACAACAGTCTGTGGAGAACAGGTACAACAACAGTCAGTGGAGAACAGCTACAGCAGTCAGTGGAGAACAGCTACAGCAGTCAGTGGAGATACAGCTACAGTAGTCAGTGGCAGTGAAGCAGTCAGGAGACACCACAGTCAGTGGAGAACAACAGCAGTCAGTGGTCAGTGGCAGAGTACAGCTACAACAGTCAGTGGAGAACAGGTACAGCAGTCAGTGGAGATACAGCTACAACAGTCAGTGGTTAGTGAAGCAGTCAGTGGAGATACAGCTACAACAGTCAGTGGCAAGTACAGCTACAGTCAGTCAGGGGAGAACAGCTACACAGTCAGTGGAGAACAGCTACAGCAGTCAGTGGAGATACAGCTACAACAGTCAGTGGTCAGTGAAGTCAGTGGCGATACAGCTACAACAGTCAGTGGAGAACAGTGGACATAAAGCTACAACAGTCAGTGGCGATACAGCTACAACAGTCAGTGGAGAACAGGTACAGCAGTCAGTGGAGATACAGCTACCACAGTCAGTGGTTAGTGAAGCAGTCAGTGGACATACAGCTACAACAGTCAGGGGAGATACAGTTACAACAGTCAGTGGAGATACAGCTACCACAGTCAGTGGTTAGTGAAGCAGTCAGTGGAGTATACAGCTACAAAGTCAGTGGCAATACAGCTACAACAGTCAGTGGAGAACAGGTATAGCAGTCAGTGGCATACAGATAACAGTCAGTGGAGAACAGGTACAGCAGTCAGTGGTCAGTGAAGCAGTCAGTGGACATATAGCTACAACAGTCTGTGGAGAACAGGTACAGCAGTCAGTGGAGAACAGCTACAGCAGTCAGTGGCGATACAGCTACCACAGTCAGTGGTTAGTGAAGCAGTCAGTGGCAATACAGCTACAACAGTCAGTGGAGAACAGGTATAGCAGTCAGTGGCGATACAGCTACAACAGTCAGTGGAGAACAGGTACAGCAGTCAGTGGTCAGTGAAGCTGCAGCAACAACAGTCAGTGGAGCTGCAACAACAGTCAGTGGAGAACAACTACAGCAGTCAGTGGAGAAGCTGCAGCAACAGCAGTCAGTGGAGCTGCAACAACAGTCAGTGGAGAACAACTACAGCAGTCAGGGAGATACAGCTACAGTAGTCAGTGGTCAGTGAATCAGTCAGTGGCGATACAGCTACAACAGTCAGTGGAGAACAGGTATAGCAGTCAGTGGCGATACAGCTACAACAGTCAGTGGAGAACAGGTACAGCAGTGGTCAGTGGCTGCAGCACACAGTCAGTGGAGTGCAACAACAGTCAGTGGAGAACAACTACAGCAGTCAGTGGGGAGATGCAGCAACAACAGTCAGTGGCAGCTGAAACAGCAGTCAGTGGAGAACAACTACAGCAAGTCAGGGAGATACAGCTACAGTAGTCAGTGGTCAGTGAAGCAGTCAGTGGACATACAGCTACAACAGTCAGTGGGATACAGCTACAACAGTCAGTGGAGAACAGGTACAGCAGTCAGTGGAGAACAGCTACAGCAGTCAGTGGATAACAGCTACAACAGTCACAGCAGTCAGTGGAGAACAGCTACAGCAGTCAGGGAGATACAGTACAACAGTCAGTGGAGATACAGCTACCACAGTCAGTGGTTAGTGAAGCAGTCAGTGGAGCTACAACAGTCAGTGGCAATACAGCTACAACAGTCAGTGGAGAACAGGTATAGCAGTCAGTGGAGAACAGCTACAGCAGTCAGTGGAGAAACAGCTACAGTAGTCAGTGGTCAGTGAAGAGAACAGCTACAACAGTCAGTGGAGAACAGCTACAAGCAGTCAGTGGAGATACAGCTAACAGTCAGTGGAGAACAGGTACAGCAGTCAGTGGTCAGTGAAGCAGTCAGTGGACATACAGCTACAACAGTCAGTGGAGAACAGCTACAGCAGTCAGTACAGCAGTCAGGGGAGAACAGCTACAGCAGTCAGTGGAGAACAGCTACAGCAGTCAGTGGAGAACAGCTACAGCAGTCAGTGGAGCTACAGCTACAGCTACAGTAGTCAGTGGGAACAGCTAAGTCAGTCAGTGGCGATACAGCTACAACAGTCAGTGGTTAGTGAAGCAGTCAGTGGACATAAAGCTACAACAGTCAGTGGCAGATACAGCTGCAGTCAGTGGAGAACAGGTACAGCAGTCAGTGGAGATACAGCTACCACAGTCAGTGGTTAGTGAAAGTCAGTGGACATACAGCTACAACAGTCAGGGAGAACAGCTACAACAGTCAGTGGGATACAGCTACCACAGTCAGTGGTTAGTGAAGCAGTCAGTGGACATACAGCTACAACAGTCAGTGGCAATACAGCTACAACAGTCAGTGGAGAACAGGTATAGCAGTCAGTGGCATACAGCTACAACAGTCAGTGGAGAACAGGTACAGCAGTCAGTCAGTGGACATACAGCTACAACAGTCTGTGGAGAACAGGTACAGCAGTCAGTGGGCAACAGCTACAGCAGTCAGTGGAGTCAGAATACAGCTACAACAGTCAGTGGAGAACAGGTATAGCAGTCAGTGGCGATACAGCTACAACAGTCAGTGGAGAACAGTACAGCAGTCAGTGGTCAGTGAAGCTGCAGCAACAACAGTCAGTGGAGCTGCAACAACAGTCAGTGGAGAACAACTACAGCAGTCAGGGGAGATACAGCTACAGTCAGTGGTCAGTGAATACAGTGGCAATACAACAACAGTCAGTGGAGAACAGTGAAGCAGTCAGTGGCGATACAGCTACAACAGTCAGTGGAGAACAGGTACAGCAGTCAGTGGTCAGGAGCTGCAGATACAACAGTCAGTGGAGCAACAACAGTCAGTGGAGAACAGCTACAGCAGTCAGTGGTGGTCAGTGAAGCTGCAGCAACAACAGTCAGTGGAGCTGCAACAACAGTCAGTGGAGAACAACTACAGCAGTCAGGGGAGATACAGCTACAGTAGTCAGTGGTCAGTGAAGCAGTCAGTGGACATACAGCTACAACAGTCAGTGGGATACAGCTACAACAGTCAGTGGAGAACAGGTACAGCATACAGCTACAACAGTCAGTGGAGAACAGCTACAGCAGTCAGTGGAGAACAGCTACAGCAGTCAGGTGGAGAACAGCTACAACAGTCAGTGGAGATACAGCTACACAGTCAGTGGTTAGTGAAGCAGTCAGTGGAGTATACACAGTCAGCAACAGTCAGTGGAGAACAGCTACAGCAGTCAGTGGAGAACAGGTACAGCAGTCAGTGGAGATACAGCTACAACAGTCAGTGGAGTGACAGGTACAGTACAAGCAGTCAGTGGAGATACAGCTACAACAGTCAGTGGAGAACAGGTATAGCAGTCAGTGGCGATACAGCTACAACAGTCAGTGGAGAACAGGTACAGCAGTCAGTGGTGGAAGCATACAGTGGACATACAGCTACAACAGTCAGTGGAGAACACAGGGGAGAACACAGCAGTCAGGGGAGAACAGCTACAGCAGTCAGTGGAGATACAGCTACAACAGTCAGTGGTTAGTGAAGCAGTCAGTGGAGCATACAGTCAGTGGAGAACAGCTACAGCAGTCAGTGGAGATACAGCCTACAACAGTCAGTGCAGATACAGCTACCACAGTCAGTGGTTAGTGAAGCAGTCAGTGGACATAAAGCTACAACAGTCAGTGGCGATACAGCTACAACAGTCAGTGGAGAACAGGTACAGCAGTCAGTGGAGATACAGCTACCACAGTCAGTGGTTAGTGAAGCAGTCAGTGGACATACAGCTACAACAGTCAGGTGAGATACAGTTACAACAGTCAGTGGAGATACAGCTACCACAGTCAGTGGTTAGTGAAGCAGTCAGTGGACATACAGCTACAACAGTCAGTGGCAATACAGCTACAACAGTCAGTGGAGAACAGGTATAGCAGTCAGTGGCGATACAGCTACAACAGTCAGTGGAGAACAGGTACAGCAGTCAGTGGTCAGTGAAGCAGTCAGTGGACATACAGCTACAACAGTCTGTGGAGAACAGGTACAGCAGTCAGTGGAGAACAGCTACAGCAGTCAGTGGGATACAGCTACCACAGTCAGTGGAGTGAAGCAGTCAGTGGACAACAGCAGTCAGTGGAGAACAGTACAGCAGTCAGTGGCGATACAGCTACAACAGTCAGTGGAGAACAGGTACAGCAGTCAGTGGTCAGTGAAGCTGCAGTCAGTGGAGGATACAGCTACAACAGTCAGTGGAGAACAACTACAGCAGCAGTCAGCAGCAACAACAGTCAGTGGAGCTGCAACAACAGTCAGTGGAGAACAACTACAGCAGTACACAGTCAGTGGGTGAATCACAGTGGCAATACAGTCAGTGGAACAGCTACAAGCAGTCAGTGGAGATACAGCTACAACAGTCAGTGGAGAACAGGTACAGCAGTCAGTGGTCAGTGAAGCTACAGCTACAACAGTCAGTGGAGAACAGGTACAGCAGTCAGTGGAGAACAGTGACAGCAGTCAGTGGCAGTGAAGCTACAGTCAGTGGAGCAGCTACAACAGTCAGTGGAGAACACTACAGCAAGCAGGGGAGATACAGCTACACAGCATCAGTCAGGACAGTGAAGCAGTCAGTGGAGAACAGCTACAACAGTCAGTGGCGATACAGCTACAACAGTCAGTGGAGAACAGGTACAGCAGTCAGTGGAGAACAGCTACAGCAGTCAGTGGAGAACAGCTACAGCAGTCAGTGGAGAACACAGCAGCAGTCAGTGGAGATACAGCTACCACAGTCAGTGGTTAGTGAAGCAGTCAGTGGACATACAGCTACAACAGTCAGTGGAGAACAGGCTACAACAGTCAGTGGAGATACAACTACAACAGTCAGTGGGAACAGGTACAGCAGTCAGTGGAGGAGGTGAAGCAGTCAGTGGACATACAGCTACAACAGTCAGTGGAGAACAGGTACAGCAGTCAGGGGAGCGATACAGCTACAACAGTCAGTGTACAGCAGAACAGCAGTCAGTGGAGAACAGCTACAGCAGTCAGTGGAGATACAGCTACAGCAGTCAGTGGTCAGTGGAAGCAGTCAGTGGGATACAGCTACCACAGTCAGTGGTTAGTGAAGCAGTCAGTGGACATAAAGCTACAACAGTCAGTGGCGATACAGCTACAACAGTCAGTGGAGAACAGGTACAGCAGTCAGTGGAGATACAGCTACACAGTCAGTGGTTAGTGAAGCAGTCAGTGGACATACAGCTACAACAGTCAGGTGGATACAGTTACAACAGTCAGTGGAGATACAGCTACCACAGTCAGTGGTTAGTGAAGCAGTCAGTGGACATACAGCTACAACAGTCAGTGGCAATACACAGCTACAACAGTCAGTGGAGAACAGGTAGCAGCAGTCAGTGGCGATACAGCTACAACAGTCAGTGGAGAACAGGTACAGCAGTCAGTGGTCAGTGAAGCAGTCAGTGGACATACAGCTACAACAGTCAGTGGAGAACAGCTACAGCAGTCAGGGGAGGCTACAGCAGTCAGTGGAGAACAGCTACAGCAGTCAGTGGAGAACAGCTACAGCAGTCAGTGGAGAACAGCTACAGCAGTCAGTGGAGAATAGCTACAGCAGTCAGTGGCGATACAGCTACCACAGTCAGTGGAGAACAGTGAAGCAGTCAGTGGGATACAGCTACCACAGTCAGTGGTTAGTGAAGCAGTCAGTGGACATAACAGTCAGTGGCAATACAGCTACAACAGTCAGTGGAGAACAGGTATAGCAGTCAGTGGAGATACAGCTACAACAGTCAGTGGAGAACAGCTACAGCAGTCAGTGGTCAGTGAAGCAGTCAGTGGAGATACAGCTACAACAGTCAGTGGTACAGCTACAACAGTCAGTGGACGATACAGCTACAACAGTCAGTGGAGAACAGCTACAGCAGTCAGTGGAGATACAGCTACAACAGTCAGTGGAGAACAGTGTACAGCAGTCAGTGGACATACAGCAACAACAGTCAGTGGCGATACAGCTACAACAGTCAGTAGAGATACAGCTACAACAGTCAGTGAAGTTGACGACCTGTTCTGTTAAGGGAGTTGGGCAATAAGACTTTCATTGTATGGTATAAACCACTGTGTTTCTGTGCATAAGACATTAAACCTCTTGAATCTGAATCTTACCCTCAGAGGGAGGTACACTCTCATCCACTGTCGACGACACAAATGACACCGATCCTGTTGAAAATACAATTTAACAAAAGTTACTTTTGTCAGGACAGGAAAAAATACCTTTTATCAGCAGTGGCTATGAAGTAAGTTAACAATCTTAAGCCTCCAATGTCATGGTCTTGCTCTGTAGTTGTAGAGTCAAAATCCTCAGGATCCACAGTCCCAAACACCTGATGCTGGGACTTCTGTGTTGCTGTTAACAGATTGGCTCCTACTGTCTTCAGCATCACTTAACTCAATCTCATCTGGAAAATGGCATTATTAAAACTCACATAAATAGCTGGACATAAAAATATGTGGTTGAAATAGCCACATAAAAAAAAAAAAAGTCCTAGGAAAAAGATAGTAGGCCTGTGATTTGTACTTGCCACTTTCTGCAAAACAACAATTTTACTTGAGTAGTTTTGAGCTATTATACCTGTGTTTGTTTAATGTGATGAATGAGCACATAAATGTAACACGTAACTCAATTACACCTCCACAAATATTTTGAATTACTGTCCAGCCATCCTGTAGACATATGCTTGTATTTCTAAATAGTAGTCCTTGACTCATATTTGGACATGAACGTTGATTTTTTTACAACAGTCGGTGAAGCATCTTATTTATACACAGGTTATTTATAGCGTATCCTATATGAAGATATAACTTTTTTTGTGGTTAGCCTCAGTGCCAGAAGCTGACTTTTTGTAGCCCTGTATAACTAATTAAGGTGCCTATCCATTACATGTAACCAAACAACTTAACATTCACATTACATCACATCTGGTGACAGGACCCTCTAAAATTTAACGACCTTCCAAGTCCTATTTGTGTTGGGTTCAACGTTTGATACACATACACTCAGATAATATACTGACTGAAGCTTGAAAAAGCATGTTTTAGACAACGTCCTTGTATGTCATTGTCCACATACACCATGTACCCAGGCGACACACACACACACACACACACACACACATTGAAATAGGTTGGTAGATTTAACATGTGGCCCCAAGTCACTTCTCTAAGTTGTTCATCAGGGGATTTAACTTACCTGTCCAACGTTGGTGAGTGGGCCGAACTCTGGACTAGTCTGATTGGGTCGGCTGACGGCTGTATGGATGCATGTGCTCTCAGTGGTCAGCTGTAGAAGCAGAAGACAGAGACAAAAGGACAATAAAGAGAAAGTCCTACAGAGGATATTTGACATCTGAATTAAAAAAAAAATACAGTCTAGCATTGACAGAAAGACAGAGGAAAAATTGCTTTAAAACTCACTAACAACTTTTCTAAGATATTACCAATCAGGACCGAGATATTTATAAAAATCTATCTTTTGTGAAGACATACCTCTTCAGTATAATCAACTGTGGATGGTGGAGTTGTGGCGCCAGAGAGGTTTGGAGCCATTCTGTCATCAAGGCCCTGTAAAAAGGAAAAAAACAAAACATATTATAGACCGTGGACCATGAAAACTATACTCTGAACACAGCATTTGATGACTTCTTTGTTTTTGTTCTACCAGTCTGTTATGGTCAGTATCATCTCTGCTATGGTGTGCTGGGTAGGTGACATCAGGGGCTGGTGTGGTGCTAACTAACTGGGCAAGCTGGTGAGAAGGCCAGTTCTGTGGTAAGGATGGATTTGGACAGTGTGGATGCAGTAACAGACAGATAAAAGGGACGCTGAAAACTAAAGGACAACCTCTCTCTTCCTGTGTGTGGAGCTGAGACAGTTCAGGAGCACGTGTAGCCACAGGCTCAGTTAGCTGCATGCCTCTAAGCACTTGAGGGGCTCCTTAAGACCATCAGCCATCAGACTTGTACATATTATTACTTATTATTTATTGTATTTTATTATTATTTATAGCATCTTATTTATAGCGTATCCTATATGAAGATATACCTTCTTTATATTTTTAAATGTAGATGGGAATTTGTGATTAGCCTCAGTGCCAGAAGCTGACTTGTTGTAGCCCAATATAACTAATAGGGTGCCTATCCATTACATGTAACATAACTTAACATTCACATTATATCACATCTGGTGACAGGACCCTCTAAAATCTAACGATCTCCCTAGTCATATTTGTGTTGGGTTCAACGATACACATACACTCAGATAATATACTGACTGAAGCTTGAAAAAGCATGTTTAGACAACGTCCTTGTATGTCATTGTCCACATACACCATGTACCCAGGCGACCACACACACACACACACACACACATTGAAATAGGTTGGTAGATTTAACATGTGGCCCCAAGTCACTTCTCTAAGTTGTACATTAGATTTAACTTACCTGTCCAACGTTGGTGAGTGGGCCGAGCTCTGGACTAGTCTGATTCAGTCGGCTGACGGCTGTATGGATGCATGTGCTCTCAGGGGTCAGCTGTAGAAGCAGAAGACAGAGACAAAAGGACAATAAAGAGAAAGTCCTAGAGAGCATATTTGACATCTGAATTAAAAAAAGAAAACAGTCTAGCACTGATAGAAAGACAAAGGAAAACCTTGCTTTAAAATTCACTAACAACTTTTCTAAGATATTAACAATCAGGAGCGAGACATTTATAAAAATCTATCTTTTGTGAAGACATACCTCTTCAGTATTATCAACTGTGGATGGCGGATTTGTGTCATCACAAAGATTTGGAACCATTTTGTCATCAAGGCCCTGTAAAAAGGAAAAAAATACTAAACATATTGTAGACTGTGGAGCATGACAACTATACTCTGATGAATATAGCATTTAAATCACTTCTTTGTTTTTGTTCTACCAGTCTGTTATGGTCAGTATCATCTCTGCTATGGTGTGCTGGGTATGTAGCATCAGGGCTGGTGGTGCTAACTAACTGGGCAAGCTGGTGAGAAGGCCAGTTCTGTGGTAAGGATGGATTTGGACAGTGTGGATGCAGTGACAGACAGATAAAAGGGGCGCTGAAAACTAAAGGACAACCTCTCTCTTCCTGTGTGTGGAGCTGAGACAGTTCAGGAGCACGTGTAGCCACAGGCTCAGTTAGCTGCATGCCTCTAAGCACTTGAGGGGCTCCTTAAGACCATCAGCCATCAGACTTGTACATATTATTACTTATTATTTATTGTATTTTATTATTATTTATAGCATCTTATTTATAGCGTATCCTATATGAAGATATACCTTCTTTATATTTTTAAATGTAGATGGGAATTTGTGATTAGCCTCAGTGCCAGAAGCTGACTTGTTGTAGCCCAATATAACTAATAGGGTGCCTATCCATTACATGTAACATAACTTAACATTCACATTATATCACATCTGGTGACAGGACCCTCTAAAATCGAACGATCTCCCTAGTCATATTTGTGTTGGGTTCAACGATACACATACACTCAGATAATATACTGACTGAAGCTTGAAAAAGCATGTTTAGACAACGTCCTTGTATGTCATTGTCCACATACACCATGTACCCAGGCGGCTACACACACACACACACACACACACATTGAAATAGGTTGGTAGATTTAACATGTGGCCCCAAGTCACTTCTCTAAGTTGTACATTAGATTTAACTTACCTGTCCAACGTCGGTGAGTGAGCCGAGCTTTGGACTAGTCTGATTGGGTCGGCTGACGGCTGTATGGATGCACTTGCTCTCAGGGGTCAGCTGTAGAAGCAGAAGACAGAGACAAAAGGACAATAAAGAGAAAGTCCTAGAGAGCATATTTGACATCTGAATTAAAAAAAAAAAAGAAAACAGTCTAGCTCTGATAGAAAGACTTTGGAGCCGTTTGTCATCAAGGCCTTGTAAAAAGGAAAAAATACTAAACATATTGTAGACGGTGGAGCATGAAAACTTTACTCTGATGAACAAAAACAAAGAAGTGATTAAATGCTATATTCATCAGTCTGTTATGGTCAGTTTCATCTCTGCTATGGTGTGCTGGGTATGTAGCATCAGGGCTGGTGGGCCTAACAAAAGCTATAAAAATCATGTTCCACCTGAAGATGAAAA
The DNA here is from genome assembly GCA_026937815.1 of Etheostoma perlongum. NCBI lineage: Eukaryota > Metazoa > Chordata > Actinopteri > Perciformes > Percidae > Etheostoma > Etheostoma perlongum. The sequence continues at coordinate 23,888,096 of CM049374.1, read as the reverse complement.
TGTACTGGATTTTGGTGAAATGTGAAATGTTCTATGGTTAAAGCATTTGTCATGACAGAACTATCAATTTCACAAAGTCAAATTTTAACCACCTTGCATCTCCATGGCCAGTCTGAGTCACCATAATCATAGGTGATCTCCTCTCCTGGACTTATGTCTCTAACTGCAAACAAGCAGAGATGGGGCTTCCCTTGCACAGCCAGGTACTTCATCTTGGCATTCGGGTTTATATGGTCGTCATTTACAAGTCTGCCAAACGATCCATCCTCTTTTGCTGCATCAACACTACAAACACACAAGTTACATTTTCTAAACAATCAGTTTTTTATAATAATGCAATGTAAATTAACCTGAAGGGAGAAAAAGAGTCATATAATTCTGATTAGATTAACCAGTGACATATACTTACCACCACAGTTTTCCATTAAAACGGAACTTCGAACATGAACACTTTGAGGCGGTCATGGTAAATTCTCTGTCTCCTCTCACATTCTTGCTTGCTTATCAGCTCACCTCTGTATTCTAATAGAAAGTCTTCCTTTTCAAATGGAACAGAGGTGAAGATGCCACGACCTAATTCATCAAAGACCAAACAACAAATAAGTGGCAAAAAGTGTATGTATTAAAGTTGAATCATGATTAGACAGTCAGAAGATTTAACTTACCTTTTACAGCACTGATGTACCTGATGTCAAGTCCCACTTTGTCACTTTTAGCAGCAACATAAAATCTTGCATCATCTTTTGGATTAATGCGTCTACGCCGCTGCATGTTTCCTGTTTTCAGGTGTCACAGCCTAAATTAACAAAAGTGATTGTCATTATTACAACGGTCACTGGGACAAGCATGATCAGAAAACAAAAGTCTGGGTAAATTAATAATGTACAATTCACATCTGGACAGAAGCCAAATAATGTGCTCATAACTGCACCATGCATATTTACAACAACACAAAGTACCAGGCTGGTGGGAGTCTGTACTACATAACAGGAGGCCGACAGCTGCTTTAATCTCCAGCTGTGCTGCACCACATTCAGACTAAATTTCATCCTGCCTCCAACTGATGGAAAGTCACTGACCACATCAGATAATTTCTCTAATCAAAAATCAAATGGAGCATATCTCTAGTAGGCTTCATAGACCATGCTGCTCAGTGTTATCATCCAAAAGTAACAGACAGGTAGCAAAAAAAAAGGTTTTAACTAACAGCAGCTGTGTTTAGTTTCCCAGGGTAAAATCTTAAATTGATAAATATTCTGTCTGATTCTCTTCTCTTTATAATCATACTCTACATGTTCTCTAACTTCATGTGACAGTTATGGGATTCACATTGTGTTTTGGGTTTTAAAGTCCTTTTAAATTTGGTTTCTTTGGTCAATATGAATTACAGATTATTATGACATGAAATGTTATCACTGTTATGCTGTTTACGAATTATTCAAATAATTAACATGCAACTGACCGGTCAAATAACAGGTCAGCAAACGCGGGGACGCCTGGTCACCCTAAACTAGCTGCTTTCCAGTCGTCCTCTCCTGTCCTGTCTGCAGGACCCCAGTCACGGAGACGCTAAACGAGGCTTAACGAGCAGCATGCGGCCACGCGCCGCAGCCACAGCTCAACTTGACCGAGCTAGCTAGCTTTCATTTTAAAAATGACCAACTCTAACCCACTGACAACGTTGCTCTTGTCCTCATGTCTACCTGCTGTCCGCATGTCTACCTGCTGTCCCCATGTCTACCTGCTGTCTGCATGTCTACCTGCTGTCCCCATGTCTACCTGCTGTCCGCATGTCTACCTGCTGTCTTCCACCTCTTTAGTCGAGGCTTAATGAGCAGGACATGTTGATAGCCACTCAAGCTAGCTCTGCTAACATTGCTTACGCTTCTAAATATATAGCAATTTACCGTTTTGCAAAAATGCAACTATATTAACAAATATAAATCTTACCTGTATGTATTTAATCCCAAAGTACGTCCATGTAGTCTAGCTGCCACTTTCCAGATGTTTCCATTTAAGTTTTAAAACACCGACGTCTCTCTCTGCTACCTCAACGTGTCTGGGCAAGCCCCGGCAGGTCTGGGCGGAGCCCAGCAGGTCTGGGCGGAGCTCCCGGTCGACTTCTGTTTGGTACCGCCCACGCGCGAAAACCAGCCAATCACAAGCCAGCCCGCCAAAATGCACCGTGTGTGTAAGAAATGTGTATGAAACTGCAATATAAAACCCAGCAGTGGCGGCGCACTTCCGATACACTGGGATACACTCAAAATCAGGTCAAACGGTAAATTAGGACTTTGAAAGAAAAAGAGAATTTGAGTTGTTTAGACTCTAACGAATGCAATTCCGCTCTTTGATTTACGAGGACTTTGGCCTAGTCCCTGTAATCCCCTTAGGTCCGCGGAGCCCAGGTGAAATGTCAGGTGTTTTGTCCACGTATACCATATAAACCAACACACACACACACACACACACACACACACACACACACACACACACACACACACACACACACACACACACACACCAAAAAGACAAAGATACATTTGGACAAACACTTCAATCACGGTCAATCTGCATGACTTCTATATTATGCAAACTGTGTTTTTCTCTACAATAAAACAGTACCCTGGACTGACAATGATTCCTGCATTGTAATGTGAACAACTGTGCACTGTGTAATGGAGTCCTCATATTAAAGTTAGAAATCAATAAAGCATTATCAACAAAGCCGGTGTGAAGACAGAGCAGTGTCAGTACGGGGTCAGGCTATTTGTTCTGGTTAAATCCAACATGAGTAATCTTTTAAAACGAGTGTTCTTGACTGACCAGATTAACTCACTTCCACTGTGCAGCTGATTTTGTCCCCCCCACCCCCACCCTTCCTCTCCACCTCCCATTATAGTGTTATATAAGCCCAGTGAATGTTGCTATCCTCACAAGGCTTTAAGTCCTGACTCATGACTGTGCATACAGAGACACAAATGCACAGATCAGTCACGTTCACTGGCAACCTCCACACTGACATTTCCACTTCATCACAAACTCTTGGTGCTGATACTAGAACACAAGCAACCAGAGAACTGGTAATCGATTAGAGTAAAGGTTTTGATGTTATTATTATTATTATTATTATTATTATTATTCTTAAATGTAAAGATTTATATGATTATAAATTGAACAGTCAGACTGACGGGCAATGAGATGTTGCTGTTCCTAAGGCTAGATTTGGTTTATGGAAGGCGTTAATTACCTTCCTCCACAGCGCTGTGGAGGAGGGTCTGGCTAGTCCACACAGCATTCTGGTATGGGAGAAAAACATGCTCTGGTTTATTGGCATTTCTTTAAACCAATCAAAATCATTATGGGCGGAGTTATGGTCCGCACGGAGCAAGGGTACCTCTGCAAAATAGCCTCTGGAAGGAACTTGTTTTTTGAATATGTATGTTCAAAAGATGTTTTCGTTGTGCAACAGAAACCTCAGACTTGACAGATAGTCTAGCTAGCTGTATGTATTTACCCTGCAGAGATCTGAGGACCAGGTAACCATAGTCCTCAGATTGGACAGATAGTCTAGCTAGCTGTCTGGATAGACCCTGCAGAGATCTGAGGACCAGGTAACCATAATCCTCAGATTGGACAGATAGTCTAGCTAGCTGTCTGGATTTACCCTGCAGAGATCTGAGGACCAGGTAACCATAATCCTCAGATTGGACAGATAGTCTAGCTAGCTGTCTGGATTTACCCTGCAGAGATCTGAGGACCAGGTAACCATAGTCCTCAGAAATCCACCGGAGGTCAGAACGCCAAAACAAAGAAAGCAGAAGGACATCCGGCCGAAATGAAAGACATCCGGTGGAAATTCTGGTGGAACGTTGCGGAAACTATACTAACAAAGCAACACAGGGCAGGAAATAAACACAGCAGAGGCGTCAGATAGTTCAGACTTCTGTGTCAAACTATATACTGTATCTTTAAACATTACAGATAGGGCTGAAAAAGACAATAGAAATGAAAACAACTTTGCCAATTTCACGTCTCAAATGCAATTAAAATAAACTGCCATTTATCAACCCCGGGAGGGATTTTTGTGTTGACGTGACGTCACGGTGATTTGGTCTAAAGCATGTCTTCCAAAATGGCCAACAAAAAGCATAAAGGATACAAGACTGCTAGTTAAAAATTTAACACTAAGTTCAGGCCTACCCAGGTGGTTTGTCCCAGTCGTCCTCACTGAAGCCTCCGTCACTGAAAGGGTAGTTCTTCCGGCGTCCAGGGGGAGGCGTGGTGCTGCGCTGCTGCTTGGCACTACGCCACTCATGGGGGTGCAGGGCGATACCAGCTGCCTGGTGATTGTATGTACCTGCAGGACCAGTGGAGGAACTAGATGCTCATTTACAGATCACCAATATACAATGAATATAACCAGTGGGCGAAGAACTATTATATATATTATACATAGCCTTTACTTAAAGGAGCTCTATGCCCCTTATATTCAAAAAATAAAGCTGAAGCTAAAAAAAAAACTAATCTAGCAAACCCTGGCTTTAAAAAAAAAGTTAAACTAAACTGAATTTGAAAACAAAAGAATATGTGTTTTGTGTACAACATTTGTTCCAGCAAACATCTCCTCACTACTGTCCCCAGAACACACTGTAAAAATATCTCCTCACTATCTGCTAGCTGCCTGTTTTAGGATACAACTTTAAAAACTAAGTTAAACTAAACTGAATTTGTTCCATTGCAAACATCTCCTTTAAAGTGACTATATCACTATCTTCATCTGATGATCTGACCTGTCCCAAGAACTAACAGTGAAAAAGAAAAATAATCGGTTCCCAATTTTTTCAAAGTCTCTATTTCTGCAGGTTGATTGTGCTGCCTGTCAGATTTCAGAGAACCTGAAAAGCCTGTGTTGTACCCAGCCAGGTAAAAAAACATATCATTTCACTGATTTAGAAGTTTTAGAAGAATCTGCTGCGGTTGTGGCTGACACTGGGGAAGGCTCAACACAGAAAAGAAGGAAATTAATCAAAGAACAAGAATATTTCTAAGAGCTACTCTTTATATATTTAGTGTATGGCTGTTTTGATCCAAAGATTACCCTGGCTGCCATAGCCGGCGTCCATCCCTGAGCCATCCCACGATTCCATGGCAGAGTCGACGCTGGGTATGGTTGTAGAGTAAAGCTCTGAAAGCTTATTGGTCTGTTGGCTGTCCGTCAAATCATCCTCTTCCGGGTCGCTGAGCTCATTCTCTGTGGTGTCCTCTGCATCGGCCGCCTTCCTCTCCTCTCCATCTTAGGGAGAAAAAGTGAGACTGTCTGATAAGATCATCAAATGGAACTGAAATCTTGACACAATAAGCCTGTTTTCAGACATGGCTGATCAAGTCATCACAAGAAGCACATGTTCAGTGCTGGAATGTAACTAAGTACAATTACTGACGTACTGTACTTAAGTACAAATTTAAGGTACTTGTACTTTACTTCAGTCGTTTCCTTTCATGCCACTTTCTTCTACTCCACTATATTTCAGAGAGAAATATTGTACTTTTTACTTTACTACATTAATCTGACAGCTTTAGTTACTTTACAAATTAAGAGTTTTTCCACACAAAGTTTCCAGTTTCTAAAATGTGAAGAATTACTACTTTTAATACTTTAAGTACAGGAACATGTTCCTGATGACACATACATACTTTTACTTAAGTAACATTTTCAATGCAATTTTTTTCTTGTAAACAAGAATGTTTTACAATGTTGTATTACTACCTTTACTTACAGTGGGTACGGAAAGTATTCAGACCCCTTTAAATTTTTCACTCTTTGTTTCATTGCAGCCTTTTTCCAAAAATCAAAAAAGTTCATTTTATTTTCTCAGTAATGTACACTCAGCAACCCATCTTGACAGAAAAAAAAAACAGAAATTTAGAAATTTTTGCATATTTATTAAAAAACAAAAACTGAAATATCACATGGTCATAAGTATTCAGACCCTTTGTTCAGTATTTAGTAGAAGCACCCTTTTGATCTAATACAGCCATGAGTCGTTTTGGGAAAGATGCAACAAGTTTCTCACATCTGGATTTGGGTATCCTCTGCCATTCCTCCTTGCAGATCCTCCAGTTCTGTCAGGTTGGATGGTAAACGTTGGTGGACAGTCATTTTCAGGTCTCTCCAGAGATGCTCAATTGGGTTTAAGTCAGGGCTCTGGCTGGGCCATTCAAGAACAGCCACAGAGTTGTTGTGAAGCCACTCCTTCGTTATTTTAGCGGTGTGCTTAGGGTCATTGTCTTGTTGGAAGGTAAACCTTCGGCCCAGTCTGAGGTCCAGAGCACTCTGGAAAAGGTTTTCGTCCAGGATATCCCTGTACTTGGCCGCATTCATCTTTCCCTCGATTGCAACCAGTCGTCCTGTCCCTGCAGCTGAAAAACACCCCCACAGCATGATGCTGCCACCACCATGCTTCACTGTTGAGACTGTATTGGACAGGTGATGAGCAGTGCCTGGTTTTCTCCACACATACCGCTTAGAATTAAGGCCAAAAAGTTCTATCTTGGTCTCATCAGACCAGAGGATTTTATTTATCACCATCTTGGAGTCCTTCAGGTGTTTTTTAGCAAACTCCATGCGGGCTTTCATGTGTCTTGCACTGAGGAGAGGCTTCCTTCCTTCGGGCCACTCTGCCATAAAGCCCCGACTGGTGGATTGCTGCAGTGATGGTTGACTTACTACAACTTTCTCCCATCTCCCGACTGCATCTCTGGAGCTTAGCCACAGTGACCATTGGGTTCTTCTTTGCCTCTCTCACCAAGGCTCTTTCCCCGATAGCTCAGTTTGGCCGGACGGCCAGCTCTAGGAAGGGTTCTGGTCGTCCCAAAGCGTCTTCCATTTGAGGATTATGGAGGCCACTGTGCTCTTAGGAACCTTATGCAGCAGAAATTTTTTGTAACCTTGACCAGATCTGTGCCTTGCCACAATTCTGTCTCTGAGCTCTTCAGGCAGTTCCTTTGACCTCATGATTGTCATTTGCTCTGACATGCACTGTGAGCTGTAAGGTCTTATATAGACAGGTGTGTGGCTTTCCTAATCAAGTCCAATCAGTATAATCAAACACAGCTGGACTCCAATGAAGGTGTAGAACCATCTCAAGGATGATCAGAAGAAATAGACAGCACCTGAGTTACATATGAGGGTCACGGCAAAGGGTCTGAATACTTATGACCATGTGATATTTCAGTTTTTGTTTTTTAATAAATATGCAAAAATTTCTAAATTTCTGTTTTTTTCTGTCAAGATGGGTTGCTGAGTGTACATTACTGAGAAATAAAATGAACTTTTTTGATTTTTGGAAAAAGGCTGCAATGAAACAAAGAGTGAAAAATTTAAAGGGGTCTGAATACTTTCCGTACCCACTGTAAGTAAAGGATTTGAATACTTCTACCATGCACATGTTCCTACAAAACAGACTACAAGTATCTAAGTATTTTAAAGTTCTTTAAGAAAATGGCAGGATCAAAGAATGTGCACTAGAAGGCTGATTCTAAAACAGCTGAGATCACGTTAAAAGCTTGGTAATTGTTAGAAAGATAAAGCACCAAGAACACAGAATTTAACAAAAAATAAATAGCACTTTGTTTCATCACAGGATGAAGGATGTTACCAGGGCCTGAAATTAACCCCCACCCACCTGCCAAATGCAGGTGAATTTTGCAATTGGCGGGTAACACTGTCAATCTACCTGCCACGTTGGCTGGTAGCCAATGAGAATTGAGTGATTCAGACGCGTAACTATTGGTAAGCAGGGTACACAGTTGCTTACTGGCCTGGACCAATCAGTGGCCAGCATCACTGGAAGACATTGATTGACAGCCACGGCCCCCTATCGGATTTTCATTAAGCGCGACACTCCCAGCAGTCCCACGTGCAGCCACTGACCAATCAGGAGTGAGAATGGGTAAAATTAATTTCCTTGTTTCTGATATGAAGACGAGACGTGTGTGACTCAAACATCTCCCATTTACAGTGAAAGACGTCCGGCCAACATGGAAACATTTTAACATCAATGTACTCTGTAAAGTTTTTTCACTATAAAGTTGCTGAACGCTGCTGTTTCGGGTCGCTGCAGCGGGCAGGGCCGCTGCCCCTTCCCCTACGCTACTGACACACACACACACACATAAACACACACAAACACACACGGTGGATGCAGGGAAAACCGCAGATGAGATGTACAGGACGACCTAAGTTGAGGACAGCTACATTATTGAAGGTGCAATGATAAGTTAAAGTCCAATGAGTAAAACTATATGATTGTGTGTCCCAGCCCAGAATAAGAAAGGATGCCTTTATACTGGATTATCAATGCAGCCCCCCCACCCCACCACACACACACACCACAGCATGTGATGACGCCGCAATGTCCACGAGTACGATCATAGAGACACAGCAATTCCTGTTTTTCACCTTCATGAGGCAAACAAAGTGGCTGGTAAAAAGTGACAGTAGGTGGATTTTTAAATCCACCCGTCACTATGGCAGATGGTCAAAAAAGTTTACTTCAGGCCCTGGATGTTACCATTAACAGTTTTCATACTTACTATCAAGCTGTTTCTTTATCTTGAGGGTGACCGTCTCCCCAGCCATCTGCAGCAGGTGGATAGCTTCACTCAGGGGTTTGCCTTTTAAACTGACGCTGTTGATAGCCAAGATCCGATCACCTACATGAATAGCCCCTGTCCTGGACACACATGAACACATATGCACACGCAGACACACACACACACACACACACACACACACACACACACACACACACACACACACACACACACAGGTAAGAGGACACACACGTAATGCACAATTTAGTACTATGAATGAAGAGAGGAAACTAGTACTAGGAGAGCTCAGGTTAAGACAAGACATGGAACAGTTAAATGGATGGACACAATTACTTGAAAACCCCAGTTTATATCAACTCTAAAGGGAAACAGTAGTACAACAATATCTTACAGGTTGTCCGTTTGTCCCATACTCATTAACGCCTTGAGGGAATTTCTTTCAAATTTGTCCCAAATTAAGATGAAGATTAAGACACATATACTTTTCCGCATAATGTCTTACAGGGAGGTGTGTTCAGGTGCATTCTGGGCTTTCTGGTCTTATTGGGAGGTGTCTTTAGATGCATTCTGGGCGTGCTGGTCTTACAGCAAGGTGTGTTCAGGTGCATTCTGGGCGTGCTGGTCTTACAGCAAGGTGTGTTTAGGTGCTTTCTGGGCGTGCTGGTCTTACAGCGAGGTGTGTTTAGGTGCTTTCTAGGCGTTTTGCTATCTTGAGGCAGCGGGAAGTGATCGCACCATTGACCAACAAAAACCTGGTCTAAAGTCAATAATGTAGCGTTTCATTGTTATTATAACAGCGCATTAGTAAAATGTGACTAGGCTTGTGCACAGCACGTGCACACTTTGCCAGCAGCACACAAACATAAAAGCCAGAAATATTACAATGTGAAATAGTTTTATGATATGATCTGCTCGCATGCTTTCACTTAACGTTTCTTCCTGCTCAGCAAATTCGCCATCACAACAGCAATGCACTAAGGTCCAAACGCACCTGGCTTTTAAAGGGAATGGGAAATGACACTCTGATTGGTTTATTTCATGTTACGCCCAAAACCCACCTATGAATTAATTCAGACACTTTAGTACAACCCTTTTGAACCATGCGCCTTGTGCACAAACCCTTTTTTTAACTAGCAAAAGTACCCTAAATGCACCTGGATCAGGCGCTTCACCCAGTGCGCTTGGATCCTTAAAATAGGGCCGTCTGTTTGTTGCTATTCTGAAAATCCCTTCGCTGAAAATGACAAGTTTTAAAGAAAATGTGGATGGTGCAACAAGGCAGGCCTGCATGGTTTTTTTGGTGATTCTGTGGGAATTCTGGGAAATTTTGGGACTGATTGGTGGGGATTTGCTATGGACAAAATACACACGGCGATACACTGGTAAGAGCAAATGCCGCGTAACCTTGTATCCAGCTAATTACAATAGCTCTAGGTCCAGTTTTTGTAATTTGTGTTAACTGACTTTTTGATTTTCTAATAATTTAGATTTTCTCAAAAACGTTTTCAATATTGAAAACAAGACCCCAATAAGCCTAACCTTATAATATTTCCTACAAAACACATTTGCAAGTGCAAATTAGCTGTAGACAAATCTAATATGTAGGGAAGCGCATTGGATACCAACTAGACACTAACACATTAGGCCTTAGCGCCGCACATTCATTGTTTGCAGATCGGAATTGGGTTTGGGAATAGAATTTAAAGGTCTTACTGTTGAAATAAAACCACATGTCTAGGGTCACAACAAAGTGACTCTGGAATTAATAACACTGGTTCACTTCAATCCCACTATCACTGGCCACTGTATGAGACCTGGCGTTACAATGTTTTATCTTGCGGCCTACTTTGATGAAGATATACATATTACATATATTTACATACATATATTTATTGATCCAATAAACATGGGAAATTATGGTGTTACAGCAGCAAAATCAGTCACACAGCACAGAATATAAATATAAATGAAATACTAGGATATAATATACATACATACAATATACATGAAATATACATGAAACAATTATGATAATAGGAATAAAATATAAGAACAAATATTTGAATATATAAAGGATGGGAATACAAAATGTGTAACTGCCTAAATAGTATGATAAAATGTAAATAAACCAATTGTGCAGGTTGCACTTAGTGCAGTAGTGTGGAGTATCAGGGTCTTATCTAGCACCCAGTTATGACGTGTTAAAGAGTTTTATTGCCTGTGGTAGGAATGATTTCCTGTAGCGGTCCGTGCGGCCTCAAAGCTGCCGGCACCTGTTAGATATATATATATATATATATATATATATATATATATATATATATATATATATATTTATATATCAGATAGATATACTGAGTATCACACGCACGTGCTTTAAACCTATATGCACAGGTGGCTGAAGCCCAAGAAATGTGTTTTTTTAAAAAGGTGTTCTAGATTTTATCTCTTTAGTTTTCTATTTACCTACGCTGATTTTAAGAAAATCACCACACTCAATGTCCCCAGAAAAAAACTGGGTCGGTGGGAATATTTCCCATGAGCCACACAGATGCAGAGAAGTTAAACATCTGAATTCCTACGCTTTCAAGCTCAGCCATGTTTTATATAGTGATTTAACACGTCTGAGGCAAAGTCAACAACAACAACAGGACAGGACAGAACAGGATGTAGAACAATTGCATCAAAAACTCCACGAAACGAGGTAACAGTTTGTGAGAGTGTGTGTGTGCATGGAAGTGTAGCAGGATTAGCAGTAAACCGCCTCCCTGGGTGTGTGTTGGTGGAATAACGTGTGAACCAGCTGACAATTTATTTTGAAATAAATGTGTGGTGGGCTGCACATAACCTGACTTTACCAGTGGATGGTTATGACTCAGGAAAACTCTGATGTTAACCTCTGTTCAGTCTTGTTGCTGTGGAAACCAGCTGCCATCCCTTCTCTGCACCGTATCATGTTTCATGTTATCTCATCAGTCTTCACTCGGTGTCACATGCCACCTGCTGCACACTCAGCTGCTGGTGGGGAACCTGTCTATTATTTATCCTAATAAGGTTTAACCTCAATAAAAATACTCAATAAAAAGTCCTACATTGAAAATGTTAATTAATAATTTGTGGTGGTTTTTTCATCCCCAGTTGGATAATTCCAATTTTTTCACTCTGTTTTGTTAGAAGACATGCACATCGTACACATGCTCAGTGTACAATGGAGAGATGTCAGAGTGTGTGTGTGTGTGTGTGTGTGGGGGGGGGGGGGGCTACGACTGCCATATAGTTGCAACTGGTACACTATTTCCCCATTATTCAATAATACAGCACTCCTGATTGGTAGGAGGCCGATAACAGCCCCACACTGGGAACAGGGGGACTTTTTTGTCTAAAAGACATTTTTGGTGAGGTTGGATTGTTACCCTTCTCTGATTTACAAAATGCATTCAGTCTGCCACTTTCCTCTTTTTTCTTTTACCTTAGGTTATGGTTGGCCCTCAAGGCGTACGATGTTATGAAGTTATTTACTGTGCAGCCTAAAACTTGTGGTATGGTATCCAGGCTTTATCAAGTCATAGTGATATCTGGCTGCTCTGCCCTTCCTACTGAGAGGATCTGGGCATGTGATTGCTCAGACCCCGCTCTCGACTGGCGTGATGTATGGTCTAACATATCAGAAGTATCAGACTATCAGCAGATTCACTACAATTTCATTCATAGGACATATGTCACCCCTGTGAAAATGTACCACATGAAAATAATTAACAGCGCTGTATGCACTCTCTACCCACTAAAAGTCCAAGGTACATATCATCACATGTTCTGTGAATGTAAATGTCTGAATGACCTGTCAGCCTTCCAGCTCTAAAGCTCAACAACATGTTGTGTTTGCTGGACTTACAGCTGCTAATAGAATGATTGCAACCTGTTGGATGTCACCTTATGACTTGTGCACTCGTACATGGAGCCTTTCTTTTAGGTGGAGCCCCCTGTGTTATTGCGGCACCGGGACGCGTTCCTATGTCCCAGTGTGTTGTTTGTAACTGTAACTGTGAATGTTATGTTTTCTGAATATAAAAAAATATAAAAAGAGACTGTTCTCACTGTCAGGCCTATTTGTAATCTATCTAGGTTATACTGGTTCTACAAATAGTTTTTTTTAAAGTTTCTTGTATATGAAAATGGCCACATTATAGACTAATGTCATCAACATAGAGTGAAACATAATTTCTGTATGAATAGGCTGTTTCACCGCTGCAGGGAGTGGCTCTTTACCAGTGGTGGAATATAACTAAGTACATTTACTCAAGAACTGTACTTAAGTACAAATTTGAGGTACTTGTACTTTAGTTTTTTTCTCGCCATGCCACTTTCTACTTCCACTCCACTACATTTCAGAGAGAAATAGTGTTCTTTTTACTCCATTACATTAATCTGACAGCTTTAATTACAAGTTACTTTACAAAAGAATACACATGTCAGCCTACACGTCCAGCTGAACTAATTAGATCATTAAACACTTAGTTGGTTGACAGAACTGTCTGGATTGTTTCCAGTTTCTACAATGTGAGGATTGCATGAGTAAAGGATCTGAATACATCTTCTACCACTGCTTTCCGACCCGGCTCTCTCCTCTTTGCGCTGTGAACAGACATACTGGCGTGATGTCTTCGCAAATGCGTCAGCCACATGTGTTGCAAAGCGCCTGCACACAGTTGCCGCTTTATCCACCACTTTTTTTCTGACATTGTTAGGTAACACGAAATCAGTAATGCTCTCATACAGCAGACGGAGACTGGCTGGCACCTGCACTCTGCCCCCTCATCTGTGACTGACACTGAGGTTTTACCACGGCACAAGGCTGTTTTCCATGCCGTTCCATGCCTAAAATATATAACTTCTTGCTTGTGTATACACTGACTTGGCCAACACAAGGCTGATTCTGGTTCTGCCCTGACTCCTTCACCACCTAATGCGACACTGTGAAACAGGATACGGTGAAAAGGTGTGACTCCTGACATGTTGGACAGAGTGTTTCCTTTAGCTGCCAATAGAAAAGAACATAGTGTACACACATAAAAAAAAACAAAAAAACCGGTGGAGCTGCAGGTAGGTTGTTTCATGTTGTGCATGCTCAGGCTGTCAGTGAATGATGACTCATCACCACTACTGACGTTGCACAAATAGCGTTCTTAGAGTGAAATATCAAATGTTTACAGCAGCACTTTTAGTAGTCCTGTTGGTATTTCAGTCTTCCATTTCATGTTTTTGCCACATTTGTATGCTGCTACACTGGTGGTGCTGAAGCAAAATGCCTTTCCTAACGCTTCAAAACTCAAACTTGTAGCCTAGATTTCCAAGAAAAGACAATGTGTGTGTATGTGTGAGTGTGTGTGTGTGATTGTATGCGTGCATGCAAGTATGTACCTCTCGGCAAGGCCTCTCTTAGTTAGGCCGGATATAGTGATGGGGTCAAAAGGCTCCTCAGTGCCTGAGATGGTGATACCCAGAGGGCCTCCGTACCGCTTCAGCTCCACTGTGTAGATGATGCTGCCTGACGTCTCCTGCTCATCTGATACACACACACACACACACACACACACACACACACACACACACAAAGACACGCACGTGTTATATTAATGTTTCATCTCCAATGGGTTGATCAAGCTGACATAGTATGTTGCTCGAATAGTGCTGCATCACGTACTGCATTACGTTGTGTGTTCATGTTAAATGCACACACCTACACAAAAACATTTGATTCCAGAAGTGGGTCAAAACTCTTCTCAAGACACCACTGGTGAGAAAGGTAGTTTCCATGGTAACCAGGGAGAAGACTGCCTAGTCATTATGTAGCGTTTACACATAATCTCTGCGTTTTACCCCATGCATGTATCTTTCTGTGTACATGCTCTGAGTCATAATCTGCTCTAGCATGATTACGCAATCTTTCCCTGTGTTTGTGTGTGTGTGTGTGTGTGTGTGTGTGTGTGTGCGTGTCTTACATCACATCAGAAATATAGAAACTACAGAAACTACGCACTATATACTTTAATGTTAAAATGTGGAATTATGAATCCTTAAGTTTAATTGTGTTGGTGGATGTGCTACCTTACCTATAGTCCAGTAAACCTATCATCAATGTTGTGTAAATAATAAAAAGATAATAATATGCTGGATTCATGTTCATATGGTAGATATACAGTGCTTAGAATGAGTGAATACATCCATGCTAAAGTTAATGAGGAATAAAAAATCCTCTTTTGGAAATTGATCTTGATTGAAGCCTTAATTAAAAACATTTGGAAAAATCCAACCTTTAAGGACACCAATTTGTGAATGAATATTGAATGAATAATGTATTGTAAATAAATAAATGTCCTTCCTTAAAATACAGGGGGCATAAGTAAGTACACACCTATATTAAATTCCCATAGAGGCAGGCAGATTTTTATTATTAAAGGCCAGTTATTTCATGGATCAGGATACTATGCATCCTGATGCAGTTCCCTTGGCCTTGGAATTAAAATACCCCCCCACATCATCACATACCCTTCACCATACAATATATGTCTTAAACTATCATCAATAATTTGGTGACCCCCCTGCAGTGACTCTGAGGACCACCTAGGGGTCCCAGACCCCTGTTGAAGATCTCTGCTTCAGTGCACATGCAAGCCCGCAGTGTGAATCCAAAAATAACCGTATCAAATGTATACAATGTAACAAAAACATAAACCTTGGCCTGCAACTTGTTTCAGACTTTGAGGTGTGAAAAGACCCTAAGTGACGAGGGTCCTGGACTAAAATGTATGGTGTACACATACGACCACTACACCAGGATATCACGTTCCTACACACTTTTTTTCACTATATCACTGATGTTTTGTTCATCATTGATTTGTTGTTTTTTCACCCTGGATTAAATTGCTCTCTTTTCCAATAGTCTCTGTTTCCTTCCTCTGTTTTCCTGCGTCTACAGTGTCTCAGATGATTATTTGAGAGATTGAGCGTGAGTCCATGAGTTGTGGACAGTACCACCACCTGGTGGCCAAAGACTGTCAGTGCATCTTCTTAACCCCTTTAAACTCCAGTAGAAATAGTCCTCCAGTGCCTACACTTGTGCTAATTGTGATGCCATTTCTTCAAATGCTTCCTATCCTTAAAATAAGTACAACCTACGCTGCAAGTTAAGTCAATAAACCATAATGTGTCAAAGATGTTATATTTCTTCATCAAAGTTTTCTAACAAATAAACAAAATAATTCTTAACACTCACATAAGTCATGTGAACTGTGTACAGTGCATTTTTTGTTTCTTGAGATTTTGAGTGTAATGGCGTTTTGATAGTTTAATCTGCAATAGAAATCAAGTCACATGGTTTTGCACCGGATGTCACATAGCGTGATGACCCATCCCAATCACGCGCAAGACAGAATAAATGCTCTAGTTCAGGGGTCTTCCAAGCTTTTTAGGCCACACAAAGCCTGTACACCTACCATATATGGTGCCCTAAGTTAATATTTACTTATTCATACATCATCATGTTTAAATGTCCAACATGCATGTGGAAGGCACAGTGAATCCATTAGGTTAACTGTATCTGTGGATGGCGACCATAGTGGCCAGGACCCTATCTTCAATGTTGTTGAGGTGTTTGTTGTTTTTTATAAATAGGCTGATTTATCTTTGCTCATAATGTGTGTGATTCATGTTAATGTGTATTTTTAAACATATTTAAACTTTGGGGGGAAATAAACTTTCAAAAAAGTATAACTTGGCGGCCCCCCTGCAGTGACTCTGAGGACCCTCAAGGGGTCACAGCCCCCCTGTTGAAGATCTGTGCTCTAGCTGGGTTGTACAGTATTTTGGATCGCCCACGGCTAGAAGTGATGCCAGCTGAGCTCATGAACATTATTTTATAACAAAAACATCAGAAAACGACATTGCTGACTGAAAAGTCTTAGTGAGTCTCAAAGTCTCAATGGTGCTTCCCTCACGTCACATCACATAACCCCCCCCCCCCCCACACACACACATTACAATCTGCAGTGGCCACTTTACATGGAAAGAAGACACTCAGAACTCTTCCTTTACACATTTCAATATAATCATCTTTAGTTTTCTGTACTGTTGCCTTACATTTGCATTCAAATGTATTACTGTATATTGTATGTTTTCAATTGTATATATCACTTATCTTTTTATCTTATTTGTACATATTACTTATCTTTGTTTAAATCTTTTGTTGTATATATTTTTTATCTTTTTTTGTGGACATTTTCAGCCTTTTTGTTTGCACTGTGTCAAGGAATATATCTCTATATACAGTGGGTACGGAAAATATTCAGACCCCTTTAAATTTTTCACTCTTTGTTTCATTGCAGCCTTTTTCCAAAAATCAAAAAAGTTCATTTTATTTCTCAGTAATGTACACTCAGCAACCCATCTTGACAGAAAAAAACAGAAATTTAGAAATTTTGCATATTTATTAAAAAACCAAAACTGAAATATCACATGGTCATATGTATTCAGACCCTTTGCCGTGACCCTCATATGTAACTCAGGTGCTGTCTATTTCTTCTGATCATCCTTGAGATGGTTCTACACCTTCATTGAGTCCAGCTGTGTTTGATTATACTGATTGGACTTGATTAGGAAAGCCACACACCTGTCTATATAAGACCTTACAGCTCACAGTGCATGTCAGAGCAAATGACAATCATGAGGTCAAAGGAACTGCCTGAAGAGCTCAGAGACAGAATTGTGGCAAGGCACAGATCTGGTCAAGGTTACAAAAAAAAATTTCTGCTGCACTTAAGGTTCCTAAGAGCACAGTGGCCTCCATAATCCTCAAATGGAAGACGGTGTTTGGGATTGTCTTGTTGAAGGTAAACCTCGGCCCAGACTCTGAAAAGGTTTTCACGAACCCTTCCTAGAGCTGGCCGTCCGGCCAAACTGAGCTATCGGGGGAGAAGAGCCTTGGTGAGAGAGGCAAAGAAGAACCCAATGGTCACTGTGGCTAAGCTCCAGAGATGCAGTCGGGAGATGGGAGAAAGTTGTAGTAAGTCAACCATCACTGCAGCAATCCACCAGTCGGGCTTTATGGCAGAGTGGCCCGAAGGAAGCTCCTCAGTGCAAGACACATGAAAGCCCGCATGGAGTTTGCAAAAAAACACCTGGAAGGACTCCAAGATGGTGATAAATAAAATCCTCTGGTCTGATGAGACCAAGATAGAACTTTTTGGCCTTAATTCTGCGGTATGTGTGGAGAAAACCAGGCACTGCTCATCACCTGTCCAATACAGTCTCAACAGTGAAGCATGGTGGTGGCAGCATCATGCTGTGGGGGTGTTTTTCAGCTGCAGGGACAGGCGACTGGTTGCAATCGAGGGAAAGATGAATGGGCCAAGTACAGGGATATCCTGGACGAAAACCTTTTCCAGAGTGCTCTGGACCTCAGACTGGGCCGAAGGTTTACCTTCCAACAAGACAATGGAAGCCACACCTCTTAAAATAACGAAGGAGTGGCTTCACAACAACTCTTTGTTCTTGAATGGCCCAGCCAGAGCCCTGACTTAAACCCAATTGAGCATCTCTGGAGAGACCTGAAAATGACTGTCCACCAACGTTTACCATCCAACCTGACAGAACTGAGAGGATCTGCAAGGAGGAATGGCAGAGGATACCCAAATCAGATGTGAGAAACTTGTTGCATCTTTCCCAAAACGACTCATGGCTGTATTAGATCAAAAGACAGGTGCTTTACTAAATACTGAACAAAGGGTCTGAATACTTATGACCATGTGATATTTCAGTTTTTGTTTTTTAATAAATATGCAAAAATTTCTAAATTTCTGTTTTTTTCTGTCAAGATGGGTTGCTGAGTGTACATTACTGAGAAATAAAATGAACTTTTTTGATTTTTGGAAAAAGGCTGCAATGAAACAAAGAGTGAAAAATTTAAAGGGGTCTGAATACTTTCCGTACCCACTGTATATGTACAG
Source organism: Etheostoma perlongum (assembly GCA_026937815.1). Taxonomy (NCBI): domain Eukaryota; kingdom Metazoa; phylum Chordata; class Actinopteri; order Perciformes; family Percidae; genus Etheostoma; species Etheostoma perlongum. Next base: position 23,869,476 of record CM049374.1, on the reverse strand, counting down.
CCACTCTACCGATATTTCTTATCTTTTGTATTATACTTGTTGTACGTGTCCTTATTGCACCGTGGGTCAGAGAGCAACGTATTTTCAATTGCTCTGTATGTCTGGCACATATTGCAGAATTGACAAAAACAGTTGACTTGACATTATTATGTTTACTGAACCAACAGAGACAAAGACAGACTCAGCGTGTTCATTTGCACACACGTACCTGAGTTGTCTTCATCTTTGCGTATCTTTAGTTTGACCAGTTCCTCACACTGCTGCAGGATCTGCTCGGCGTCTTCCTTAGAGCAGTTCTCCAGTCTGATGTTGTCGATGGCCAACAGCTTATCGCCGGGCTCCAGTGTTCCTGTCCTGAAGGAGAGACAGAGACACAAAGGTGGAACCACGTACCGTCACTTCTGCCAAGCTTGTCCTACAGCGTCCTCTGTCACATTTCTGTCAAAGTACTCACAGAGTGGCACTTATACTGAGAATAGAGTGTGAAAAGTGAATAAATAGTAGGGGTTCGGAAAAAAATCAGAAATCATATGTATCTTGACTTTTTTTCCCCAGACAATTTTTAAAATCAATTCTTTTCCCTAGAATGAATATTTTTTGATTTATTTTTTTATCAATCCCGCCGCAATCCCGCCGCCTACATCATATCCGTTTTCAGACTGAAAACAGAAATTGCAGAAAATCCATGTTATGTACTTCTTTACAAATGAAATAAATAAATGCGTCATGTCGTCTGACTGACATGCATTGTGCGTCCTTCTTAGAAAACAATGAGTTTTTAAAAAGGTCTCATGATATTCTGCCTGTAGAAGTGTATTATTCAACTAAATACTATCGAATCACAATACTTCTAGAATCACAATGAATGAAATGCAAATCAAATCGGCAGACATGTGCAGTGAAAGATATAAAACGGGACAAAAGCATATCATTCCAGCCCTAATAAATAAAGTACATATGTACATATACACATGCCATGTACAGGAAGACAGAGTCGAACACTAATTATATTAAAAGAAAAAGAAATTGAGGCATGAGGAAAAAAACGTTTTGGACCCAATAAAGAATCTAATATATATATATATATATATATATGTATGTATGTAAGATACCTGTGGGCCATGCTGCCCTTCTTGATGTCAGAAATGATGAGGGGCTCTCCTGGCTTCTTACTGGCTGTGGAGGGAGATGACATCACACTGAGCAGCAGCAACAACAAGTCAAATTGTTCATTGTCATATGCACAGTTAAAAAATACTCTTGCCCTATAATATACAATTCTTTCTTAGCCCTCCACTCTGAATGGCGTGCAAAAGTGGAAAAAGTACACAAATACAAGAAAACCATGTTTTCTTATAAATTAAACTACCCAACATTATAAAGGCCTACAAGTCCTGCTGAAATGATTAGCTGATTAATCATTTAATGGTTGACAGTTCTATTTCTAGAATGTGAGGATTTTCTGCACTGACTACTTTTACTTTTAATTCTTTTAGTACATTTTCTTGATGATACCTACATAACTTTACGTAAGTAACATTCTCAATGCAGGACTTTTATTTGTAATAGAATATGTTTTTACAGTGTGGTATTTGGGATCTGAATACTGTCCCCCAGGTAGTACTAGTCCCGTGTGAATAGGGCGTTTTACACTTTTAGGAAAAAAGAAATAGTTTAATTTTGCTGATCAATTTGTCAAATGAGATACTGTGAGTAGCCTTCTCACTTTCAGTGGGGAAGCATTCAGAAGATGGCACCATTGCACCATTCTCTGCCTCGGACGCTGCTCCAGCACAGCTGCTATTCATGCAGACGCATTAGAAACGGAAGCTGAAAACTCTGTGATGTCAGGCACTGATCAGCCCTTATTCACCAATGTCATAGTTGGGATGATATTTGCCTTCTAAAATGACAAATATGGCTTTATTGAAAGCCTTCATAATCAGTGTAACACACATTTACTGGTAAAACACTTTGAGGTACTTGTACTTTCCTTGAGTATTTTATTTTGTTACTTTGCACGTCCCAATACTTGGATGCATTTTACATTTTAGTAACTTATTTTATTATTTTTTTTATTTTTTATTATTTTAGTAATAATACAAACTATAATCAACTAATGCATTATGATTATATACATATAAATATATAAATACATATATATATATATATATATATATATATATATATATATATATATATATATATATATATATATATAGGGTTCTACAGTTTCCAGTACTTCCCACTAAGCTCACACTACCATTGGTACACTAAAGTACACACACATTCCAGACTAACAGTTTTATTAACATTAACACTAAGAGTGAATGTGGGACAGCAGACCCAAAGCTTTACAGTGAAGTATGTAATTAATAACGTCATCAGTCATCACAATGAAGTCCTTCACTGAAGGAAAAAGAACAGCATTGCAGACTGCATGCAATATGTGTAAAATTGATTTTTCTGCAAAAAGTGTGGCATTGTATACTGTATGCACCATGTACATTACAGTCTTCTCACAAGGTTTTGGAACATAGCTGCAGGATGTTTTCTCCTATTTAGCCTGAGGAGCGTTAGGGAGGTAGAACAATGATGTTGGACAATAAGGCCTCACGCTAATGGAGTTAAGGTCAGGGCTCTGTGCAGGCCAATCAAATTCTTCCAAACTGTGAAAACAAACTCTTAAAGCATTTGTCCTTGTGTAAAAATCAGGAAAGAGCATGCCACAAAGTTGCAAGCACAGTACTGCATAGATCTAGACATATCATTATTAGTATTATCATTATCTATTAACATTTGCCTTAATTGCAACTAAGGGGCCTCAGGCTTTTCTCATGAACCATTGGTACATATAGCTATGAAAAGTAATGCACTGCAATTCATGTGTATGCTAAATATTTATAAGTTTATGCAACACATTGGCTGCTGGTGTATAAGAGCGCAGAGATCTGCGTAGCGAGCAGGTCCGAATGAATCGGTGGGCCATGACACAGGGCTTACAGGGGGGGGGGAATGAAGTTTGTGTCCCAGATAAAACAGAAGACTTTGACCCAGGAAACGGTGTTTGGGGCCCAGGAGTACTACTTAAAGGGACCCGTGTTTAAACCCAAACCACAATCCTTTTTCTAATTTTAACAAGTTTTGGTGCCTAAACTGTCATCGCCGTAAGACGCAGTGTAACACAGTAACCTGAACGTGGCTCACAGTAACTGTCATGTGTTTGGGCGTCACATGACCGGTCGCCTACTTCTGTAGGATATCATATAAATTGGTGTGCATACGTTTTAATACAACATCATAAATCCTGAGAATGCACTGGGAGGCCTAGACCAAAAAAAAAAAAAAAACTGCCTCAGACTAAAAGATCACAAATTTGACAGTATGCCCAAATATTTTTGGTCGTAAAGTATGAGGCAGACAGAGTGTGAGGCCTGGTATCTATAACCTTTCATAAACAGTGGTAATATTTACAATGTTCCAGTAGGCTACAGTTTCCATGAGAGATACATGTGTATGCTTGCGCGAGAATTGCAGGGTGGTCTCGTGATATTTAAACAGTGCTAGCAGTTTGAAACAAAAAATAGATCATATGAACAATGGTGTGTGTGTGTGTGTGTGTGTGTGTGTGTGTGTGTGTGTGTGGTGTGTTCCTACCACTGATGGTGAGCCCCAGCTCCACTCCTCTTTTCTTTGGCAGTTTTACATGGAACGTACCACTACTAGGCACCACTGACTCTGTGACACAAACACATGCAAATAGGCTATAGTTATAAAAAAAAAAAAACACAACAATTAAGTATTGTAATTCTTAAGTATTGTCATAGTAATTACAAGGCATTTTGCTCTTGCTCTTATGCTACTTTGAAATGCTCTTCTCCGGGGCAAACAACAACTACAAATCCTCACAATTTGCCTGCATGAGTCATAATCCTAATTCCAGCAGTAAAACAACACCATCCAGGCGTTAACATGATGAATGCAAGTTGTGAGCACAGAAAGCATTTGAACACCCTGCTATTTTGCAAGTTCTCCCACCTAGAAATCATGGAGGGGTCTGAAATTGTCATCGTAGGTGCATATCCACTGTGAGAGACATAATCTAAAAAACAAAATCCAGAAATCACAATGTATGATTTTTTAACTATTTATTTGTATGATACAGCTGCATATAAGTATTTGAACACCTGTCTATCAGCTAGAATTCTGACCCTCAAAGACCTGTTAGTCTGCCTTCAAAATGTCTACCTCCACTCCATTTATTATCCTAAATTAGATGTACCTGTTTGAGGTCGTTAGCTGCATAAAGACACCTTTCCACCCCATACAATCAGTAAGAATCCAACTAGTAACATGGCCAAGACCAAAGAGCTGTCCAAAGACACTAGAAACACAATTGTACACCTCCACAAGGCTGAAAAGGGCTACGGGGAAATTGCCAAGCAGCTTGGTGAAAAAAGGTCCACTGTTGGAGCAATCATTAGAAAATGGAAGAAGCTAAACATGACTGTCAATCTCCCTCAGACTGGGGCTCCATGCAAGAGCTCACCTTGTGGGGTCTCAGTGATCCTAAGAAAGGTGAGAAATCAGCCCAGAACTACACGGGAGGAGCTGGTCAATGACCTGAAAATAGCTGGGACCACCGTTTCCAAGGTTACTGTTGGTAAGACGTCATGGTTTTAAATCATGCATGGCACAGAAGGTTCCCCTGCTTAAACCAGCACACGTCAAGGCCCGTCTTAAGTTTGCCAATCACCATTTGGATGATCCAGAGGAGTCATGGGAGAAAGTCATGTGGTCAGATGAGACCAAAAGACCAAAATAGAACTTTCTGGTCATAATTCCACTAACTGTGTTTGGAGGAAGAAGAATGATGAGTACCATCCCAAGAACACCATCCCTACTGTGAAGCATGGGGGGGTAGCATCATGCTTTGGGGGTGTTTTTCTGCACATGGGACAGGGCGACTGCACTGTATTAAGGAGAGGAGGACCGGGGCCATGTATTGCGAGATTTTGGGGAACAACCTCCTTCCCTCTGTTAGAGCATTGAAGATGGGTCGAGGCTGGGTCTTCCAACATGACAATGACCCGAAGCACACAGCCAGGAGAACCAAGGAGTGGCTCTGGAAGAAGCATATCAAGGTTCTGGCGTGGCCTAGCCAGTCTCCAGACCTAAACCCAATAGAGAATCTTTGGAGGGAGCTCAAACTCCGTGTTTCTCAGCGACAGCCCAGAAACCTGACTGATCTAGAGAAGATCTGTGTGGAGGAGTGGGCCAAAATCCCTTCTGGTAGTGTGTCAAACATAGTGAAAAACTACAGGAAACGTTTGACCTCTGGAACTGCAAACAAAGGCTACTGTACCAAATATTAACATTGATTTTCTCAGGTGTTCAAATACTTATTTGCAGCTGTATCATACAAATAAATAGTTAAAAAATTATACATTGTGATTTCTGGATTTTTTTTTTAGATTATGTCTCTCACAGTAGACATGCACCTACAATGACAATTTCAGACCAAACCATGATTTCTAAGTGGGAGAACTTGCAAAATAGTAAGGTGTTCAAATACATATTTTCCTCACTGCATTTATCAGCTTCTCACTTCAGCATTCTCACCAAGAAGCTCTGATACTTCTGACACTGCACACATGATAATCAAATTCATTAGCTGTCTATCCCTCAGATTTCCATGTACACCATTCATTTCATGAACAGTGTTGAGTGGACGATGAGAATGTTCAATTCAGAGCTGTCTAACTTATTTTGAAAGACTGCGAAAGAGAAATACTCTTGCTTGGTAACTGACTGCTTCAACATATTGGGTTAATTGAAGGGTAAGAAATCAATCTAAATGTCTCTTTGTTTGTGGGATGAATGCCAATTTCAAAATGACTCGCCATGTTAACTAAATGATTCAACATTAAGAAAGGCAATACCAAAACAGCAGTAAGAGCAGAGAGCTACACAGCTTAAATCAAGTTTCTGTCTTTACCAGTTTATCATACTGTTTCAGTAAATGGATGAAACCACACCAAAAAACCCATCTTCAACCACAAACAAATCCAATTGTGTACCAGTCATTTCCAATAACAAAAAATTCTCCCACCTCTTGGTGATAAAGCGCCCATATTCTGCTCCTTTTCAAGTTCAGAATTGCATTTTGAGGTTGTACCAGAATAGGTTTCCATGGTTTCATTTAAAAAAACCTCCATATTATTGTTGTACTGCACATTGCTGCCGATCCGGTTTTCACCCTGTGTGTTTAGGTCTCTGTTTTAGCTCCAGAGTGAGACATCTCACTTCTATTCTAACTTTGTTGGGAGCTGCACATGCTCAGTAGCTCGGTAAGATCCCATCAGCTAGATAACTCTTTCTCCAGCTTTGGTCAGTCCAAGGCAGGATTAGCTGGGAGACTTCTTCTAGACCAGGGCCACTTGTGGAATACCTGCAGAACAGGAAGTAGTTCTTTTGGAGATTATGGTCCACTAGTGGCTGTTGTAGTAGGGTTTGGCCAGTGAGAACGAGCTAGCATGCTAGCGCTAGCAAACCTGCGGCCACTGTGGCGAGGAGTAAACCTCTATAAATGTGTGCCTGCTCTACCAACTGAGCTAACCTGGCCACTACTTCACTACATTTCAGAGAGACATTTTGTACTTTTTACTATGTTATGGTTTAGGTAACCACTACAGTGACCAATCAGCATCTAGGAAGCCTACCAGGCACCAAGTCTTTCTGTAGAACCACTACAGTGACCAACCAGCATCTAGGAGGCCTACCAGGGGCCAAGTCTTTCTGTAGGAGAACCACTACAGTGTCCAATCAGCATCTAGGAGGCCTACCAGGGGCCAAGTCTTTCTGTAGGAGAACCACTACAGTGACCAATCAGCATCTAGGAGGCCTACCAGGGGCCAAGTCTTTTTGTAGGTGAATTACCTGCAATGACCAATCAGCATCTAGGAGGCCTACCAGGAGCATAGTCTTTCTGTAGGAGAACCAGTACAGTAACCAATAAGCATACATGAGGCCTACTAGGCACCAAGTCTTTCTGTAGAACCACTACAGTGAACAATCAGCATCTAGGAGGCCTACCAGGAGCAGAGACTTTCTGTAGGAGAACCACTACAGTGTCCAATCAGCATCAACGCTGCCTACCAGGTTGCCTCCAGGCAATCTGATAAAAAATGCCATATTTATGGTACAGGGAATGTGTAAAGCGGTCATTTTGACTAGAACAGTGTTAGAAGGTTAAAGTATATTTTACATGAACTATCTATTACTTTTACTTGAGTAATTTTTAGATAGGTACTTGAGTAATATTTCATCAAAGTATTGGTACTTTTACTTGAGTACAACATTTTAGTACTTTTCCACCTCTGGGCAGGAGCTCTGATAAAGACAAGCTGCATACAATACAATATAATAATGTATATAATGTTTCCTTTATCATGGTTTAATGAAACAAGAGACAGAACTCGGAGAATGTGGTCAACTTGTTGTTAACGTTACTAACCTGCTACATCAAATTCTATCTCCAACGTGACCTTATTGGTCAGCGCCGCGTCTCGGAGAAGCTGATTGGCCTCCTCTAGTGTTCCATCTTCTGTGGGAATTCCATTGATTGACAGGAGGCGGTCTCCAACCTGCAGCAGGCCACACCTACAACAGGAGTTAGCATGGTTATGTCATACAGTTTGGAAACATTTGTTATTTTACCGGTATTTTTCTACCAGGCGCTCTTTTATTTTTTAAAGATTATTTTTGAACTTTTCCACCTTTAATGGACAGGACAGTTAGGTGAGAAAGGGGAGAGGGGGGGGAAGACATGCAGGAAAGCGTCACAGGCCGGACTTGAACCCTGGACCATATGCTTCGAAGTATATGTGTGCCTGCTCTACCCTCTGAGCCCCTCGCGGCCACACCAACACTGCCTTTTAATATCTTTTATTTATCTCTAAGGTTTTATTTGTAAGCTCTGCAGTCTAAATTATGTGGTGATGCTCTTGGGCTTGTGGGAAACGTTGTTCAGAGCAGGGTTTTAGAAGTTTGTGTTATAAATCATAAGTCAAACTTTGCTTACTTCTGGAACGGAACCTGGAAGTTCTGGTTTAATTTAGGCTCTCCATATGGCGTTTTTCCATTAACGGTACCTGCTCGCCTCGCCTCGCCTTGCCCACTGTGCCCCATCCTCCTTTTTCCATTGCATATTAGTACCGCCATAGCGTCATAGCAGGAAACTGCTGTGACCTAACGCGACACACACAGAACGTCAAAGGTGTGGTGTGCTTGATTCTCGGCATGTGGCTGTTGCAGAAGACAAAATTAGTTTCAAAAGAAGGCAAAAAAAAAGAAACACTGGCTAACACCCCCGTCTGTCACTAGCAATGATGACGCATTGATTAGTGACGATTCAGTAGGTTTTCACGTCACCCTTTGGTATTGCCTCAGCTCGCTTGGATCCTCGACTGAGGAAGTACTACAAAAAGTACCTGTTAGCAGGTACCAGGGACTTGGAAAAGACAAGTAGAGTAGGTAGTATAGTGGAAAAAACGGCAATAGAAAAGAGTATGAGTACTTTGGGTTCATCATCTAAAGCATCTTATAAAACAACTTAGGCTTTTTTCACCCTAACCCTGATTCCCCCCCCCTCCCCCCCACACACACACACACTCCCAAAAATCTATTAAATAGAAATTGGGAAAGGCAGAGCTTTAGTCAAAGTGGTATTTCCATGTTTATGAAGCCATTAATACAGGAGTTCAATAAGGAATTTCAGTCTGATAGATAGATAGATAGATAGATAGATAGATAGATAGATAGATAGATAGATAGATAGATAGATAGATAGATAGATAGATATTTATTGATCCCAATAAAATGGGAAATTACAGTGTTACAGTAGCAAAATCAGTCACACAGCACAAAATATAAATATAAATGACAAACTAGGATACAATATACAATATACATAATATACATGACCCATTGTGCAGGTTGCACTTAGTGCAGTACTGTGGTGTCTGAGTGGCCCATGAAGGTTCTTCAAAGCAGAGCGAGATGAAAGTTTTCAAAAACATCCTAAAAAAACATGTTTGTGTAGCTGTTTAGATATGATTATCCCCGGGGTGAAAATGCTCCCACAAGGGCACAAATAGCAGGGAGATGTACTAATCGTCAGTAGCCCCCTACCTGGAATGTTTTTTTTCTTTTAATTCATTTTACACGGAGAGATTACACCAGAAGGAGCTTCAGACTCACTGCTGTGATACATATCACGTTGTTTTTAGCTCCTGTATATTAAAGATTTCAGACACCCCCACAGCTGGCTCCACACTACATGAATCAGTTCTGCAAGGAAAGTAAATCACATTAGCGCTGACAATTGAAGTCATTAATTACTGTATGTAAATACCTTTCCTTGGCAAAATAGAGGTGTATTACGAAGAAGTCATTTTTTAGTCTTTTTTAGAAGTTGGCCTGTGAATGCAAGGAAATTTAGAAGTGGAGCTCCTCAAACTGGAAACATAACTGCATTTCAAGTCCAGTTTAGTTGTCCGTGCCTCCAGGAATTACCCGATGTCGCAACCGCACCAAATCACTGCATAGTATTGTTTTTTCTGTCTTGTCCCCTTGAGTACCTGTATGTTCTGTTTCCTGTTTTATTGTGATAGTCTGTGTCTAGGTCTCGTCCTGTCTAGTTTTACTAAATGTAAATGTGCTGTATTTATATAGTGCTTTTCTAGTCTTAACGACTACTCAAAGCGCTTTTAAATCATACAGGAACCATTCACACACATTCATACACTGTGGCCGAGGCTGCCGTCCAAGGTGGCACCTGCTCATCAGATACACATTCACACTCGGGGTTCAGTGTCTTGCCCAAGGACACTTCGACATGGGACTCAACCTTCCGATTGACAGGCAACCGCTCTACCACTGAGCCACAGGTGCCCCTGCGGCTACCTGCCTTGTGTTTTCCCACCTCTGTGATTGTCGTCCCCGCCCTGATGTGATTCACCTGATGTAGCACTCCTTGCTTGTTTGCTAGTTACCTCCTGTATTTAACCTCTGTGTTCCCTTTATCTCTTGTCAGATCCCTTTGTGTGTTTCTGTGTGTGTTCGTGTCACAGTGATCTATGTTTGTACCTTTTCCAGTGACCTGTATTCCCCTGTGAGTTTTTCCCTGCCTCTGTGCTCCTGTTTTGTACTCCAGTTTTTGTCTTGCCTTTTTTCTTGAACATTTTGTATTTTGGACTTTGTTTTTTGTACTCTTTGGATCCCTGCGTTGAGGAGTAAACCTCCATACATGGGTGTGTGTTCTACCAGGTGAGCTTCCTAGGCGCCCGTCTCTTTACAAATTCAGATTTTTGCACACAAAACTATAAAATATATCTTAAAGGTCCCATGGCATGAACAATTCACTTTGAGGTTTTTTTAACATTAATATGAGTTCCCCCAGTGGCTAGAAATGGCTCAGTTGGGCCAATCTGGAATCTTGCCATTATAAGGTCATAAGGGGCAAGGTTCCCCCCCCCTTCTCTACTTTGTCCGCCCAGAGAATTTGGCCCCCCCATGAGAGAGAGACATCATGGCTTTCAAATGAGCAAAGTGGCAGTTGGTCAAAGCCACAAAAGTGGACCCATAAATCAGACTTTAGTAGTGTTTTCTGAGGAGTGCTACAATATAAATACTTTCTGACAAATTCAAAAGTAAAATACTAAATAAAATTTATAGTAACAACTTCCAGCAGCACTAACGCTGGATAATTACAGGTGAAAAAGACGATGCCCTTGCTGGTCACCGCTACACAAGACTTATGCTTTTAAAGACTATCAATTGTTTAAAGTGTAATTAAGGGTGGTGTGAAAAAGGGTTCATTTAGATTCATCCTGTCAGGCAAGACAGTCGGTGCTTATTAATTCATCCAGCGTGAGCAAGGGGAAGCTAGCTAATTAGTGTTGTTAGCGTGGGCGCTAATGGAGAAGGGAGTGTGGCCTCGGGGTGCCGAAGCACACCCCGCACTTACAGAAGCTGTTAATACAACGACACCATCAATCAGTACACACACACATACACAATTGAGAACTCACACAGAAATACTTAAATAGTGTTGTGAACATATAGCCTATGGTTGAATTAAAGTGCAATGAAAGAAAGATTGCGAACACACACACACACACACACACTTTAGCATGCTAATACTTGGAAAGCCCCACCTACACTCATGTACATACATTAAATGCTTAAAAATGTTCATACACCCACACATGACACAGAGCCCAGCAGCGCTTTTAATACATGCCACCATCAATCTCACACATATGAAGGTAAATATGACGCGAAACGTGAGAGCTTGTAGACTACGATGTGAGAACTTGCAGAACAAAAAAAATCTCACAAGAAGTATTGCAAAAGTCGATGCGCGCAGACTCCACTGTGTGATGTGAGAAAAAAGTAAACAAGAAAGTGTTGCACTACACGCTTGCAGCTGTTGTGTTGATGTGAATATTAATCTACTTATAATAAACTTTAACATACAAGTTCATATTTTTTGTTCTACAAGTTCTCACATTGTGTTCTACAAGCTCTCACCTTTTGCACCATATTTACCTTCATGACACACACACATGCCTTAACACTGACATACTTCAAACTTTAAAATCAACACACCCATACATACACACACACACATACATACACACAAAACGCGCACACCCACACACAACAGTACACATAACTGCAGATTTGCTTAAGTTTGTTAGTGAGCATGTGAGAGACACACACACACAAAACAGTTTGTTATTGAGCATGTAATGCGTGTTATATGTCCCGATATGGATTAAATATTGATGTTTAATGGGTAAAAGGAAGGATGAGAGATACTTCAATACCAGAAACGGGCTTGCCACACAGGCAGAGGCCGATCAACTACACACAAAAGCTTTTATAGTCTTGTATCATTCCTTCCATTTTACCCGTCCAAGACGTTTTTTTTACCCCATCAAATGCTCTCAGAGGCAAATTGGTGATTTGTGATATTAGACTGTATAAGTAAAATGGACTTCACTTGACTGTTTATTCACTTGACTAACTTTTTTTGTGTCTTAACAGCTTTACATCACAGAGCAGACACTTTCAATTATTCATGTGTGAACATCTCACCTCTCTGCAGAGCTGTCGGGCTCTATGAATCGGATAAGTGGGGGTGCGGACAACGTTTCGGTGGCGAATATGCCTCCCTGCAGCTGGACCCCAAAGCCGTTGAGTGGGTCGCCTGTCAGGACGACCTCACTGGTCTCTACATGGACCACTTGACCACCCGGACCCACCGAACTGGACGCCAGGGACACTTTAAACACAGACAAACACATTTATTTCTTGATTGTACATTTCCCTTCAGAGAAATGATATTGTAGTTAAAACAGAGAGACATATGGAGCTTACAGGAGCTTTTGTGCTCTTTCTTCCTCTGCCGTCGTTTGAGCAGCGAGTTACGTGGGCTCATGGGAACTGTAGGCCTGGGCAGGGTGCTGGAGCTTTGACTACTGGGGCCAGATGTAGTGGTAGAGCCAGGAGAGAAATTGGCAGATACGAGAGCTGCAATGATGGAGAGAGAAAAGAAGAAGTAAACGAGTTGTTCAGTGTACTGTGTAAGCCCTAAGGGCTTCCGCCCAGGGGACCACTAAGGTCTATATAAAAGAGACTTCAGATACAGTATTAGGGGACCACTAAGGTCTATATAAAAGAGACTTCAGATACAGTATTAGGGGACCACTAAGGTCTATATAAAAGATACTTCAGATACAGTATTAGGGGACCACTAAGGTCTATATAAAAGAGACTTCAGATACAGTATTAGGGGACCACTAAGGTCTATATAAAAGAGACTTCAGATACAGTATTAGGGGGGACCACTAAGGTCTATATAAAAGAGACTTCAGATACAGTATTAGGGGACCACTAAGGTCTATATAAAAGAGACTTCAGATACAGTATTAGGGGGACCACTAAGGTCTATATAAAAGAGACTTCAGATACAGTATTAGGGGACCACTAAGGTCTATATAAAAGAGACTTCAGATACAGTATTAGGGGACCACTAAGGTCTATATAAAAGAGACTTCAGATACAGTATTAGGGGACCACTAAGGTCTATATAAAAGAGACTTCAGATACAGTATTAGGGGACCACTAAGGTCTATATAAAAAAGAGACTTCAGATACAGTATTAGGGGACCACTAAGGTCTATATAAAAAGAGACTTCAGATACAGTATTAGGGGACCACTAAGGTCTATATAAAAGAGACTTCAGATACAGTATTAGGGGACCACTAAGGTCTATATAAAAGAGACTTCAGATACAGTATTAGGGACCACTAAGGTCTATATAAAAGAGACTTCAGATACAGTATTAGGGGACCACTAAGGTCTATATAAAAGAGACTTCAGATACAGTATTAGGGGACCACTAAGGTCTATATAAAAGCATCCAAAGAGCACCATGTCATGGGGCCTTTAAAAAACCTCTAAGAAACAGCTAGCCTTAAAAGAATATGATTTCGCTACAAATGTATTCACATACTTTTCACCAAAGCTTCAAAACCTTAAAAGTGATATTTGGGACAGCCTGAGTCTTTAGCCGAGAAGCCCCATTTGCTAGTGTTACCCTGTTTCACCAAGTAGCAGGGGAATATAAGAACTGATTGTCCATTACTATAGTTTTTTTAAGAGAAAACTAAAGACCAACGAGACAAACAGGAAGTAAAAGAGAGTCTGACAGATAGTTCTTACACTTGCAGTAGTCGAGGTTGATGGTGTTGTTATTTGAGGCGGTCCACGACTTGTTGAGGGTGGCGCTTGTGTTACAGAGGGTGGAGTTTGAAGGGTGACAGTAGTTCACACAGGGGTCCCAGGAGTGGGGGTGGTCGGATTTCTGAACCTTCACTGGAACACACAAAAATCATTTTGTGACTTGTGTCACGTCCTAATTCACCAGGGTGGGTTATGCCGTGACCAGGGGCGGACTGGGACAAACATTCAGCCGTGGCGCTGTAGCCACACCAGCCCACATTACCACGCCCATGCAGCCCCACCCATGGGCACGTGCATTCACTCATTACATTTGTGTAAAGGTGGTGAAATGATATAAACGATACCTTTTGTAACAGATTTTATGCATTTAATGTAAGTAACTGGAAAACAATGCTTACTACTCCTTGAAGACATGTTTATAACAAATTGACACATACTGCATATTTATGCCGTTTGTATGCTGTTATTGTCGTTCTCTACAGTATGTTGTTCTTCAACACTCTCAGTCTGTTTCTCTCTGACACTGTACATATTGTCAGTCTGCCCCCTTCTTTGCATCAGTATTTAACTCTAACTTTATGGCTGCCTGTGATTATAAGTTATGGTTTTTCCTTGGTCAGAATTGTCCTTTGGGGTAACACATAAAGCAGGGGGGGTCTTGGGGTCCTCCCTCAGGAAATTTAGAGGGTAAAAGACTTCAATTCTTGCATTCTGATACATTTTTAGGCACCAATTTATGGTAAAAACGCCTTTATTTATGGCAAGGAAAGCACACAATTCTGGTGGCAGGTAACAATTTAAAATACAAAATATAATGGAATATTATCATATTCAGTAGTCCAGTAGGGGGACTTTCACATCTGGGACTTGGGCCATATAAGACAACACTTGACCCCAAAGTCCAGTTGTTTAATTAGCTTAAACAGGTTTTATGGTAAGTTTTTTGTCCCCAAGGAGCACGTTTGGAAAGTCCCAAGTTTAAACCACTAAGGTCTATATAAAGAGACTTCAGATACAGTATTAGGGGACCACTAAGGTCTATATAAAAGAGACTTCAGATACAGTATTAGGGGACCACTAAGGTCTATATAAAAGAGACTTCAGATACAGTATTAGGGGACCACTAAGGTCTATATAAAAGAGACTTCAGATACAGTATTAGGGGACCACTAAGGTCTATATAAAAGAGACTTCAGATACAGTATTAGGGACCACTAAGGTCTATATAAAAGAGACTTCAGATACAGTATTAGGGACCACCAAGGTCTATATAAAAGAGACTTCAGATACAGTATTAGGGACCACTAAGATCTATATAAAAGAGACTTCAGATACAGTATTAGGGACCACTAAGGTCTATATAAAAGAGACTTCAGATACTGTAGTAGGGGACCACTAAGGTCTATATAAAAGAGACTTCAGATACAGTATTAGGGACCACTAAGGTCTATATAAAAGAGACTTCAGATACAGTATTAGGGGACCACTAAGGTCTATATAAAGAGACTTCAGATACAGTATTAGGGGACCACTAAGGTCTATATAAAGAGACTTCAGATACAGTATTAGGGGACCACTAAGGTCTATATAAAAAATATTTCAGATACAGTATTAGGGGACCACTAAGGTCTATATAAAGAGACTTCAGATACAGTATTAGGGGACCACTAAGGTCTATATAAAAGAGACTTCAGATACAGTATTAGGGGACCACTAAGGTCTATATAAAGAGACTTCAGATACAGTATTAGGGGACCACTAAGGTCTATATAAAAGAGACTTCAGATACAGTATTAGGGGACCACTAAGGTCTATATAAAGAGACTTCAGACACAGTATTAGGGGGACCACTAAGGTCTATATAAAGAGACTTCAGATACAGTATTAGGGGACCACTAAGGTCTATATAAAAAAATATTTCAGATACAGTATTGTTGGGGGACCACTAAGGTCTATATAAAGAGACTTCAGATACAGTATTAGGGGACCACTAAGGTCTATATAAAAGAGACTTCAGATACAGTATTAGGGGACCACTAAGGTCTATATAAAAGAGACTTCAGATACAGTATTAGGGACCACTAAGGTCTATATAAAAGCATTCAAAGAGCACCATGTCATTGGACCTTTAACCTTAACAGACACAGTTATTATAACTTTAAAAGGTCACTATCAACACAGTGGCTACAAAATGCAAGCCTGAAAAATAAAAATAAACAGAAATACTGGTGGACTGTGCCATTTGTTAAAACTTTTCCTCAGATGTTGGGGAGAACCTCTTCTGGGGAAACTCCCACTGAGAGCATCAGCATACAGTCAAAGCTAAAGTCTGACAACCTGCACGGCTTTGTGTGTAATTCCTCACCACACACACTTATCTGAACTCAGAAGCTGATCATAAGCTGCCCTGTGCTGCCACATCCATCCAGCTGAGCTTTTATTTCCTCGACATGTGAGTCATCCTTATCTAAATCGCTCGGTTGAAGGGAGGTTTGAGGAGCAGAAGTGTTGGGTGGCTTTAGGGTGAGATCTGAGAACGGTCTGTCCCATCCCCTCCGAGTAAAAGTAAAGTCATTACGTCCAGAGACAACACACTGGAGAGAGAGATCTGCTGACAGAAAAAAGGCTACAGTCACACAGATAGATGCACACAGGCAGGCCACACACAAAAAGACACTGCACATACACACCTACAGTGGGTACGGAAAGTATTCAGACCCCTTTAAATTTTTCACTCTTTGTTTCATTGCAGCCTTTTTCCAAAAATCAAAAAAGTTCATTTTATTTCTCAGTAATGTACACTCAGCAACCCATCTTGACAGAAAAAAACAGAAATTTAGAAATTTTTGCATATTTATTAAAAAACAAAAACTGAAATATCACATGGTCATAAGTATTCAGACCCTTTGTTCAGTATTTAGTAGAAGCACCCTTTTGATCTAATACAGCCATGAGTCGTTTTGGGAAAGATGCAACAAGTTTCTCACATCTGGATTTGGGTATCCTCTGCCATTCCTCCTTGCAGATCCCTCCAGTTCTGTCAGGTTGGATGGTAAACGTTGGTGGACAGTCATTTTCAGGTCTCTCAGAGATGCTCAATTGGGTTTAAGTCAGGGCTCTGGCTGGGCCATTCAAGAACAGCCACAGAGTTGTTGTGAAGCCACTCCTTCGTTATTTTAGCGGTGTGCTTAGGGTCATTGTCTTGTTGGAAGGTAAACCTTCGGCCCAGTCTGAGGTCCAGAGCACTCTGGAAAAGGTTTTCAGTCCAGGATATCCCCTGTACTTGGCCGCATTCATCTTTCCCTCGATTGCAACCAGTCGTCCTGTCCCTGCAGCTGAAAAACACCCCCACAGCATGATGCTGCCACCACCATGCTTCACTGTTGAGACTGTATTGGACAGGTGATGAGCAGTGCCTGGTTTTCTCCACACATACCGCTTAGAATTAAGGCCAAAAGTTCTATCTTGGTCTCATCAGACCAGAGGATTTTATTTATCACCATCTTGGAGTCCTTCAGGTGTTTTTTAGCAAACTCCATGCGGGCTTTCATGTGTCTTGCACTGAGGAGAGGCTTCCTTAGGGGCCACTCTGCCATAAAGCCCCGACTGGTGGATTGCTGCAGTGATGGTTGACTTACTACAACTTTCTCCCATCTCCGACTGCATCTCTGGAGCTTAGCCACAGTGACCATTGGGTTCTTCTTTGCCTCTCTCACCAAGGCTCTTCTCCCCCAGTATAGCTCTGTTTGGCCGGACGGCCAGCTCTAGGAAGGGTTCTGGTCATAAAAACGTCTTCCATTTGAGGATTATGGAGGCCACTGTGCTCTTAGGAACCTTAAGTGCAGCAGAAATTTTTTGTAACCTTGACCAGATCTGTGCCTTGCCACAACCTGTCTCTGAGCTCTTCAGGCAGTTCCTTTGACCTCATGATTGTCATTTGCTCTGACATGCACTGTGAGCTGTAAGGTCTTATATAGACAGGTGTGTGGCTTTCCTAATCAAGTCCAATCAGTATAATCAAACACAGCTGGACTCCAATGAAGGTGTAGAACCATCTCAAGGATGATCAGAAGAAATAGACAGCACCTGAGTTACATATGAGGGTCACGGCAAAGGGTCTGAATACTTATGACCATGTGATATTTCAGTTTTTGTTTTTTAATAAATATGCAAAAATTTCTAAATTTCTGTTTTTTTCTGTCAAGATGGGTTGCTGAGTGTACATTACTGAGAAATAAAATGAACTTTTTTGATTTTTGGAAAAAGGCTGCAATGAAACAAAGAGTGAAAAATTTAAAGGGGTCTGAATACTTTCCGTACCCACTGTATATGCTCAGGTAGGTACCTGTCATAAATAAGAGAAGATACAGTACACACGTGTAGCAGATAGGGTGGGTACACACACTTATGTCCAGACTCACCAACACTAATCTATGCTGCAGTAACACACACTGCAACGCAATAAAAGTTACACACACACACAAAACCTTTAATGAGAGTGTCTATTAATAAAGCAGCGGCAGGCTGGCCGCAAGGTCTCCTACAAGGCCATCAGTATCCTAATGAGCTGTGCTCTCTCACACACACACACACACACACACACACAGACACACACACACACAAAAAAAGGCAGTCACAATCATGATTAGAGGGAGGACAGAATGGATTTTGCTGCGGAAAAGGCAAATAAAGGAGATGCGAGATGAGATGGCAAGACCTTTGGAGTTTGTGTGTGTGTGTGTGTGTGTGTGTGTGTGTGTGTGTGTGTGTGTTGTTGTGTGTGATCAGTTAGCTTGCAGATTCTAATACTTCCTTAAAATAACGTTATTGTTTTTTGTCACTTCAACCTTGATTAGAAGGAAATAGAAGAGTAGGAAGGGAAAAAAAAGGAAATGGGAAATATGAGACAAGAATAGATAAAAGGGGGGCGAGATGAGAAGAAAGGGAAGACAGAAAGGAAGACAATAAAACAAATAGAGGTGGAAAATAGGAAGGAGATGACACAAAATAGGACTAGAGGAGGAGAGGAGGAGACTGATGGAGCAGTGCTGCATGCTGGAGCAGTGTAATGACTTTAATTAAATATCATCCTTTAGACTTTACACTCCCCGTCACTCACTTCTCATTCATCCGCCACTTCTCCTTCCAACTTTCTCTCATTGGGGCCGTTGTCACGCTGATATGAAACTACTGCCCCCACCCAAATGCTATTCAAAGAGCCAAGGCATAATGTTTAGTCTATTTCAGTCTACAATTTCCCTTTATCTTGCTGCTTCTTAACCTCTCATGAGTCTCTCATTATGTTAGAGATTTTCCAACCAACCTGGGTATAAAAAAGGTAAGATATGTGTGTGTGCTTGTGGTTGTTAATAGAGGAAAAAAAAGAGTAAATTAAAGCTGTGCTAGGCACTTAACGTTAGGTGTCGTTCTTCATAATAATCTTTCAGCATATTTTAATTCAAGTGGTCATCACCACAGGTCTGAAACACACTTTCACCAGCTTCATTCACATGAGTTTTTTTTACCAAACCAGATAATTCAATTGACAAGTGGATGGAAACTTAGCTAGACAGAGCGTTACTATTGACTGTTCCATATGCATTACCTGTGCAAAAGAGAGAGAGAGAGAGAGAGAGAGAGAGAGAGAGAGAGAGAGAGAGGGAAAGAGAGAGGAGTGGGAGAGCTGCAGGAAGGGTTCTCACTCTATATCAAATCCTGGTGTATTTGTTGCATTCTACCCACTGCAGCTTAAAATACACATCCGTATGACGTAAAGTGCAACTATACTAGCAGTTAAATCACAGGTTCACGTGTGTGTTTCTATGTGTGTGCAAACTTGTCATACTGCACTTAGAGCCCTCAGCTGTGACGCATTGACCTGGGATAAGCAGCGTTGTCCCTGTAAATCCACTGGCACTCGTTCTCCTGCAGATCCAAAGCTGTCACTTGGCTGCAGGTGAAGAACACACTCCTTCCACTAATTAAGCTATCATAGCCGAAATATTCCTCAATCAGTGTTCTGCGAGAGAGAAAGCTGGTTAGAAAATCATTTGACGGGTGATGGGTCTGGTAAATGTGCATTGGGCGACTTCATTGGGGCAAAAACGTTGTTACTCTGCCCTAATTCCCTTTTCTCCGTTCATATGAAAAATCAATATGAAGGAGAAGGATGCTGAGGAAGAAGTGATGACATGAAGCTCATAACTGTAACTATCTACTGTCTTGGCCATATGTTCTCCTAGCCAATTATGTATTTCTCCAACATTGCTTCCCTATTTTAAAACAGTGTATAAGTTATTTTATTTCATTTTACTGTATTTATGTACAGTATAGTATTGTACTGTAGTGTAGTGTGTTTATTGTATTGTATTTATGCTCTAGTTTTTATGGGTATTACGGTGGGTATGAGCACTGTAATTTCCATTTTTATGGATGAAATAAACATGAATTGACTTGACATAACCAGGGGTGCCTGGTTGAGTACCATCTAGGGGAAGAATTCATATCTTCACACTATGCATAGGCTACTGTAGTGATTAGTGAATAGTTCATAGTGTTTTAAAGTTTGTGCAGCTGCTGGATCCGGCTTCAACACTACTACATCTGTCTAAGATGATCAAAGGTTTGTCATCAGATTGATATCAACAAAAAACTAAAATACCCTTTCAAACAACTTCTTAGCAGACCTGTCATTTAAGTCTTCAGTGGCTAAAAAGGCTAAATTAGATTTCAACAGGTTAATAAGAAACTGGCCTAACTACTGTTTATGTGTAGAATACAAAGAAAAGTTACAATGTTCGCAGCTACAGACCAGACATTTTAGAGACACACACACACACACACACACACACGCACTACATAAGCCGTGATTATGTGGTATTCTAGGTCTGGCTGTGAAAACCAGAATGACAGCCAAAAGCTTCAATCTCATCAAGAGATTATTATACTCATTAACTTGAAGACCTGAGACAGACAAACAGACAGACAGACACACACACACACACACACGCACACACACAGACACACACATGTACACACACTCTCTTTGTGGGGACCCGTCATTGACATAATGCATTCCCTAGCCCCTTACCCTAACCTTAACCATCACAACTAAATGCCTAACCTTAACCCTTACCCTCATCCTAACCAAAACCTAATTCTAACCCTAATCCTAAAACCAAGTTTTAACCCTCAAACAGCCCTTTAAGTTGTGGGGTCCAGGATTTTGGCCCCACAAAGCTGTCTGGACCCCACAAGTATACTTGACTCCCGGTTTTTGGACCCCGCAAATGTAGTTAAACAAGCCAACATACACACACACACACACACACACACGCTAGACTTCTCAATCACTTTGGTATCAGTGTAAAATGTATTCACCACAATATTATCAAGCAGTGTTAACAGCTGCAGTGGAGGACAACACACAGTGTAAAATAAAAAAACAACAACATTAATTTGAATTTGGCCACATAACTGAACATACACACCATCTGGTTGACAACAGTCCATGATTGAAGGATAATTACTGTGCTTCTTTTTATTCATGCCATGATGACACTCTGTTTTCTTGTTTCATTCAGTGGAATGGATTCACGTCAGGAGTGCATTGCATTGATACAGTTACATTTTATTTATAGTATCAAATCATAACAGAAGTTATCTCGAGACACTTTACAGATAGAGTAGGTCTAAACCACCATCTATAATTTACAAAGCCTAGTAACAAAGCCAAATTCTAGTAATTCCCCCAAGAGCGAGCATTCAGTGCGACAGTGGCGAGGATCAACTCCCTTTTAGGGAGAAACCTGGGACAGACCCAGGCTCTTGGTAGGTGGTGTATGACGGGGCCGGTTGGGAGGGGGGGGTGTGATGCACAGTAGCAATAATAGTCACATTGCTGTGCTTACTGGCAACCACCTGGTAACCACAACACAACATGGAAGTCTCTTCCACTCAGGAAGCAAACCTATAATAATACTTTAGAATTCCTTTTTGTCACATGCAGGTCATTTGGTTTTAGGGGTTGTGTGATGTTTGAAAACTCCAGACAAAAAATAACTGTAAAGTACATTTTTAAAAGTCACTTAGAGACAAATCGCTGTCCAAGCTAAGAAATGAATTGACAGTGGATGCTTGGTCAGGTGCCTCTGTCGTTGTTATTGACGTACGGAACCCATACAGAATGTACTGTACATCCATGTTCTTTGAAGGTAAAATTAATAATTACTTCAATTGAATTTTTTGTTGTTTTATTTAATTTCATAGCATTGCTGGCGTACATGAGGAGAGAGGAGGGGAGGGGCTGCTCCTCACAAAACAGATTCAGAGAGAGCTTACAGGAGAGAAATACCTTGCGTCCTTACTGGACAACACTGGAAACTTTACAGAAAGTCGCCAGATTTGACACTAGTCTCTGTGAAAAAAAGTCGCTAAGGTGGTCTGAAAAGTCGCTAAACCAACAAAGTCGCTAAGTTGAAAACACTGTTTTCATGGGGACAGACGCTGTGTGCACGGAGGGGAGGGCCTGTGTGTGTGTGTGTGTGTGTAGAGTGACAGAGAGACGGAGGAGAGCACAACGCCACAAATGAGTCTATGTGTGGGATGCACTGGTGCAGCTGGTGCACTCACCTGTGTCGTGCTGTTTCCCAGCTAGCCTTGTTTGATGGGAGGGGAGTATTTCTAATTTCACCAGTTCCGTTGTGCTCGCTAATAGCTGTGTGGCCTCCAGGACTGTACAGTGTTCGGTCGATGTCCCATCTATGGACAGCAGGTGATCCCCAGCATGCAATGCTCCACATCTGGTAAAACACAGAGACAGGGAAATCTGCAAAGGTCCCACACTATGGTAATATCACCATACACATGTCACTGTACAATACAATTACCTTTTTTCTCCACTTAAAATGATGTACCCAACAGAAAACTTTATCAGCATCTGTTTTATCAAAAATATATACGTATGTAATGTATATGTTTCTTTTTGTTCATCTCACTTGAATTTTATTTAGTAATTTTAATTAATTAAAAATAGTAAGCCAAGAAGTTAAATTCTCATGTGCAATTAAATAATAAAAAATTGATACTTGGCAACAATAAGGAAGGAAGCCTACCACAATGAAAATAGAGGAGGAAGCAATACTTGTTTATGTTTGTGTTCTGTGTGAAAACCATGTGTTTTTTCATATTTATTGGAATTGGGACGGATGCTATGACATTTGTCAGTTCAGCATCACAGGATTTAGAGCTATTGCATAATTTCCAATTTGCCAGTACTAGGCTACACGTTAGCCTGATTGGCTCAGATCGGCATGGTCAACCTGGTGCCTCTGCTCTTTTAAATTTAAAATTAAAATGAATTTCCAACCATGTGGAAGTGAACAATGACAGAACGTGGACTTGCACATTCAACCTGTTCTTCTTCTTCTTTCAACACTGACACAAAGTTCAAGTGCTTCATATATATATTAGAGCCTGAGTATACCCTGTCTCCTGCTGTCTGTGTTAGAGAGAGAAAAAGAGAGAGAGAGAGAGAGAGAGAGAGAGAGAGAGAGATTGAGAGAGAGAGAGAGAGAGAGAGAGAGAGAGAGAGAGAGAGAGAGAGATATTGCATAAATATGCAACCGTTGCATTTCTGTAACCCAACTGTGTATTTACAGATGTGGGAGAGGGGACACTAAAAGATGCAACCTCCTGCATTCACACACACTTATATCACATAGTGCCCTTGGTTATTATGCTTTCTATAATTATGGTCTAGGCAGCTTACTTAATTATAAATGCACTTACCCTTCATATTTAGTTTCATTGTTTTACATGAATTATATATTTGCATCTTCACTGAATAAGTCCACTGTCCTTAACTTCCATGAACATAGTTTGATGTTCGGTGTGGTTTAAGGAAGATATTATAATTGCATGTTGTCAATTTTGAATCAATGGATGAATAAAATGTGAAGTCTGCAGGTTTTCTTTTCAGACTGTATATGGCCCCAAGTAGAGCTGTAACAATTAAGCCAATGGACTATTAAATTCATTGCAAACTATTTTTATAATTAATTAATCCGTTTGAGTCATTTTTAAGTATAAATTCTCTGATTCCAGCTTCTTAAATGTGAATATTTTCTAAACTGAATCTCTTGGAGTTGTGGACAAAGCAATACATTTGAGGACATCATGTTGGACTTTTGGAGAATTTCCATTGATGTTTTTCACCATTTGGATTACATTTTCATACCAAACAACTAATCAATTAAATAACTCATTAAATCATGTGAACATTTCCAACCACCAATGGGTGTGCTCCCTCCAGCACCAAGCAGGCCCCTTTACTGAAAGAGAGACAGATCAGGGAAAACCTTCTACAAAACACTTGCATATTAAACTGGGCCTACAATAAAGTATAGGGCGGCCTAGAGACTATATACAGTACATACGCTTTTTGCATAGAATACTAAGATATTCAAATAGTCTAATAATGGTTGCCATGATTTTAATGTTAAACATACCTGTGGCACAGGGAATCCTTAGAATTAACTGTGTATGTGGATGGCTATGTTAGTGGCCTAGCAGTAAGCAGTGGGGATTTATATTTGCAAATAATTTGTTGGATTCATGTTAAAGGTCCTGTGACATGCTCCTTGGTCCAGAATTCCAGCCACTAGAGCCAGTCCCACAATGAGCTTTCCTTAGTATGTGTCATTTCTGTGTCTTCAGCTTTAAATGCTATTGAGGAGGAGAGGGGGGTGGGGGGGTGGCAAGGTGGAGGGGGGGGGCTTGACCAACTGCCATGCTTTGCTTGTTTGCAAGCCATGATGTCTCTCTCTTTCTCATGGGCGGGGCCAATTCTCTGGGCGGACAAAGCAGAGAAAGGGGAAGTAACCTTTCCCCTTATGATGTCATAAGGTGCAGATTAGATCAGCCCATCTGATCTTTCATTTTCTCAAAGGCAGAGCATGATACCCAGGGCTCGGTTTATCCCTATCACCATTTCTAGCCACTGGGGGGGCCATAGGTAGGCTGGGGAACTCATATTAATGTTAAAAAACCTCATAAAGTGAAATGTTCATGCCATGGGACCTTTAAGCAACATGAGATGCAGCTATGTTAAATGCCATACTTTTTGGTTTTGGCTGTGTTTGCTGCCTGTGTGTGATCCTCTTCAGGTGTGCGCTGATGACCTCACTCCCACAGCTGTGTACCTTTTTGAGAACGCCTTCCTTTTGAAGATCATTTTCCATTGTTTGTTAGTTTAACAATAAATAATTTGATTAATCTTGATCTGTTTCTGCCCTTCCCTTGGTCCCCACCCCCCCGGGTCCTTCACATTACACATGGTCAAACTGCAAGAGCGCATGTATGCAATCATATAGAGTGTGTGTGTGTACCTGTCCACCACGCTGCCAGGTTTGACCCGGTCGATGACGATGACCTGCTTGTTTCGATGATTGGCCGATGTCAGCGTGATACCCAGCGTTGCTCCGGGCGCCTTGGCAATTTCCACTAAAAGCGGGCCGGAGGCGTTTGTTACAGTGTCTGATTGGGGGAAAAGCAATTTCTTTTTCATTTTCAATCCTTTTGCTCATTACTGTGATCAGATAGATGCTGCTATGATATGAAAGAACAGCAGTGACTCGGTGTAGCAAATTACCATTTAATGTCTGTTTCAGCCACAATATGAGCCTGAGGTACACATGCCATTAAAAGCAACAACTATGAGTTGTGATAATTCTTTGCAATGTATTCTGGGGTTAAACTCCAATGCCATTTTTGCCATTTTGTTAAAGTGTATTATGCCCCAAGCTTCAATACTTGTGGGGGGTGTGTGTGTGTGTGTGTGTGTGTGTGTGTGTGTGTAAGTGTGGTCTCTCACCCATGATGGTGACGTCATACTCTATCTGGAACAGCGCTTCCTGGCCACACTGAGCCAACACACTCAGCGCGTCACTGTGGTTGGTGTTGTGCAGCGGCACGCCGTCCACACTGAGGAAACGGTCCCCGGGACGCAGTGTCCCCTCTCTGAACACACACACACACACGCACACACACACAATGACATCAGATGACAGTGATTAGAGAAGGGATTTGAAAATACACAAATTCAAAAACAAATCCAAAAGAAATAAAATTAAAATTGAGACTAACCACCTCAGAGGAAACAATCAAACTCTGTCTGTCATGAATCTTTTTCCTTTTAACATCTTTCTTATTTCTTACTTCAACTTGGACCAAGCTTCTTTCCACTCCTACTTCCACTAGTGTCCGTCATTCTGATCTCATCCTTTTCTTTCTCTCATTTTTTCTCCAACATTCTGAACCTATCCTCCTCTTTTTTCTCCTCTCATCACTATCATTCTAAACTCATCCTCCTCTTTTCTCTCCTCTCGTCTCTGTCTATCTAATCTCATCCTCCTCTTTTCTCTCCTCTCGTCTGTCTTTCTGATCTCATCCTGCTCTTTTCTTTCCTCTCGTCTCTGTCTTTCTGATCTCATCCTGCTCTTTTCTTTCCTCTCGTCTCTGTCTTTCTGATCTCATCCTCCTCTTTTCTCTCCTCTCATCTCCATCATTCTGATCTCATCCTGCTCTTTTCTTTCCTCTCGTCTCCATCATTCTGATCTCATCCTGCTCTTTTCTCTCCTCTCGTCTACATCAGTCTGATCTTATCCTCCTCTTTTCTCTCCTCTTGTCTCTAACTTTCTGATCTCATCCTCCTCTTTCCTCTCCTCTCATTTCAGTCATTCTGATGTCATCCTCCTCTTTCCTCTCCTTTTTTCTCCATCATTCTGACCTCCTCCTCATCTTTTCTCTCATCTCATCTCTTTCATTCTACACTCATCCTACTCTTTTCTCTCTTCTCGTCTCTGTCTTTCTGATCTCATCCTCCTCTTTTCTTTCCCCTTGTCTGTCTTTCTGATCTCATCCTCCTCTTTTCTCTCCTCTCATCTCCATCATTCTGATCTCATCCTGCTCTTTTCTTTCCTCTCGTCTCTGTCTTTCTGATCTCATCCTCCTCTTTTCTCTCCTCTTGTCTCCATCATTCTGATCTCATCCTGGTCTTTTCTTTCCTCTCGTCTCTGTCATTCTGATCTCATCCTCCTCTTTTCTCTCCTCTTGTCTCCATCATTCTGACCTCCTCCTCATCTTTTCTCTCATCTCATCTCTTTCATTCTACACTCATCCTACTCTTTTCTCTCTTCTCGTCTCTGTCTTTCTGATCTCATCCTCCTCTTTTCTTTCCCCTTGTCTGTCTTTCTGATCTCATCCTCCTCTTTTCTCTCCTCTCCTGAGTCTGAGATTTACAGTGTTATTTCTCCTTGAGTTCATATAGAGGACAAACCCAGTGGAAACAGCAGTAAGATGACAGATGATACTGCTCTGCTTCACAGTAATCAAAATATCAAGATTAAACATTTTGGCTTCATAAAAAATATGGTAATTTAAAAAAAATCCCTGCATGGTTGACAAAAACACTTGATCAAATAATGGATATGCAGCTTATTGATTTTTTCCATGTAAAGTGCTACATTAAAGAGCTGAACGAGGCTTTATGCATGAAGCCAGAGTGTGAGTAATACCGAGCAGTCATCATACCAGCCACAAGTAAAGTATAATGCTGAGAGCCCTGAAACCTTTAAACCACGGGACTCAGACTACGCTGAGACCAAAAGGCTTCATTAAGGCTGGAATGAGGTTATATGAATGACACATCTTAGAAAGAAATATGGAGTCAGTTTGAGGGCTGTCAAAATTAACGTGATTGTGAGCTGACGCAAATTCCTTTTAACCCTCCTGGTGTCTTGGGGTCAAATTTGACCGCTTTCCAAAAAGTTTCTAGATCAGAAATTTGGGTTTCTTTCAAACTAATTTTTCAAAACGTAACATGGATGGTTCCCAACAACGCTCCTCACAAGTTAAATAAATAATCAGTTGACTACTTTCTTTGAATTTGGCTGTTTTTGTCAATTTTTTTAGCATTTGGAGAAAAAAACATTGGTAAAAGAACCTTTAAAAAAAGTGTAAAAAATAGAAAAATAATTATAAATAAAAAGGAGTAAAATGTGAAACAATGTTGAAAAAAGTAACAAAAATGTCAAAAAAGTGGCAAATAAAAAACTTTTTTTTTTTAAATTTGGGGAAAAACCCACAAATTTCAAAAGGCTCAGAAAAAGTCAACAAACGTTGATAAAAGTGACAAAATCATGGGGGGAAGCCACAAAAGGGTACAAAAAGACGACCATAACCTTTATAAAAGGTTTTTCATTTGTCCAGGTCGGTGGGAAGACAACACAAGGGTTAACCCCACACTGTAGATGTGCGTTCTGTGATTTGGGCCTCGGGCCAATAGTTTGGGTTCAGGTAATCAGGAAGCGATGCAGCACTAACATTGTGGATGGCTTGGAGTTGTCTAGATTAACGACGTTTCAACTCCGGGATTGTTCAGGTACTGCCGAAAATTACACCGGATGTCTTTCATTTCGGCCGGATTCCATTACCTTCACTTTGTGTTGGCGTTCTAACCTCTGGGGGATTTCTGAGGACTATGGTTACCTGGACCTCAGATCTCTGCAAGGAAAATCCAGACAGCTAGCTAGACTATCTGTACCTGGTCCTCAGATCTCCAGGGTAAATCCAGACTAGCTAGCTATCTGTCCAATCTGAGGACTATGGTTACCTGGTCCTCAGATCTCTGCAGGGTAAATCCAGACAGCTAGCTAGACTATCTGTCCAATCTGAGGACTATGGTTACCTGGTCCTCAGATCTCTGCAGGGTAAATCCAGACAGCTAGCTAGACTATCTGTCCAAACTGAGGACTATGGTTACCTGGTCCTCAGATCTCTGCAGGGTAAATCCAGACAGCTAGCTAGACTATCTGTCCAATCTGAGGACTATGGTTACCTGGTCCTCAGATCTCTGCAGGGTAAATCCAGACAGCTAGCTAGACTATCTGTCCAATCTGAGGACTATGGTTACCTGGTCCTCAGATCTCTGCAGGGTAAATCCAGACAGCTAGCTAGACTATCTGTCCAATCTGAGGACTATGGTTACCTGGTCCTCAGATCTCAGACAGCTAGCTAGACTATCTGTAAATCAGACAGCTAAAGCTAGACTAGCTAGACTATCTGTCCAATCTGAGGACTATGGTTACCTGGTCCTCAGATCTCTGCAGGGTAAATCCAGACAGCTAGCTAGACTATCTGTCCAATCTGAGGACTATGGTTACCTGGTCCTCAGATCTCTGCAGGGTAAATCCAGACAGCTAGCTAGACTATCTGTCCAATCTGAGTTTTCTGTTGATGACTAAAACTACTTTTGAACGTACACATGTTCGACCAAAACAAGTTTCTTCCTGAGACTATTTTGCAGCGGTATCGTGGATCCATCCACCCAAGACAATTGGGATTGGTTTAAAGAATTGCCAATAAAACTTGTGAGTGTGCTTTTCTCCCCTCCAGAATGCTGTGTGGTCTAGCCAGACCCTCCTCCACAGCGCTGAGGAGGAAGGTCTGGACTATGCTAGCAGAAACAAAGCTCCTTGAGCAGTAATGGATAAAGAAAAGGGATGGCAAGTTCAGTTTGAGGGCCCTTCCAGATGCCTATTGTTATTTCAAGAGAGAAGAGTTCATTTTAGATAAGTTCTTGGTGGAAAATCTGAAGTCTTATGGACTTCAAAGCCTGTTTTCGCTGTCATTTTTTTCTGATCATATGATGATGCAGTAAAAGCATGGCTCTAACTTTCAGAGGTGGCACTTTAATTCCCACAGGGTAATGCTTAAATGTAGGCACTCCTGGGACTGCATGGTGCTCTGGATTAAGTTCTCTCCAATTGGCATATAAATGGGATATAAAGCAGCATGAATATCTAATTCATTTTCCCTGGACTGACCCACATTTTGGAGATGATTTTCTTTGGAATGGAGTTAAATGAGTTTTGGAGAAAAATAACCTAATAGTAAGCTAAAATATAATTGCTGTCCTGTCCAAGTCGGTCACTGAGCATATTTACATGCACACTAATATTCCACTAGTATTCTGAATGTGACACTATTGTGAATTTGATACGAGTCATGCATTTGGATATTCTACATAAGGCCTTTTTCCACACATGCGATATGTACTGCCTAGCATTGTTTGGATTTTAACAATTCTGATTCCAATTGTGATTCTTCCTTTTGACACCGATTCCTCGAGGGGTGGAGCTGATACGGGTCACATGCTTCTTTCACAGATAAGTGGAAAGTTGTATTTTGATTCAAAGGTGGGTTGCAGTTTTATCAAGCTTTTTAAAGGTTAAATAAAGCCACACTACAGCACTGCTTACTGTACTCCAAGGCTGCAACATAACAAGCGCCTGGGCGATTCGGAAACCTCAACGGGCATCGACTCCTCCAAACGATTCCAACGATTCCAATGAAGAAGCGTTTCCATTGGAATCAGATTTTGTCAAACAATTCCAAGTAGGAATCAGTTCTCAATGCCCAATCCTAGGGATATACTAGGGGGGAATCACCAGAGGCCTCACAATACGCTATCGTCATGAATCGATATTAAGGCAATTTTACACATTTGAAATATTCTGTGATATATTGAAATTTTATTTTTTATTTCAAATTTCAAATGACATCCCCAAAAGGAAACTTTGTCAACATCTGTTTTATCAAAAAAGATACATGTCTCTGTTTGTTCATCTTACTTCAATGTTATTGCTGCAAAATGGGACAAACTGACAACACATGTATAATAATAGATTGATACTTGGCTTCTGTGTATTGATATAGTATTGGCACTGAAAATATTGCAACAACGTTGTACCGAGTTTTCCCCCATCCCTAGGATATGCCAGTATTATTCTGGTTTTAAAAGAATTCTTTGGTCATGTAGACATTGCATTCTGTATGTGTGTCTCAATCAGGGTTATACCGCAGTTTGTGGCCCGTTTCAGACACTTTCATGTTGACGGCTGACTGTCATCTCTGTGCATTGCTATTTAGTAATGATATATTGGTTGTTGTACAACCATGAGATGCAAGACCACATTTCTGGTCACTATTAAATGTTATAAAAGACTTGGATACCAACAGGTCTTCAGATATGCTCAAACATGGCAACGCCGACCTTTTCCAGAAGGTGGTTGAAGAAATGAAAGAGGGAGGTTGTGTTCACACGGTTGAATAAGTTCGCCACCAGTGGAATACTTAAAAAAAAATCAGTATCAGTGGAATATTTTTTTAATTATCCATGTAAATTGCTTAGTTACTCAACCATTTCATTTCATTACAGAGCAATTTTTTTTTAATTTGTTGTTAATACTTAACTACTGTTCACACAATGTGTATACAAAGTATTTTATACATGTATATGTAGTTGCTCTCAGGACTCAGGACTGTGCATAAGGCCCCCCTTTTTTTTCTCTGCACTACCTATTACTTTATATTTTTATATTTTGTGTTGACACTGTAAAGGGGTTGCTTCAATCTCATTGCACAGGTACTGCACTTGTGTATAATGAAAATAAAGGCATTCTATTCTATTCTATTCTATTCTACATTGTATTTTTCAGAATAAGTGCAACAACTGGAATAATATTTGAGTTAAACGTAGTCACTGTGTGAAACTGTGAAGTTTGACCCTGGACAATGCAAAACCAATAGTTTGGGTTGAACTGCAATCAATTTGAACAAATATATGTTGGCTCACAATGAAACAGTCCCTTCACAAGACCTAAAGATTTGTCTGATATCTCCACCAAGCGTTCACTTATTCTGCAGAAACATACAACTGCTTAGTATCACGCAGCTGTTCTGCATGTGTCCTGATTTATTGGTTCGTGCAATTCTCTCAAATATAGACGCCACTGGAATAAAAATAGCTTTCAGCAGTTCTAAAGTCTAGGATCAACTGAAGCTGCTGAGTGATCAGAAAAGGATTTTTTTTAACATCTTCCTATTGTATAATTGATGGTGTGTCATTGTAGAAACAGCTAAGTAACGTATGTTCAAAATTGGACTTTCTAAACAGTGGCCTTTACGTAATGGCAATACAGACAGACAACTATCAAAGAAGAAAAACAACAAAAAAGTGTCTTAAAGGAAGGCGTCATTCTACCACAAGCCTCCAGAACAGGCTGTGCTCAGATTATCCAAGTCTGTTGAATTGAATAAAATGCTCATCCCTTCAGAAAAGTTCAATTATATTAATAGTATCAAATCCTAACAACAGTTATGTTGAGACACTTTACAGACCACTCTATAGCTATGGAAGCATATGATTTTGATTCCATAGTGCAGAGCCGTGTCTCAAACTCTCTAAGCCTCGCCTCCAGAGCAGCGAATATACTATATGTATTTCATATACAGTATCTTTATCACTAAAGGAGGCAGAGGAA
The DNA here is from genome assembly GCA_026937815.1 of Etheostoma perlongum. NCBI lineage: Eukaryota > Metazoa > Chordata > Actinopteri > Perciformes > Percidae > Etheostoma > Etheostoma perlongum. Next base: position 23,837,277 of record CM049374.1, on the reverse strand, counting down.
TAGCTAAACATTTGACACACAGAGCAAGACAGAGCAGGAGTGGGAGAGGAATTAGCCATTGCTAATGGCTAAGCTAAAATAGCTAACAGGGTTCTAACAATTGAGACCAGCGAGGCAGTCTCTGTAAGATAATTAAACTATTATATATTATTAAGTGCTTGAGTAAAACAAGTGTTTTAATGCACTTAGCACTTAGACACCAGATTTAACCAATAAAGCAGAGTTGAGTTTTTTCTGCTGAAACAGAAAAGTAGCGTCCGTGAGACCGTAAATGTCACGTAACAGAGAAATTCTGCAGAAATATCCTCCCATATTTCTTTTTTTTAAAGATAATGGGGAGCAGTCCGCTCTAAAATGTCCCATATGTGTTCACTTTGCCTGAGATCTGGTTACTGTGAAGATCACACAGTAGCATATCATTCACATCATTTTCATTCTTCTGTTGTGTGTGCATTTAATATCTTTCCTTTCATCACAGCTTTCCTTGAATTTGAGTCAGTCAAGTTAATTCTTGAAAGAAATAATATTTGCCTCCCGGTTGGTGCTAAGCTGTCACTTTTTATTATATCACTGTCCTTTGTATCAGCATTTCTTCAAAACACCAAACAAATTACACTGCATCGTACAAGTTGTATCGCTGTTAGACAACCATGAGATTAAATCATCAAAGCAATTGCGTAGTCCAAATGTTACTGTTATCAATCATTTCATGATGTCAAAGGTCTAGGATGCTAATGGTCTCCGTAAGCATCAAAAACAATGACAAAGGCACCTGACCAATGGGAGTGAGAATGTGTTGTCATGTTACACTTTTACCCTCTCACTGTGTGATTTCACCTCATCAAAGTTCTTTGGAACATTAAGTTGCCTAATTTTTATTTAAATTTGTTTAGCATTTGCCAACCAAGCTAGCTAGCAACCACAAGCATTAACTGGTAATTTAAGAGGTGTCTGTTTTTTCGTATCTGAACGGTGTTGTTGTGTTGAGACATTTGTCATAAACAGGGGTTGAATGAGTTAGAAAGTATACATAGGTAATAATAAGGCATTATACTTGTGCACCTCAGCAACAATGATTCAGTAGTAAGTAAGTAAAAACTACTATGCATTTACTTTATTGGCAGTTAATTCAGCACAATACTCAAACCTGAAAATTGCCAAAAAATAATATCTAATTAGACATTCAACCAGTCAAACAGTCAGTAGAAAGCCCGGTCCAGAAAGGGCAGAACTGGTCAGAGCAGTTAATTAGGACAAAAAAGCCATAACTGAGCAAAGTAGAAAGCATTACTAATGTATTAAAATATAATGGCATTTGTTGGTATCAAGGTAAATATAACAATGTGTTAGATAGTATAGATATTGTATAATTTCTCATAACCCTACTTTGGAAAATGTGTGTCCACCACTTGTGTTCCAACGTTGGAGCCAGATTTTTTTTTTAAAGATTATTTTTTGGGCTTTTCTGCCTTTAATGGATAAGACAGTGAGGTGAGAAAGGGGAGCGAGAGGGGGGAGACATACAGGAAATCCTCACAGGTCAGATTCGAAACCTGGACCTCTACGTCGAGGCATAAACCTCTATGTTTGTGTGGGTGGGGAGGGCGCAGTGAATATGACACATGTCACGTGGCTTTGGGTTAGAGTTCAATTCCCACTGTGATACATCAGCCAACGTGTCCCTGAGCAAGACACTTAACCCCTAGTTGCTCCAGAGGCGTACGGCCTTTGACATACGGTATATAGGAAAAGTCGCTTTGGATCAAAGCATCAGCTAAGTGAAATGTAAAGTAATGTGAATGTGCACCAGCTCCACCCACTGAACCAGCCTGGCAACACGCTTTGGCGCCAAATTGATGTTTTCTCGCATGGTGTCATCTTCAGGCTGAGATAATGTGGTGCGAATTTCAGGAGATGTCACTCAGTCTGTTAAGTTCACTGCAGGCCTATTTACACAAATAGAAATATAAAAGGCATCATTTTTGAAAATGTTTAGGAATTCATGCACTAGATCTATAGAAGGCAGAATCACTGCTGTGTAACAGACAAAAAGCTGACATTTATATGAAATTGTCATGGATTATTCCCAAACATGAAGACTGAGACGGACACATGATGACAACTTCAAAGGGATACGAGGGGATTCATGCTGCTGCAGCTATGAGTAACACACAACTGTCAAAGTACCGCTGACGTTTAAAGGAAATGTCACCATTATCCTTTGGCTTTATTTGCATGAAGGCGCTGGCACATCTCCAGACTCCTGCCTAGTTTGCACATGCATAACTTGCATGTTTTATTATTCTTGTTGCTTTATTTTTCACAAACTATCTTAGACAAATAATTTTGTTATATACTGTATATGTAGTATATATTGTAGATTTTACATTACTTGGCATTCTGTGGACAGCAAAGGAAGCATTTTATTGTACCTATTGTAGGTTTCCTTACTGTGCACAAAAAACACAACTCTGAAATTGAAAATGGATTGGAACTGGCTGTGCCTCTGATCCGTGGTGTGGAGCTCGGATGTAGAGTGGTCGCCCCATAGCCACAAGGTCGGCGGTTTGATCCCAGGCTCCTCCGGTCACATGCCAAAGTGACCCTGAGCAAGAAACTTAACCCCATGTTGCTCCCCGGAAGCTGTCCACTGCGCCTAACATTTAGGATGGGTTAAACTGCAAAAATAAAATGTCACTACACTGTACGTATGTATGTATGTTTGTTCAGCTATTCCTCATCACAACTGTGCGTGTGAATATGTTTGTGGTTTTGTTTTATATCTGTGCACACAAGGCTGCATGTACAGCATATTGGTAGATTCTAAATCGGATCAGCTACCCTAGTCGACATAGTAGTAGTAGTAGTTTAGACATGGGGAGTAGAGATTGGTTAGGGTTAAGCCTCCTACACATAATAGGCGGCAAAACCGCTTTGCGCTGGCCGTTCCATTGATTTCCTAAGGGGAGCTGTGCCACCCAACTTAAAAAAAAATTCAAATTATTATTACAACTTTGACCCAGTTGACACTGACCTTTCAAAAGCGCAACCAATGAGATGACAGCTGCCGTTGCCTAGCAAAGGGATCCTTGATGACGAATACCTACGCTGTGCTTTGCTCTCTGCACTTTGCCCTTTTTTTGACCACAGGCAAAAGTTTTTAACACTTCATCACTGGTTGCTAGATAAGACTCTGAGACATTACTGCAAGAATAGGTTTATCTACATATTTTACATTACTATTTAAGCAGTTGCACGTTTTTGTATTTTTGCATTCCCAACTTGTATATATTCAAATATTTGTTCTTGTATTTTATCCTGTTATTATTTCATGTATATTGTATGTATGTATATTGTATCCTTCATTTATATTTATATTCGGTGCTGTGTGACTGATTTTGCTGCTGTAACACTGTAATTTCCCATTTTATTGGGATCAATATCTATCTATCTATCTATCTATCTATCTATCTATCTATCTATCTATCTATCTATCTATCTATCTATCTATCTATCTATGTGTAGGCGGGTTTAGGGAAAGAATACCAGGTGAAGCCAATTAGAGGAAAAATAATAATAATAAATAATAAAAATAATAACAACTATCGGCTCCGATCTGGCATCTACCCAGTATATGCGGGTTTCTGGTTGCATGGGTGAGCAGTCAGTCTACCTGTCTGCAGGACCTCCCGGCCGAACGTAGGTGACCACTAGGGGGCGGGACTTGTGCCAGTCCTCATGGATCCCGCCTGCAAGAAGAGTATACTGAAGTTTAAAGCCAATAACACTAAACACTGGACTCATATGTCTAGAAATCTTCACTCTCCTTCTTTATTTTATTACAGTAAGGAGTCTATTTCTTTAGTCTTTGATTTTTATTGGCATTGTACAAAGCATCAGGTAAACAACAATAGCACTTTGAGACTATATTAAGACTAATTTTTACAAAAATATATTTTAAATAAAAATATATACAAAATAAATCAAATAAACGATAAAATAACAGATACAATAAATACAAATATAGATAAATAAATCACCAAAGACTAAACAGAGAAGTCAGAGGATTCAGGGAAAAACAAATGGACTCACTTACGTAAAGAGCTCAGATCTTTGATAAAAGGTCAAAAATTAGGAAGTGACTTAGAAAAGTACTGGGTGTGAATATACAATTTGACGTATAGAATAATGAAATTAATCCAATTTTGAAGAACGCTATTTTCTAGATTACACCGTAAGTCATTTTTCATTTTGTATGTTGGTCAAAATGATGTCACTGTATCCATTGTACTGTAACACTGTTTCCAAATTCATGGGATTGTTCTGGAAACTCTCCTTTAAAGGTGCTGTAGGTAGGATTGTGAAGATCCAGGACTTCTCAGTCCCTCCCCCCCCTTTCTGCTGAAGCCCAAAACAGTCTTCTAAGCCCCTCCACCCATCCACGCCTGCCCTGATTGGTGCATCTGAACAGGGAGCGGTGGGTACTCGAACTCGAACGCAGGGTCAGTTTCAGCTAATATGATAGAAAGTTTGTTTACGTCTTAACTACTGCACCTTTAAGAAAACCCTGACATCTGAGGCCAATGAGTAAGATTCAATCAGTGTGTTCAAATACAGATGACCTAAAAAATCAAAACAACTTAACCATGAAGGTGATCTTTTCCTAACTTTCTATTTTATTTTGTATTTGTCCTATAATAATGGAAGACGGCAGACTTTTGCCAATCACAGGTCAGTTTAGAGATAGAGAGTGTTTCTATTGGCTGATCTCCACATGCAGACAGAGAGGGGAGAGCTGAAGGAAGAGGTCTCACTCTAATTTATTTGCACCTACTGCAGCTTTAATGGAAATAAAACAGATAAACCACCGTAGCCTTCAGGTTCAAGAGTATATGGCTGCAGCCTGGAGCGTCTCATATCTTCCGTCCCGTCTCATGCGGTCTCGTCTCATGCGGAGGTGTGTCCAACGGTAAATTTAGAGGGTCAAAAATATGAAATTGCGATTAATTTTCCAGATGGGTAAATTTGTGACCACATTTGTTGCAATCAATTGAAAAACGTTAACAACTGTTAAAGTAACAATTTTGCCATACTACATAGTTTGCTGATTTCTGAATGTTATGGTTGTGTTGACAAGATAAATGCAGACTATTGTCTGGAATAAAATAAGCCTGCGCCAACTATCATGCTAATTAATCAAATACTTTTAATATATGTATATATATAATTTTTTTTTGACTAAACAGTAACAGCAATCATACAAATGAATAAAATACTTTAAAAAAAAATCCTTCTGCCGTCCCCGAGTTTCTACTTTTCAAAATAAAAGATAGCATGTGGATTAAATTACAATCTCTCTTACTTTTCAAAGTAAAAGGTCGCATCAACTGTCATGCTAAGGAATAAAATATATATTTTTTTTAATATTTAAAAATATAGGCTATGTCCGTCTCTAAAATAAATGCAGATTATAGGCAAACAAAAAAAATCCTTCTATAGCTGCAATTTGGATCCAAGTTGGTCCCAGAGACCCGACAGCCGAGGCCACGGTAGTATAAAACTACAACCGCATTCTGCCCCGGGTCTCAGAGAGCCGACAGCATTCTGCCCCGGGTCCCAGAGACCCGACAGCATTCTGCCCCGGGTCTCAGAGACCCGACAGCATTCTGCCCCGGGTCTCAGAGACCCGACAGCATTCTGCCCCGGGTCCCAGAGACCCGACAGCATTCGGCCCCGGGTCCCAGAGACCCGACAGCATTGTGCCCCGGGTCCCAGAGACCCGAGAGCCGAGGCAGCGCCAGTAGAGCTCTACAGTCCAATGCTCTCGCCATGCTGATAAGCAGTCGTATTTGCAGCGATGTCCCAGTGAAGTGTGAAAACAATATAGAATATAAAATTAAAAAGAGTCTTGGAAAGAGTGTAACATGTTTATTTTTGTATTCTCGTTGTGTGCAGATTGTGGATTGTTGTCCCTCCTCAGGAGATCCTGCCGTTAGTTGGCAGAAATGCGTCGCTGATGCAGGTTTCATCAGATGTAGCTACGTTAATATGGAACAACACAACCATAACATTCAGAAAACAGCAAACTATATGTATGGCAAAATTGTTACTCTAACAGTTATTAACGTTTTTCAATTGATTGCAACAAATGTGGTCACGAATTTACCCATCTGGAAAATTAATCGCAATTTTGTGTTTTTGACCCTCTGAATTTGCCGTTGGACACACCTCCGTATGAGATGGGACGGATGACATGGGACGCTCCAGGCTGCAGCCATACCCATCTCTTCAGGTTAGCCATTAGTTGTTTAGGTGTGCCATATTAGCCGACTGACATCAACTTTTCCAGCTTTCGTTTCTTTTTCTAGTGAAATAAGTGTTGCAATAAGGCAGGGGAGTCTTTTCATTGAGTGACAGCATTCCATCATGGTGCCAGTGTCAGTCATATATTTGCCTAAACACACAGTCTTTCACTGATGGTTACCTCTCATGACGAAACCAAAGCTGTTCCCCTCTTTGTGCAAACAGATGTCGATTGTCTTTGATATAACCCCTGAGGTGCTGTCTGGTGCTTAGAGAGGAAGGGAGAGAGAGAAAGAGAGCGAGAGAGGGAGGCAGAAAGAGACAGAAAGAGAGGTAATTTATTTTAGTGAAAGGATTTATGCTGCAGCTGTTGACTATTTCTGCTCCATAATGAAACATCTAATACAGCAAAATATAATGACTCACTATAATGAGATAATGCCATACTATTACAACACTAAAACAAATACATGTTTATACTTTAAATTGCTCCTGAATGCCTATGATCTCCTTTACTGCTATTACTGTGGCTACCAATGCAGTTATATCATGTTAAAATGCAGTATGTTAAATCAAAATACATATACACATATGTGTGTATATATATATATATATATATATATATATATATATATATATGTAAAACCAAGGCAAGGGGGTGGTGGTGTGGGTGTGTTGCTGCAGGTACCAGGGATACAGTGAGATAGTTTGAGCAATAGATCCAAGAGTTTAAAGACTCTGTATCATCTATATCTATACTTTGACTGGGAAGTCAAAGCGACAATCATTTTATCATCAGGATTGTCTTGCATCTGACAACCCTGTTCTTCTTTTGCCCGATGAATAAGAACCCTTGCTGTTACCAAGAGTGGTCTCCTTGAAATGAATGAGGAGGCTGTGTTTTTCCAGCTCAGTATCATAAGAAATACATTGGACAATTACAAATCTCACTATTTACATTGTGATTTAGTTGCCTCAGCCTAAAATACCCTAGTTGGGATCAACAACAGTTGATTTTACAGGATAATAACAGATAATAACAGAACATCTGGCACAGCACCACCAGCTGCTCGTTGGGATGTTCTGAGGACGTTCAGTGGGGTGTCCCTCACCTTCCACCCGACCCCTTCCAGAAAATTACATTTAATCATGTATCCAGCTCATTTAAATTGCTTACGTTACGATATTATGAACAGTTAACGTCATTTAATATTGTATATGACGTTATCATTTGCGGGTCGCAAATGTCCAAAACAACTTCCTTCCCAAGACTGTTTTGCATCGCCAAGACGATTCAATTCAATTCAATTCAATTCAATTTTATTTATAGTATCAATTCATAACAAGAGTTATCTCAAGACACTTTACAAGGACCCAACAGTTCTAGTAGTTTCCTCCAGAGCAAGCAACAGTGCGACAGTGGCAAGGAAAAACTCCCCTTTGGGAAGAAACCTCGGACAGAACCAGGCTCTTGGTAGGCGGTGTCTGACGACCGGTTGGGGATAGAATGAAGAGTGTGTGTGATTGTGATTGGTTTAAAGAAATTCAAACAACCCCAAACTTTTTTTCTATTGTTCCGGACTGTATATGTATGTGTGATAATATGTTTTTCACGGCCACATGCAATACCATGCACACATGGCCAGACCGGCTATTGAAACAATGTATAGAAAAACTCAGATTGCACACATAGAGGGAGTGTGAATTCATTCTCTGCTAAGGAGGCTATTCCTCCATTTATCTTTACATAGCAAATATGTGTTTGCTACTATGTAATCTTTCTGCATTTAGAGTACAGCCCCTTTAACATTTATTTTGTAATATAGACGTTGCTCTTTGCAGGTAGGGTTGCATTTTTCACACTGTGCTAATGTCAATCTCAAACTCACTGAAGCTATTACTTTATGACCATAAGGCCATATGCATGTATGTGTATGGAGCCAAACTAATATGCACATGTACCTGTAGGGGGCAGCTCATACTCCACCTCCAGCAGAACTCTCTCTCCTACGTTCTTCAGTAAGCTGATGATCTCTTCATGCCGCAGTTTGGTCAGGTTGATACCGTTTACTGACTTGATGTAGTCACCGACATTTAGCTGGTCACTCCTGCACAAAAAGGAAATAGATTAATTATTTAGAAAATGTGTCTGTTACACTGTAAGACAAGTTCATTTTCCTTATTCTTTTTTTTATAAAGGACAACACATACATGTGCCAATGTAAGCCAGCCGGCTAATTTTCAACTGTAGTCCTTTGGCCAGAACTCCTGAGCATTATATGTTTGTTTTTTTATTACAGATTATCAAGAAATTGATATTAGGTAATTAGATAGGTAACTATCATCACTCAAGCTTCTGTGTGCAGAAGTCACTGGACTACACCAATTAGTAAGCATAGCCATAGTGAGAAATACAGAGAGTTGTGTACAACTGATAGCCTTAAATAGCTTTGTGGCGACCCATCTGGCAATGGCTTGAATGAAACAGACGTCCATTACTATAAAAAGTGACGCACTTTTATGCACTTTTATAGACATGTGCTTAAAAAGGTAGAATCCATCATGTCCGATAGTTCTCACCCCTGTATGCAGAATTTAAGATGCTGCCCTCTTGGTTCCCGCTTCAGTCAGCCACCAGCCAAAACAAATAGATAGACATTCTCCTTCGTACCCTCTGCTATCTCTCCGCTTAACTCTGGAAAGAATAGGTAACGTCTGCACATAAGGCACACTGGGACTTAAACTTTTAATGTTGTGGTATTCATTTACCCATTTGGTCTGACCCTGTATTTTTAATCAGTGTTGTCGTCTTTGTTGTCACGTACTCTATGGCAACTTCTTTGCTACTGTAGAAGAACTAATCGCCCCTCAGAGACAAATAAAGGTCTTGAACTTGAACTTTTAAGAACAACATAATGTGCATTGATTTACTGATCGCTTCTTACGACCCTATTGTGAGTACATTTATTGTGTTTCACTGTTGCAAACCAATTTCAATATGTTCTCATGAACCACTTGTACATATAGCTGCGGAACGTAATGCACGGTAATTCATACGGAATCCACGTTTTTGTTGCTGTATGCACTACATTGACTGCTGCTTTCACACCTGCCTCATTTAGTTCGGATGAACAGCACTTGGTTAAAGTTGGTTTTCCCCTTGGTGCGGCTCATTTCGGCAGGTATCACACAGCAATCACTCTCGGATGGGCACCAAAAGCAGACCAAAAACACATACCAAGACCTCATTGAAGAGGTGTTCTTGCTTTCAAACTAACTCTGGAGCACCAAGGCTGAATTTTCAGACTTCAGATACAGTATTAGGGGACCACTAAGGTCTATATAAAGAGACTTCAGATACAGTATTAGGGGACCACTAAGGTCTATATAAAAGAGACTTCAGATACAGTATTAGGGACCACTAAGGTCTATATAATACTATAATCTACACTACTATTATTATTTTATTTTTTTTTGTGACTGTTATTGCCACTCTTCATTCTATCCCCAACCGGTCGTCAGACACCGCCTACCAAGAGCCTGGGTCTGTCCGAGGTTTCTTCCCAAAGGGGAGTTTTTCCTTGCCACTGTCGCACTGTTGCTTGCTCTGGAGGAAACTACTAGAACTGTTGGGTCCTTGTAAAGTGTCTTGAGATAACTCTTGTTATGAATTGATACTATAAATAAAATTGAATTGAATTGAATTGAATATAAAAGAGACTTCAGATACAGAATTAGGGACCACTAAGGTCTATGTAAAAGAGACTTCAGATACAGTATTAGGGGACCACTAAGGTCTATATACAAGAGACTTCAGATACAGTATTAGGGGACCACTAAGGTCTATATAAAAGAGACTTCAGATACAGTATTAGGGACCACTAAGGTCTATATAAAAGAGACTTCAGATACAGTATTAGGGACCACTAAGGTCTATATAAAAGAGACTTTAGATACAGTATTAGGGGACCACTAAGGTCTATATAAAAGAGACTTTAGATACAGTATTAGGGGACCACTAAGGTCTATATAAAAGAGACTTCAGATACAGTATTAGGGACCACTAAGGTCTATATAAAAGAGACTTCAGATACAGTATTAGGGACCACTAAGGTCTATATAAAAGAGACTTCAGATACAGTATTAGGGACCACTAAGGTCTATATAAAAGAGACTTCAAATACGGTATTAGGGGACCACTAAGGTCTATATGGGGATGGAGGGAGGGATGTCATAAAACACAGGGCTTTTAAGCGGGGGAGTGGAGTTTTCTTCCTGGAAGAAGTCAAGGGGAAAAAAAGACTTCCACCCAGGAAACAGGTGTTCATGTCGCTGGAGTACTACTTAGGGGCCCGTTGTTTTAATTTAAACCAAAATCTTTTTTATGAACTTAACTACTCATTTTGTTCTAGCCTACCTGTTGTTGGATAAACTGAAAGCAACGTCACCAACAAATATTATCATACAAATTTTTTTTTTTTAACTAATCGAACAAAATATCATACGAGTGCGTTATTCTTCTTTATTGGTGTTGCACCCACCTAGCCGCCAGTCCACCAGGCCGTAGGTTCGATACCCGCGGTTTCCCATCCTTGTCGGTCCCTCCCGAGATGGTGAGGCCCAGTGTGCTGCCTTCTTTCTTCACCAGCTCCACCATGGTCACCCCCCGCAGAGCTTCTAACCAAAACCACACATACACACAAACACACACACACACACACAAACACACACACAATAGGGAAAGAGAAGGATGTAACCACACAGGGATGTGCACATAGACACACACACACACACACACACACACACTCGGACACACAAATACAGCAGAGAGATGGAAAGTGGTTAGTGGCTGCCCTCTGTCCATTCTGATTCCTGGATTAAAGCCAATCCGAGTTACAAGTAAGATGAATCAAAAGATCCTTGATGCTGTGTGTCCTTGAGTGAGACACTGATCCCCTGTCTGCTCAATAAAGGACAGTCAGCTGAAATGACTAATGTGTAAATGTGAAGATCAGATAAGATAAGCATCAGTTAATGAGAACTAACTTTGCACTTGAAAAGTCCCTGACAGGGAGGGAAAAGCCTTGAAAGGTGAAAGCACGTCATCAGTACCAGCAAAAGTCTTGAGTGAAAACAGTTTAATAACTAACTGTTGTTTTTAATGACAGAAACAACATATTTTGAAATGACAAAAAACGTATGTTCAAATATAAAGACTATAGGATATTGATGGTGGTGTAGAGTTTTGTTTTTTCCTGTGATGTTCTTTGGGCACTTTCACACCTATGGTTCAGAAACAATTATTTTGTATGCAAATACTTGTTTTTCTGTATGTATTGGTTATATTAATGTTTAATATGTTTGTTTATTTATGTATGCACCTTTCAACAAGGCAAATTATGTTACAATAAGTACACAATAAGTGTACTTATTGTGTACTTATTGCACACACAATAAGTGTACTTACTGTGGCAATAAAACCTTTTCTGATTCTGATTCTGACATCAATTTTATATAGAGTATGAATCCTGTTGTCTGAAGTAGATTTATTAAAGCCGTTGGTCCTTTAAGAAAGGACTGAACCCTCACATAAAGCTATCGTGTGTATTTTCTATCGACCCCCTCACAAGGAATTCTAAGAAAATACAAAGCTGTCGATGAAGCAAGTAAATCTGTCTACCTTAACTTTCTCCTCTGTTGAGAATTCATTACATGCTTCTGTGGAGTCTCCCCAAATCTTTTTCACGTACACCTTACAATTCCAGCTTGTACTGGAACGCGGTCAACTCGGGTGTGATGTCGTTCTCAGCTCTGACTTCCAAAGTAAATGGAACACAGCATTACATTCATACGCACACACCTAACATTCATACGCACAGAATCTGCAGCAGTGATGTACACATAGAAACACAGAAATCACAGATGAATGCTACATTTGATATTTGGGTACCTACAATGTATGTAATTTGTAAGCATGAATGATCCAATAGCATCTTCACCCAGACATGGATAAGTAATTTATTTGGTATTCTCTAAATCATGTCAGAGTTTAAATAAACCTTCAGGATTTGGGATGGCACTACACCAAACTACATTGTGGTTAAAGTGTACTGCTAAAAAATATATCTCCTCGATCAAGAAGTCATTACATGCTTCTGAGTCATCAAAGTCTCCCGAACCTTCTTCACAAGCTGCTTCTGAGTTCTTCCCTAACACCATTAATAATACAAGATTTCAAGTCTCCCGATTGAAACCAAGACTATTGACACACATTGAAACAACCTGTGTAAAACAACTCTCCCCCAAACCAACTGGAAGGGATTCTCTGTGGACTGTGGGAACCAGGATCAAGGAACAGTGGACCACTCCGACTTATTCCAACAGGAGGACAGTAAACTATGCAGTGTTATATTCCCTAAACACTTAAACTACTTTATAAACAGAAGGCATTGAAACATCATGAATACAATTCCAGAAGAAAGACTAGTTTCTCCTCAAATGTGTTGACGATTACTTTTAAAACATAACGAGGGAGACACTAACACCCCACTGCTAGCTGTAATACACAATGGAAATGCATCGTTTGCTACTTTTGTCGTGTCGTGTGTGAACAACAATGCTGGAAGATTCAGCGTCAATTTAAAAGCTCCGCAGAAGCTCGGAGAGTGACCTAACCCAAATGTACGCTCTGTCTCTTCAAACATACTTCATATAGGATATGTTAGGTCACATACCATATAGATTTGCTATGTGGCAAAGTAGAGTCTAAAGTCTCTTAAACCTAAAGTATCCAACTCACCGCTTTTCCACATAGACATTCCTTTCAAAGTTCACGCCACTAAAATGTAAGTGTTAAGATTAGTAAATAAACAGTGCTTCATTTGAACCCTTATGACAGAACCTGATTCAAATGTCTAAGTCGTCAGATGCTACAGTGCTCATTGTGCATATGATAGCAGACTGATAGACATTCAGTGTAAGAGAGACCAGGTGAGCCTTTTGTACTGTAATGCACAGCATAACCACTCTGAACTCTCATGTCCACTGATTTCACTTCACACCCCCCCGGGCTCCGGACTTTCTTCTTCCCACTTACTGTACAATATATAATAATACTTTTAGACACTGGAATCATCCTACTATGCAATATATAATAATACTTTTAGACACTGGAATCATGTGTAATTTCATTGCTGTACAATATTTAAATTTCTATTACTTTGACAACTGGAAAATCTGTGCAATTTCATTACAGTGCAGTATTTAATATTTAACCATTTAATTGCATTACAGTTCAATATTTAATATTTAACCATTTGATTACAGTGCAGTATTTAATATGTAATCATTTAATTTCATTACTGTGCAATAATTAATATTTAGTATTTAATCCCTTTGACAACATTGAAAATTCTGTGCAAATTCATAACTGTGCAATATTTAATACTTTTGAAACACAAATATCTCATAACAATTTCAGAACAGTGTAATAATATTTTCATAATGCGTATACAAACCATGTTATCTTTCTTATTATTTTATATACAGTATCTATATAGTCGTCTCAGGAACAGTGCACCTCACCCCCCCCACCCTTTTTTTTTGTCCTGCACTATTCATGTTTTATATTTTAAATATCTAGTTGAGACTGTAAAGGTTTTGCTTTGATCTTGTTGCACAGGTACTGCACATGTGTATAATGGCAATAACGTCTTATTATTCTATTCTATTCTACTCTATTCATTGAGCTATTATCACGTTTTAAGTTGATATGGTGAGCCAACATTTGCTTTTTTCCACATCCTGCAGTAACACAGCCACGTTAGCTTTTAATTGGAGTTAGGATTCTGGCCACCAGATGAATGCAGGTCTAGTATTCACACTCTTTTAGCCCTGTCTTTGGTCCTGAGGGAATTATCTGGCTTTTAGCTGCTACATGCTCCACTCTGTTTACAAGCTAGTCTCGAACTCTGCCTGCTGTTTGGTGCTGAGCAGGTAGTCTTTACAGGGGTCTTTAGAGCTTTATACTGAGAAAACAGCTGCTTTGTGCAGCTAAAAAGGCCAATTATGAGAGCGATGAGTTTGAATCCGAACAGTACATTTACGGGCCAGACAGCTAAACAACGAGCTGAAACTAGAGCTCGGTAAAGCCAAGAGGGGCTGCAAATACAGCGGGCTATACAGGGGGTTATACAAGGGGGAATACAGGGGAATACAGGGTGGAATACAGGGGGTAATACAGGGGGGTAATACAGGGGGAATACAGGGGGAATACAGGGGGTAATACAGGGTGGAATACAGGGGGTAATACAGGGGGAATACAGGGGTAATACAGGGGGTAATACAGGGGGAATACAGGGGGTAATACAGGGGAATACAGCAATTGGAATACAGGGGGGTAATACATTGGAATACATCAGGGGGTAACATTTACAGGGTGGAATACAGCCACAGGGTGGAATACAGAATTTAAACAGGGGGGGGGGGGGAATACAGGGGTGGAATACAGGGGGTAATACAGGGTGGAATACCACCAGATGAATACAGGGGAATAAGGGTGGAATACAGGGGGTAATACAGGGGGTAATACAGGGGGAATACAGGGGGAATACAGGGGGAATACAGGGTGGAATACAGGGGGTAATACAGGGGGAATACAGGGTGGAATACTGGAATACAGGGGAATACAGGGGGTAATACAGGGGGTAATACAGGGTGGAATACCATACATGGGGAATACAGGGTGGAATACAGGGGAATCACAGGGGAATACAGGGTGGAATTTGGAATACAGGGTGGAATACAGGGGGAATACAGGGGGTAATACAGGGGGAATACAGGGTGGAATACAGGGGGGTGGAATACAGGGGGAATACAGGGGGAATACAGGGGGGTAATACAGGTAATACAGGGTGGAATACAGGGGGTAATGGAATACAAGGGTGGGGGTAATACAGGGGAATACAGGGGTGGAATACAGGGGGAATACAGGGGAATACAGGGGGTAATACAGGGGAATACAGGGTGGAATACAGGGGGTAATACAGGGTGGAATACAGGGGTGGAATACAGGGGTAATACAGGGGAATACAGGGGGTAATACAGGGGGTAATACAGGGGGTAATATAGGGGGTAATACAGGGGGGAATACAGGGGGTAATACAGGGGGGTAATACAGGGGGCTGGTAATACAGGGGGGTAATACAGGGGGGGGGTACAGGGGGAATACAGGGGTAATAAGGGGGGTAATACAGGGGGGAATACAGGGGGTAATACAGGGGAATACAGGGGGGAATATATAGGGGGAATACAGGGGGGAATACAGGGGTAATACAGGGGGAATACAGGGGGTAATACAGGGGGAATACAGGGGGTAATACAGGGGGGAATACAGGGGGAATACAGGGGGTAATACAGGGGGTAATATAGGGGTAATACAGGGGAATGGGGGGGGGGGGAATACAGGGGGGGAATACAGGGGGAATACAGGGTGGAATACAGGGGTAATACAGGGTGGAATACAGGGGGTAATACAGGAATACAGAGGGGGTAATACAGGGGTAATACAGGGGGGAATACAGGGCTGAATACAGGGGGTGTAATATAATAGAGGGGGAATACACAGGGGGGAATACAGGGGTAATACAGGGGTAACAGGGGAATACAGGGGGAATACAGGGGGGGGGTGGAATACAGGGGGAATATAGGGGGTAATACAGGGTGGAATACAGGGTGGAATACAGGGTGGAATACAGGGGGGGTGGAATACAGGGGGAATACAGGGGTAATACAGGGTGAATACAGGGGTGGAATACAGGGGGAATACAGGGTGGAATACAGGGGGTGGAATACAGGGGAATACAGGGGGGGAACACAGGGGGTAATACAGGGGGAATACAGGGGGATACAGGGGGGGAATACAGGGGGTAATAAGGGGTAATACAGGGTACAGGGGGAATACAGGGGTAATACAGGGGGAATACAGGGGGTACAGGGGAATACAGGGGGAATACAGGGGGAATACAGGGGGTAATACAGGGTGGAATACAGGGGGGGGTGGAATACAGGGGTAATACAGGGAATATAGGGGGAATACAGGGGGGCAGGGGGTACAGGGAATACAGGGGGTAATACAGGGGGTAATACAGGGGGAATACAGGGGGGAATACAGGGGGGGGGAATACAGGGGGAATACAGGGTTACAGGGTGGAATACAGGGGTGGAAACAGGGGGTAATACAGGGGGAATACAGGGGGGGGGCAATACAGGGGGAATACAGGGGGGAATACAGGGGGAGGGGCAATACAGGGGGTAATACAGGGGGAATACAGGGGGTAATATAGGGGGAATACAGGGGGTACAAAGGGGGATACAGGGGGAATACAATACAGGGGTATTACAGGGGGAATACAGGGGGAATACAGGGGGGGTAATACAGGGGGAATACAGGGGGGAATACAGGGGGAATACAGGGGTACAGGGGGGAATACAGGGGTAATACAGGGGGGAATACAGGGGGTAATATAGGGGAATACAGGGGGAATACAGGGTGGAATACAGGGGTAAATACACAGGGGAATACAGGGGAATACAGGGGTAATATAGGGGGGAATACAGGGTGGAATACAGGGGGAATACAGGGGGAATACAGGGGGAATACAGGGGGAATACAGGGGAATACAGGGGGAATACAGGGGGTAATACAGGGGGAAACAGGGGGGTAATACAGGGGGAATACAGGGTGGAATACATGCAGGGGGGTAATACAATACAGGGGGGGGGAACACAGGGGGAATACAGGGGGAATACAGGGGGAAACAGGGGGGTAATACAGGGGTAATACAGGGGGAATACAGGGGAATACAGGGATACAGGGGAATACAGGGGGGAATACAGGGGGAATACAGGGGTAATACAGGGGGCAATACAGGGGGGTAATACAGGGGAATACAGGGGAATACAGGGTAAATACAGGGGAATACAGGTGGGCAATACAGGGGTAATACAGGGGGGAATACAGGGGGTAATATAGGGGGAATACAGGGGAATACAGGGGGGAATACAGGGGGAATACAGGGGAATATAGGGGGAATACAGGGGTAATACAGGGGGAATACAGGGGGGAATACAGGGGGAATACAGGGGGAATACAGGGGGAATACAGGGTAATACAGGGGGAATACAGGGGGTAATACAGGGGGAATACAGGGGGTAATACAGGGTGGAATACAGGGGGAATACAGGGGTAATACAGGGGAATACAGGGGAATACAGGGGGAATACAGGGTGGAATACAGGGGGGAACAGGGGGTAATACAGGGGGTAATACAGGGTGGGGTGGAATAATAATACAGGGGGAATACAGGGGGGAAAAGGGGAATACAGGGGGAATACAGGGGGTAATACAGGGGGAATACAGGGGGTAATACAGGGGGAATACAGGGGGAATACAGGGGGGAATACAGGGGGAATACAGGGGGAATACAGGGGGTAATACAGGGGGGTGGAATACAGGGGTAACAGGGGTGGAATACAGGGGGTAATACAGGGTGGAATACAGGGGGGTAATACAGGGGTAATACAGGGGGTAATATAGGGGAATACAGGGGGGTAATACAGGGGGGGGGGGAATACAGGGGATAATGCACACAGGGGGTAAATACAGGGGGAATACAATACAGGGGGGGGTAATACAGGGGGGGAATACAGGGGTAATACAGGGGGGAATACAGGGGGTAATACAGGGGGGTAATACAGGGAATACAGGGGGAATACAGGGGGGAATACAGGGGGTAATACAGGGGGGAATACAGGGGGAATACAGGGGGTAATACAGGGTGGAATACAGGGTGGAATACAGGGGGTAATACAGGGGAATACAGGGTGGGAATACAGGGGGAATACAGGGTGGAATACAGGGGGTAATACAGGGGGAATACAGGGTGGAATACAGGTAATACAGGGGGGAATACAGGGTGGAATACAGGGGGTAATACAGGGTGGAATACAGGGGGTAATACAGGGGGAATACAGGGGGTAATACAGGGGGGGGTGGAATACAGGGGGGAATACAGGGGGGAATACAGGGTGGAATACAGGGGGGTAATACAGGGGGAATACAGGGGAATACAGGGGGGTAATACAGGGGGAATACAGGGGGAATACAGGGGGAATACAGGGGGAATACAGGGGGGAATACAGGGGGAATACAGGGGGTAATACAGGGGGAATACAGGGGGAATACAGGGGGAATACAGGGGGGAATACAGGGGGGAATACAGGGGGTAATACAGGGGGGAATACAGGGTGGAATACAGGGGGGAATACAGGGGGTAATACAGGGGGTAATACAGGGGGAATACAGGGGGAATACAGGGGAATACAGGGGGTAATACAGGGGGAATACAGGGGAATACAGGGGTAATACAGGGTGGAATACAGGGGAATACAGGGGAAACAGGGGGAATACAGGGGGAATACAGGGGGTAACAGGGGGAACACAGGGGGGAATACAGGGGGGGGAATACAGGGGGCAATACAGGGGGGGTAACAGGGGGTAATACAGGGGGTGGGGAATACAGGGGGAATACAGGGGGAATACAGGGGGAATACAGGGGTAATACAGGGGGGAATACAGGGTATTACAGGGGGAATACAGGGGAATACACAGGGGGAATACAGGGGGGGGTAATACAGGGGGGAATATTACAGGGGAATACAGGGGGGAATACAGGGGGAATACAGGGGGAATACAGGGGGAATACAGGGGGAATACAGGTACAGGGGGAATACAGGGGGTAATACAGGGGGAATACAGGGGGGAATACAGGGGGTAATACAGGGTGGAATACAGGGTAATACAGGGGGAATACAGGGGGGAATACAGGGGGAATACAGGGGGAATACAGGGGTAATACAGGGGGAATACAGGGTGGAATACAGGGGTAATACAGGGGGTAATACAGGGGGTAATATAGGGGGAATACAGGGGGAATACAGGGTGGAATACAGGGGGAATACAGGGGGAATACAGGGGAATACAGGGGGGAACACAGGCAGTAATACAGGGGGGGGGAATACAGGGTGGAATACAGGGGGGAATACAGGGGGAATACAGGGGGAACACAGGGGGAACACAGGGGTATTACAGGGGGAATACAGGGGGAACACAGGGTAATACAGGGGGAATACAGGGGTAATACAGGGGCAATACAGGGGGTAATACAGGGGGAATACAGGGGGTAATATAGGGGGGAATACAGGGGGAACAAGGGGGAATACAGGGGGAATACAGGGGTAATACAGGGGGGAATACAGGGGGTAATACAGGGGGAATACAGGGTAATATAGGGTGGAATACAGGGTGGAATACAGGGGGTAATACAGGGGGAATACAGGGTGGAATACAGGGTGGAATACAGGGGGTAATACAGGGGAATACAGGGGAATACAGGGGGGAATACATACAAGTCTCTTGAGGTTCCAGTGGTGAAATGCTACAAGTACATTTATTCAAGAACTGAACTTGAGTACATATGTTGAGGTACTTGTACTTTACTTGCGTCTTTTGTTCTTTGCATGCCCCTTTCTACTTCTACACCACTACATTTCAGAGAGAAATAGTGTACTTTTTACTCCACTACATTCATCTGAGAGCTTTAGTTACTAGTTACTTTACAAATTAAGATTTTTGCAGAAAAAACACATGTTGTTCATAAAATCTGGTGTTTTATTATTATTTACATTATTTTTTACCTGATTAGCTTGGGTCATTTCCAGTTTCTAAAATGTGAAGATTTATCTGCATTGAGTACTTTTACTTGTAATACTTTAAGTTCATTTTCCTGATGATAGTCAAATACTTAGGTGGTTTTAGTACTTTTACTTCAGTAAAGGATCTGAATACTTCTTCCACCACTGGTAGGTTCATCACCTTTTTACATCTGCTACATTGTTATTGTTAAATATTGGTTATAGCTGCTTTACAGATGGTTTACAGTACTTATTATGTTAACTAGTGCAATGCCCGTCTTTCACTCATTCATATACGCCACCATCGGAGCAATTTCATATAAGTAATAGAATATAGAAATAGCAATTCAGCAAGAGTATACATGTGCAGATACATATGTAATGGCATTAGTACACAGCAAGTTTAAAAATGTCTGGGTTTATGAGTGAAACGTGAGAAAGGTAGTAATGCAATAAGTAAAATATAAGCTTTGAATATGAACTGTGATAGAAAACTGTCCCTCATGTATATATGTCATCATCATTTACATATGCACACACAGGCTCCAGGAGCCATTGAGTGAGTCCTGCAGATACATAACTGTCTCAATATCTTCCATTTCACACACACACATACACACACACACACACACACACACACACACACACACACACACACACACAGGACCAATTCTTTAACAAATACTGTATAGTTTTTTTTCTCCACAGATGCAGACCTCACCATGTTGGGATTCATAAAGTTGTATCTATTATTTCATTTTGATGCTCAGCGAATACAGAACAGACGTGAGAAGATGTGTACCCCCCCACGGAGAAACTAAACTAAACAGAGGAACGCTATTTTACATCTTATAATGATCAGGCAAATGGAAAAAATAGCAAATATTATCCATCCCTATTACACACACACACACATGTTGTACTCAAATAATAACAACAAAACAGACGGACATTGTGGCTATTGAAGGTGAATGAGGTAAATACTTGTAAATGTATAATACTACAGTAAATGTATTACTAAATGTATACCTGAAGCAAGGTGAGGCTGGAACCGAGCATGGAGCTGACCTATGTATCTCATTAAGGCATTCAAAAATAAAAAAGGAGACAAGGGAAAGCATGAAATAAATAGAAAATAGAAGAAGAAGAAAGAGTCAGATGGATAGGATGAGACAGTAAAAGGAGCTTAATGTGATGTTGGGGTCTGAGTCAATGTAGGAGGACGTCAAACCAATGTCCCATCAGTTGGGACGAGGACGACAGTTGTACTGGATGAGAGTGTATGGTAATCTGATGGTTTTAGTGGTTAGAGTTTTATTTTGTTCCTACTGGGGCAGCATCAGGACACCATTGGCTGTTTGATTCATTGTTTCCAGACAGGAGAATAAATGGGGGCTCCTTTGCAAAAATTCAGGTTTTGTAGGACAGTTTGCACTCAGGGACACTGGGAGCAAACATGTTTTATCCCAGACCACCTCGGACCTTGTTGTTATATAGAATCTGCTAGATAAGTCAAAAGGATCCACTTTGGACCGCAGGAAAAAATTATGATAATGGATCATTATGATGTTTAGTGTAGATAGATAGATAGATAGATAGATGTTGCATGTACCTGGTATACTGTGTCTTCTTGAGGCCATGGTCTGGTCTGGTCCAGAGATGTCCTTAGTTTTTCCATATGGTCCATCATCTAGAGAGAACAGGGACACACAATAAGCTTTAGAGGTATTACCATGATTTTTGGTTTATCTAATTGATGCAAATCACAGTTGTTTGGACACACATGCTTTACTGGATGCCTGACAAGATGACGATGTCGTGAAAAATCCAGCTGCCGTGCAAGGCAAAGCGTATGCTGGCTTTTTGTGGATTTATTTCCTTTAGATACTAGATGAATATGAGTCTGCTCTCTACATTGCATGCCGATGTAAATTAGAGTATCACACAAGCCTTCAATAGATGACATATTGCCAATACATAAATCCCCAAAGGATGTACCCATATGACTATGGTTACACCGAAAAGTGTCATACACTACCACAGAATTTCCACTTGACCTAGCAAAGTGTTTAGCATGAGAATGTAGAGATGTGATTGAAATTATACAACTGCTAATTATTTAACATTTTTATTAGAGATCCAAGATCCAACTTTCCTTTCCCATTGGACAGATGCAGCCACAGCGGGAAGTTTCCTCCCTGACGAGTGTGACATTCACAAGAATTCCACAAACATGCTATGATAATTCTTCAAAACATCCCTATAATCTACTTAGCGCTACTGTACTCAACCTTGTAAGAACATTTAGCGTAAAAACGATTTTCCAGGTACCTAGATCTTGTGGATGGTTTGACATATTGGAAAATACACAGTCAGGCCATTTGTGAAGTGTTGATGAGGTTAGTCACTGAAACCGACGCCATCATGGTTAAATGTCACAGGGGGAAACAGATGTTCAGTTCTATGGGCTCTGGCAGAGACGTGTGAGGATTTTAATATTTGATAGATTATAAATTCAGTCCTCCTCGGATCTCCACAGGTGTTTAAAATAAACTTTTAAACTGCTGAATTACCTGCAAAGGTACTTCACTTTCATCAATCAATCAATTAATCAATCAATCAATCAATCAATCAATCAATCAATCAATCAATAATACAGGAATCCAACAAGGTCATTACTGAGAGGAACATCCAGAGGAAGAAAGACAGAAGCTGTTGATTCAGAGAAAAAAGGAAATCAATAAAGACATAAACTAAATTCTACAATATTGAATATACTATTATATATATTTACCAAATACTACACTGTAACAAATTTAATGGAAAATATACGTATATGTTAATATATTATTAAATATTAACGTAAAATACGTAACTTATTGGCAACAATTGTCCAGCAAATTACTGTGAATTTGTTTTACAGTAAAGGTACTCTACTTCCATTTACAGTATTGTATGTATTCACTGTAAAATACAAAACAATTAAACACAACATAAGATAACAAACGTAAAAATACAGTTGTTTACTTTTACAGCACTATAGTGGCTGTTGTTGAGTTTTTTTACAGTAATACTTATACCAGAGTTGCCAACTTTTCCATAAACCTTGGAGTGAGATTTGGCGGGGCCGACCCATATTTTGCCGCGTACAAAGCAATTTCTTTGGCTCTATCAGCATCACTATCCTTCAGGGTTTAAATTGGGATTTGTTATATGTGGGGGGGATGGGGGGCTCTCCCTAGGGGGGGTCTGGGGGTATGCCCCCCCAGGAAATTTTTTTGAAAAATAAACCATTAAATGGCACTTTCTGGAGAGTTTTGTGCAAAAAAATGGAGAAATCAAATCTTACATGGTATGTGCAAAACTGTAGGGTTAAGAGCCTTTGTATTGTCGTATTAGGGCATTGTCGTATTAGGGCATTCAGAATTTACATTATTTACATTATTACCTTCTTATGATATAAGAACTGACCCAGACAATGTGCCAAACATAATGAGCCACATGAAGAGACAGGAGCATATGTCAGCAACAGCTGAGAAGATTTGGGTCTGTGGTAAACAGGTCCAGGGGTCCCTGGTGTAGGGACCAGGGACCCAAAGTTAAATTAATGTTGAGGGATCAGCTAAGACCACTGAAATTCTAAAGAATGAGAACCACTGATTTACATAAATTCTATTCCTTTAACCTTTGTGCCAAGGCTCAGTAATGTTTGGCCCTCATCCTCTGTGCCCCCCCACTTACTGTATTTACTTTTTTGGGAAAATAAAGACAATTTGTTCATTTTATAAAACATTGAATGCATTATTTACAGTTACATTTAGAGATGCACCAAGGTTAGAGGAGTACAATAGTGGCCCAACATTGCAGTATCGTATAGTATAGCTCAGATGTGTTTCATCAGATTTCTGCTCATGTTTACAACTTTGTGCACATTCTAAATATAACTCCTCCCATCTCTGTTGTCCGAGATTTGGAGAGTTGTAATATAGGCTGCTGTGGATGTTAATGCGCCATTTATATAGTGGATCTCACTCAGACCGTCTGACAGACCAGAGGCCCATTTGGGTCTCTGGTCTCTGACAGAGTTTAGAGATGGCTGTAGCCTACGCTGCTCTTCATCGGAGGTAGAGCACGGATGCAACGCGTCACTGCCCACAGCAGAGCGAGTCCATTAAAATGAACTAAAGTTGCTACGCTTACCAGCCGCGCTGCTCACCTCTATTGTTACAGAGAGTGGACACGAAGCGACGGACGGGTCTGTAATACTCAGAGCTCATACCTGAAGCCTGGGAAATGCACCTGGGATGGCTCGTGAAAATAATTTTCTCAGTTTGCGACAATTCGAAACTTCCACAGACAGGGAGCGCTCTTGAACCCCCTCACAGTCTCTGAAAGCACAACTAGTCGATCATAAGTAGCTCAACAGCTAGATCTATAGATAAACTCATCTTTCAGAAATTTGACCGACCGGGTTGACACTTCAGCGTGAGAAATCGGAGGTGTGGCGTGTGAGCGTGTGCAACCAGTCAAATGCGTGTGTCTCACGGCCAATGCATGAGAGTTGGCAGCCCTGCTTATACTGTGATTTTGTCATGTTGACAAGGTTGTAATGTAAACTTTACAGCATTCTACTGTAAATCTACAGTAAATAACTGTAGATTTCACAGCCGTTATTTGCAGTGTATCCATTGGATGTGACACAACAATGTTTAAAAATGTTTTTTTTTTAAATGTCCCCTTGTTGAAACTGCTGCAGAAGAGCTTTTTGGACACAACAACCAGGCTGAGAAAATGTAATGGAGTAGCAGGGCTGAGGACTATGGTTACCTGGTCCTCAGATCTCTGCAGGGTAAATCCAGACAGCTAGCTAGACTATCTGTCCAATCTGAGGTCTATGGTTACCTGGTCCTCAGATCTCTGCAGGGTAAATCCAGACAGCTAGCTAGACTATCTGTCCAATCTGAGGTCTATGGTTACCTGGTCCTCAGATCTCTGCAGGGTAAATCCAGACAGCTAGCTAGACTATCTGTCCAATCTGAGGACTATGGTTACCTGGTCCTCAGATCTCTGCAGGGTAAATCCAGACAGCTAGCTAGACTATCTGTCCAATCTGAGGACTATGGTTACCTGGTCCTCAGATCTCTGCAGGGTAAATCCAGACAGCTAGCTAGACTATCTGTCCAATCTGAGGACTATGGTTACCTGGTCCTCAGATCTCTGCAGGGTAAATCCAGACAGCTAGCTAGACTATCTGTCCGATCTGAGGACTATGGTTACCTGGTCCTCAGATCTCTGCAGGGTAAATCCAGACAGCTAGCTAGATTATCTGTCCAATCGGAGTTTTCTGTTGACGACTAAAACAACTTTTGAACGTACACGTTCCACCAAAACAAGTTGCACCATGGCTCTGTCAAGACGATTGTGATTGGTTTGAAAAATGCCAAGAGTTGTTGCTATTGAGATGATACACATGTCTCGTTGCATTGGTGTGAAGTGGCAGGTTTTAGAATGCTGTAGTATAAAGTACTTTTAAGTTGAGACATGTGGCTAGGGTACTAGTTTTGTGTGTAGCCCATCTGATATGTTCACAGAAGTGTTTTTTAATCATTGCACAGATGCGTTACTTGGATGGAAATAGAAATTCTCCATTCTAACAAACTCCTTTTCTCCAGAAGTGCAGGCTGATATGTGTAGAACTGGGCTAGAATAGATTTTGAGTGAAGAATCACTGTAATCTTTGAACATCTTTGTGTTTAAGAGTTCACAGTTTTAGTTATTACGGAGTCATGAGCGTTTATTTTGAGCACACACACCAGATTTCAAATGACATATTCTAAGGTCTGTTCTATGAAACACATAGGACATTAAGTATTTTGCTAAGCCAGACTCTATAACTCAATTTGACAGCAGCTGTGGTGCTGTTGTTGTTGTGGCTCTGAGGGGAGAGGATGTGTCCTACTTTACAACCGATGCTTCATCACAGGGTTGGGAGACATTTAACAATTCATAAGCCCATTTTCAACTACTGTCAAACCCTACTCCAGAAGTGTCATTAAGTTGCAATATAATCAGGGACAATTACACTGCAGCTTAAAGAGAAATGTTTCCGCTAAACTTGCACAATAAATATGTATTTCTAATGCTTTCCAGCACCTGAAGCAGCATTTTAAACCGGCTTAGTATCATCACCAGAGTTAAGCAGTTGGAAAGGACTTTCAAATCCCAAAACATGTCCCGCAAAATCCTTTATCTCCTTAGTTGTGCTTTTATTTCTTCTTGAAATTACATTTCCACTCTGTTTTGCAAGACTGCCTTCAAGTCTCAATTTCACATCGTCAAAAAAAACTGCAATAATTATTTGTGTTTTTTAGCTATTGACTTAAGCTCTCATATATATATACACTATTTCACGATACTTTCACCAAGCTGGTGGTTTTCATTTTTCTATACTTGATACTTACCTAAATCGCATGGTTAATTAACCTGTGACTACGGGTTTCCAGCCTTAATCCAAATACATGCAGGGTAGCTGAACATGTGAGTGCGTGTGTGTGTGTGTGTGTGTGTGTGTGTGTGTGTGTGTGTGTGTGTGTGTGTGTGTGTGTGTGTGTGTGTGTGTGTGTGTGAAGCCAATGTGTGGTACTGATTACAAGCTAAGCTGAAACAGGACCAACGGAAGGGCACAAAACAAACCAGAGGAGCTGAAATTAAAGTAAAGTTAGTTAGGAAAAAAACTAAAACAAATGTGGCTAGTGGAAAATCTAGCTATGTTGGCTGCTGATCAAAAAAAGTTAATTTAAAGCCCTGACCAATCACGAGTCATTTCCAGTTGTCATTCATGAAGTTTCACCCTGTTTTTATCAAGGGGGTCAGCCTTTCCTCTCTAAGCGTAGTTCCCGTAGCGCCATTTTAATGCTACCAAGCCATCACCTGCCGTTAGCATCCCATTGACTGCCATTCATTTTGGTGCAGCTTTGACAGTGAATAACTTTACATCTGAAGCATTTAAAGACTATATTTGTCCGTTCCTTATTTCTAAAGAAACACAACAATGTATAAAAGGCTCCGTTACCTTGTAGCTCACGTTATGGCTCCGTAGCAGACGTTTTTATAAAAATGAAAAAAAACGGTTGTGTCATAACCTCGCGACTTACCGTTGCATAGACGACAAATCACCGTATTGTCAGGAGAAGCTTGCAGACAGTTTGGACTTCCATCAGCTGTTTAGGTTTAATTGCTATTGTTAACTAGCATGTTAGTTAGCAGTAATTAGCCTGTGCCTATGTTAATGTTAACTAGCATGTTAGTTAGCAGTAATTAGCCTGTGCCTATGTTAATGTTAACTAGGATGTTAGTTAGCAGTAATTAGCCTGTGCCTATGTTAATGTTAACTAGTATGTTAGTTAGTAGTAATTAGCCTGTGCCTATGTTAATGTTAACTAGGATGTTAGTTAGCAGTAATTAGCCTGTGCCTATGTTAATGTTAACTAGCATGTTAGTTAGCAGTAATTAGCCTGTGCCTATGTTAATGTTAACTAGGATGTTAGTTAGCAGTAATTAGCCTGTGCCTATGTTAATGTTAACTAGTATGTTAGTTAGCAGTAATTAGCCTGTGCCTATGTTAATGTTAACTAGCATGTTAGTTAGCAGTAATTAGCCTGTGCCTATGTTAATGTTAACTAGGATGTTAGTTAGCAGTAATTAGCCTGTGCCTATGTTAATGTTAACTAGTATGTTAGTTAGCAGTAATTAGCCTGTGCCTATGTTAATGTTAACTAGCATGTTAGTTAGCAATAATTAGCCTGTGTCTATGTTATCTCCTAACATATACCTACCTATCCGTCTCTGCTGATTGGGAGTGATTGAGATTTCTCTTGCACAGCTACCAGAAGACTTACAGCTTTCAGACAGGTTGCTCACATCACATCTATGTCTTCTAGTTCAGTTGGAGGCTGCGCAGTAACGCTCAGCATCACAGGAAAAGAGTTTCTAATAAACTTCACTGGTCAACGTCCAGTGCAACGGGGTTTGTTGGTCCATTTCTTTAACTGTCTATGGTTTTTATAGCATGAAATAACTCCAACCAAACCCAACTTATCAGAAAAGTGAACATGTCACCCAACTGGCCGACGCTTGCCATTTTGTAAAATAGCATACAAATAACTTTTAGTAAGATATCATATACAAACCAGTTCAGAATGCTTTGGCTAGTTTAGTAAAGTACAACTAAATATATAATAAAACATTTCAAGGTTGCCAAATTTTAAATAGGACACATATTCACATATAAGGCAGCTTGGTTAAACATGCAAACTGTTTACATTATATATATAGTACAATAATACATTCTTTATCAGCCTTTTAAAGTTCTTCCTCACATGCACACAATGTAAATACATGTCCATCAACATCACTATGTTAAGCATTTTCCTACCATACAACAAGTCGTTCGCAGCCTTCCAACAGCCTCCGTATATAAAGTGTCTTCTGCCATCTGACACTGAAATATGCAGCCCTTCCCCACCGGTGATGCTCAGAAATCAGTTCTCTTCCCAGAAGTGACAGAGGCAAGGAGGCCATTGTTGTTGTGTTTCGGAGTTTAGCGATCTTCACAGAGGTGTAATGAGTTTAATAATTCATAAGTTGTGAATTCAATTTCACTTTAAATGGCTTTCATCAGTTATCTGGCTGGCTGCTTCCCCACTGTGGGGGCTGTCACAGGCACAATGCACCCCAGAGGCTGCTCATCAACACACACAGACAGGAACACATGCACACAAACTAACACGCACACACATCCTCTGGCAGCACACACTGATGCATACCCAAAAGGATTAAGGCACCAAATGTACACCTGCATGTGCACAGGCACCAAAACACACAAAATAGCCTGAAATAAGCCCTACACGCATGGTTATATAAACAGTAACATGCACACACACACAGGAAGACAAAAAGAACGCTTTAGGCAACTTGGCCATCTCTGTTTCTGTGACTGGATGTAAGACAAACTGTTTTAGTCACAACTTCCCCCCCCAGCGGTATGAATCCTCAGCTCTTGTCCTTCCCAACCCAAACATGTCCTGTGCCATATCTGGTGGCTGAGGTGGCAGCACACTGCAAATATGTTTGTCACGACAGGCTTCTGGAAGCATAGCACATGATCGCTTCTGTTTGAATGGATACACAGAGCCGCTTCACTCTTTCTCATTTTCTCTGTACGGCCTTTTCTCTCTGTTCTCCAACTCTGCCTGATAAATTAGCATCTCCTGCTGAATTTGAAGGTGATTAGGCTAATGAGTGCTGGCGCTGTCAGCTTACTGAACAGGTTGAGTTATAGACGAGGCGTCAGGCCAGATTCCCCGAATCTTTTCAAACAGAGACAGTAATGACTTAAGCACATGCAAGGCAGGGTGACAGACTAAAGGATGGGTGTCATCATAAAGACCTGACTCATTGTTGTACAGCATTTTTTCAAAAAGATTTGACATTTCTGTCCTTTTTTCAAACTTATTTTTTTAGTTTCCACTAACACCACCTTACTACCACTAGTTTTACACACATTTTTGGAATTCATGGTCAATAACCCAATTATACCTGATATTTGACTTAAAAAAAAATTGACTAATAGTTAAGATCAGAGGAACATACAGATGAGTTTAGTCAGGAATGAAAGAAATTGTATTTTTAAAGAGCGTTCTATTGAATCCACTCCTTTTTTTGGTGATAATTTGGTTAAAAAGATACCCATATTTCAGATATAGAACTTTTTTTAAAGGGGTTACATTTGACCCAAGGACAACAAGAGGGTTAACAATAACAGAAATATTAACATTTGCTTGCTGTGACTTTTCACTGCCTGTTTTAACAAGATGTTTTCACTCGTCAAATCCTGAATCTTGGTCAGTGTCTCTCGGCGTCACATAGCGACCCTTTGGCGTCTGTATAGAACGCACCGGGCAAAGCAGCAGCTAGACCGCGGCGCTGTCACATGACATAGCATGAAGACAACGGCAGCGATTAGTATGAAAGATCGTAAATCTGCGAAAGGACGTTTGGAATTGACACGGAAGAAGATGCCATTAGATAACTGTAACACTATAATATGTAATATAAGATAAGATAAGATAAGATAAGAAAACCTGTATTTGTCCCGCAGTTGGGGAAACTGCAGTTTGCAACAGCAAAGATAAGAGCAGAGATAGATAAATGTACAGAGCTAGATAAGTGTTCAAGATATAGCAAACTGTATTATACAATAATTACACATGAATTAGTAGATTGCACTATGACAGCAGTGTTCATTGTATAGTCTGACGGATATTGGAGTAAAGCAAATGCTTAACAAGTAAAACCTTTCTCAAGAGCCAATCTACTTTAGTTTAGTGGGTTCTGGTCTGTCTTTATCCCAGAATTATTTCAGCTCAGGTACACATTTCTGGACTAGTGAGGACCACTTCTCTGGGATGGTAAGAAGAACACACAACCATAATAATTCCTCTCCGTCAGAAACGGAGCTGTGAAGCAGTAGTTCAGCAGGCACAACGTGAAAATGTCCTATACCTGATACATTTCTTATAAAACTTAAATGTATCTATTGACAAATCACACACATATATAGAGGCTGAAGTACAAAGTACTATATTCTGCTGATTTTACAGGGTTGAAAGTGAAAAATGTCACCGCTTAGATTAAAAAAGTCCAGCTTTATACAGAAACACCTGCTAGGCCAGTGTGTGTGTGTGTGTGTGTGTGTGTGTGTGCCTGTGTGTGTGCACGCATGCATAAAGGGAATACTAACCGACACTGCTCTGTTGTATCTTTCAGGATTCCCTCAAGCTTTCACAAAACCTTTACACACACACGCACACACACCCTATACAGTATAATCAAACACACATTCGTTGGCCTCGATGCAGGCTGCTAAGCATGAAGCTGTACAGACGAGGTTGAAAGATGTGATTGCTGCAAATGTCGATTATCCTGGTACACGTAAGGTTGAAATCGTTGTATTTGAAGTGTAAATGTGCTGTATTTTATATAGTGCTTTTCTAGTCTTAACGACTACTCAAAACACTTTAACATAGTACAGGAAATACTCACCATTCACACACATTCATACACTGTGGCCGAGGCTGCCGTACAAGGTGCCACATGCTCATCAGATAAACTCTCACACATTTACACTCCTATGGTGCAGCATCGGGGGCAACTCGGGGTTCAGGGTCTAGCCCAAGGACACTTCGACATGGGACTGCAGGGCCAGGGATTAGAACCACCAACCTTCCAATTTGCAGGGAACTGCTCTACCGCTGAGCCACAGCTGCCATTCCATCAATGCTTACTCTGAGTCACATACAGTAGCAGTGATGTGGGATTCATCAGGGTCACATGAATTGGTGTGAATACATCTGGGTCATCTGTACATTCACTAGGAGTGAACCAATGTATCATCTTCAACTCCTTCCTCTCAAGCTACCACCGACAAACACACACACACACACACACACACACACAGACAGAAAGAGAGACACAACACACACAATTTCAAACTAAACACAAAAGACACATGTACATGCTCTGACAGATACTCAGGGCAATATCACATAATTACACAAACACACAATCTGTGTTTGTCTTTATCGGCCTCTCTCTCCCTCACAAACACACACAGACATTATCCATGCCAACTCTATTAGGTAGTGATTATTTTTCAGATAAGCACACAGACTCATTGCTCATTCTGAGCTAAGATCATGATCTAAGCCTGATCCAAGACATAGTCACATCCACAGAAAGTGTCGCATATAATATGCAGACCAAATGTAGAAGCAGACACACAACCCGATTAATACATGCTGCCTACAAGCACACCCACACAGCATGTAGGGTATTTCACATATTTACACCACATTAAAATTCTCATGAATAAGTATTATCATATAGAGACATAACAGTAACAGATGTCCAAATACACATACAGAACTCTGATGTTATTTCTCTGTATGCGACAGATGTGTGGCTCAGACCTGCACTATGATCAAAGTTTCACCTCACACACACACGCTCACACATTTGAGACTAACTACAACAAAAATGAGCATTTGTATACCACCCATTTGGATCCACCTTCATGGTCTTAAAGGACAATTTCCATGCAAAATGAACCTAGGGGTTAATAATACATGGGTACTGAGTCGACAGTTCTCTGGGATATACTTAACCCTCTAGTTGTCCTTAAGTCAAATTTAACCCTTTTTCAGTTTTTTTATCACAAAAAATGGGCCTTCAAAATAAGTGCTGAAAATGACAACATTAGAAATATCAAATAACTGGGAAAAACATCCCAAAAAGAACCCACAACAACATTGAAGAAGTGACAAAATGTTGGAAACAGCGATAATAGTGTTGAAAACTTTTTTTTTATGGTTGACGTGAAGACAACACATGGGTTATATTCTAATATAAGGTTAGCTTGTAACGCTAGTCGTCGGTTTAATGGGAAAATTACATTTAAGCATGATTTCATATGTCCTTCTATAATATGCATTGGTTGATTATTCATATAATTATTCACAATGCTATGCAGGGTGTATGACTTTTGAATCTCTCTTTGTGTGTCCTCCCCGAAGCTATGTCTATACCACTATTAGGGCTCAAAATAGCACCACACTTCCAAGGTAGTATAATGAGGGTCTCTACATGTGAACCGAAGCTTTGAGAACTTTGTAAGTGTACAGATAGTTTATTAAAAAGATAGTTTATGCATGCCGTTCATGTACACAGCCAGTCGTTCATGACTTTTTCCCAAGATGGCGCCTGCCTGTCACGTTACAACTGTCTACATAATGTATTTTGTAATTTAAATAAGTGGTGTGACATAAACAAAAAAACTTTGGAAATATTAGGTTAGCTACTTATAAAAAACACTGTCTGTCTGTCAAAAGTGTCTTGCTGATAATGCAACAGATGTTCCCATTTACCAGAAAGGTTTAACAGACATCCTGGTGTGCAAAATACTTTCAAGGTGTCGACACATACGATGCTTTAGGGGGGTGATTGTTTTCTTCGACTGAGGCACCCTGAGGCTTTAGACAAACCCAGTCTGTGGAACATGTTTGTTTGAAGATATTTTCAATCTCTCGGTGTCTTTCTCATATTATCCTGTGGTTCTACTTTTTGACCAGTCAATATTAACGGGATACTTTGTATCATAATAACGTTGGTTGTACAGTACGTGTAGATGAACTCGGGTAAACTTCCCTCCATGTCACCCTACTCACCGGCCAGCCCTCGGGCCTGTGGCTGGGACTACAGTCTGTTCTTCTGCACACAGACACAAAGAGCATACAATGGTCCATAAACCTTATTTATAGGAAATTATACCTAATGTTTGAGTTGGAAAAGCATAAATATTATTAAATATCAAATATTTAGACTCAAATTAAAGGAATGTATGTTGGTGGATAATCACAGACTGGAATATGTCAACTTTTACTCAATACTATGTAGAAACCACTTTTTCCTTCAAATGCTATAAAATTGAATAAGACGCCCCAAAATTAATGAAAGTAGAGATTTGTACTTGGCAAAGAGCGTTGTGTGGAATCAATCATGTTATTTTGGGGAATTAAAAAGAACATTGATATAGGACAACATGAGGACAACATGAGGACAACATAAGGGTTAAAGGGGAACTAGGTACTAAAATTAAGAATTCCAATATTTTATTCCCATATCCAAAGAAAGTGTAGAGATTTTAAAAGCAGGCATAGTTCCCCATTATTTTTTCTGCCAAATCAGTTGAACCATTCCACAGCCCTACTCACCCACACAGATTGACAAATGTTCCAGCTATTCTGTAGATTACTATGAGTAATATTCTACTACGGGGCATTATACTGTATTACTGTAAAAATACCATGAATGGGTTTTCCAGAGTAGTTTTTAGTAACCTCATTAATTGGTGATGTCTTTAAAGATCCACTCCCGAGTTTAGAGACACAAAATTGCACTTTAGTTACCTCACTCCTTTCAAACTACTAAGAAAAGCATGCTCAGACATTTGCTTAGAGCATCTCTTCTGACTCCATGCAGGCTTTAAACTCTGAAGACCAACAATTTAGAGTCCCATTATTTAGACAAAACAGGCTTAGGAACTCTTTTATATATTAGTGCATTCTGCTGCTAAACCATAATCATTTGTCTGCCATATCAGATCCGAGGTTATCATGAATGTTTTCATCTTTTGCATACTGCGTGTGTTTGTTCTCTAACTTTTTGTGTATTTTTCTTTTTCTTTTTGAGCGGAGCTGCCTGAAATCACAAAATGAATTTGAGTGTAAACTGATCAAATAAAAGTTGTATTGTATTTTAGGAGAAATACAAAGCAACACCTTGCCTTTACAACGCACAATGCTGGAAATGATGAAGAAACAACTCAAACAGAGCTAAACCGGCACATGCAGAGCAAGTGAAACTGCAACTGGTCCTACAAGTTTCTTCTCTAGCAACAAAATATCAATGCATTTACTTTTTATTACAACAGCAGGACTTCATACGATCTGAGAGTCTGACGATGAATGGAAAAGTGTGTTCCATCTGTGAGTAGAGCTGGAACAATTAACTGTCTCAGAAATAATTGCAATTAACAATATAATTGTTCCTTTCAGTCCAATTTAAAATATTTATACATTTATTACTTTTGCAAACAGATTAAGTTTTGAATGAATCCCAGAATACATCTTATTGTTATATCACTAGTGACCCAGATAATGTAATAACACAAGTACCACGTCTCTGTATTATCACAAAACACCAATGACCATCAACAGACATTCTGGTTTAACAAAGAAATGGCGATTATGTAAAAAATTGGGATTAGACAACTATTTAATAATTGTGACAAGCCTATTTGTGAGCAAACTCTCATTTTGACTAGTTTTCATTGGTCCAAGATATTCAAATTATTCATATTGTGAAAACAGAACATACTTAATGAAAATCGCCAAACAATGTGTTTGCATGGCTGCACAAAATGGACGTCCAGCAGGTACTGCACTGTGCACAATAGTACATATTAACATAACAATGCTGCCTATTTAAGATGTTTTGTTGTCTGAGTTAATACGGATAATACACTTCACTGAGCTGAAATTACAGGAGTGTGCTGTGTTGGTATTGGTCAGCTGCCAGGTGCCAACATCTGTATTTAAAGTGAAGCAGGGGGCCATTAAAAAAACACCAATAGTCAGCCAGTGCAATCTGGGTACATGAAAGAAAACGCATGATGCTATTGAAAGGAGTTGAATCGAACAGAGTAATGCACTCAGCCTATTTCATTTTTCTTGAATAAGACATTTAAGCCGACACACCATTTATAATCAACCAACTATTCAGCAAGCCTCCAGGTTGGTGTCCTGATACAAATGAACCAGCGCGCTGCTGAAGGGTTCACATAAAGGCCGATGCACCTGATCATTCACAGCTGCAATATAGAAAGATTGGCAGCACAACATGCGTGCAACACCCTCTTAATCTAAATCCAAACACTATCATCTCAGAAAAGGTGTCAAATTATGCATATTGTTTAGAACTACTTTCACCAAATCTTTTGCATGACATGGCTAACTTTTTGTGCTCATTTTGCGTTCGAACTGGATCTAAAATACAATTTCCGACAGTGATGTTGAGTCATTGTAAAGCGAGAGCTTGTATACGTCTGCCATTGTTTCTTGTGGATCCAATAGATAGATCACAGAGACTGATGTCAGCAGACCAATGACATCGTCTGGCCTTTATCTAAAAAAAAACAATATGTTCCCATTTTTGAAAAAGCCTGATCTAAGATCATGATCTAAGCCTGGTCCAAAGCATATCTTCTTCCTCTGTGCCATAGAGCTCCAAAACTATTAAAAACCCATCAGTGAGCAACATGAACCTTCATTACCATGAACACACACACACATACACACACACTGTAGTTTATTTTGATTCAGTCCCACACACACCGGGGCTGTTAGGTGGCAGAGCGGTCGTCTACCAATCAGAAGGTCGGTAGTTCGATCCCCTTGGGCAAGACACTGACACCTGAATTGCACCCGATTCTGCGCCATCTGCTGCGCCGTGTGTGTGAAAATGTGTGTGAAAATGTGTGTGAATGTTTATCTGATCCACCAGTGTGTGATACTATGTAAAAGTGCGTCGAGGAGTCGTTAAGACTAGAAAAGTGAAATATAAATGCAGGTCATTTACATTTACACAGTCCTGACCTGAAATGACTTATAAGCTCATCTTGTGACTAAAAATAGCCCCAAACAAAACAAATGCACTAATTACTTATGTAAAACTAGCGTGACCAGCTTATTAATTATATGACTAAGCCTTTTTTCCAGAACATAAAGATATATATGTGTGACCCAGTTTAAACTGTTTGGAGACATTGTTGGTTTTGGTGTTTTTACGGGATAACAAAAAAATCCTTTGAGATGAATAGAGTATCTATCTATCTATCTATCTATCTATCTATCTATCTATCTATCTATCTATCTATCTATGATTTAGAATATCACCAGTCTTATCCATTACATTTCCTAGAAATTACATTTAGAGCTGTAATTTCCTAATACTTATTTTTTTTTGGTGTATTTAAAACCAGTGGTGGATCAGACACGCTCATGGAATCATTAGACAATTGCCTACTTCCATCTATTTAAGCATGAGGACATGTTGATCACACAATGAACACACATTAAAAACCAAAGCAAAAAGATTGTGGACCCCCCCCCCCCACACACACACAGGCTCTGAGTTACTGAATGCCAAAGAGTCTGATTGCGGTCATTGTGCTGCTAAAGGCGGTAACGATGTGTAATTAGCTATTGTTCGCAACAGCGCTGCCACACAGTGCGACTATGGTTAACACACACACGCACACACACACACACAAACACATACACATAGTGGAAATAAGATAAAGAGAGATGAGAGAAAATAAACAATTCTACAAAAATGAACCCTATCACCTCTCTCACCCCCGCCCGCTGAGCACACATTTTATACATGTACAGCACAGGCGCACACACACACACACACACACACACACAATTAAGCAAACAAACTCTGTCACCCGTTGCACAAATTGTATCCTTTTCCACCAACACAAATGTACACAAAACTATCTCTCACCCACACATATAGAGCGGCTGTGGCAGGAACAAGCAGTAATTAGGCCAGTTAATGGCTTCTCTGTTGTGGTTAATTGCAGCCTGTATGGATCTGGTTGGGGGGTGGGCAAGGGCAGGGAGGAGGGCGGGGTAAACATGGATGTCACTAGCGCTTTAGCTCTAAAGATCACATGTTTTTCTCCCTCCTCTGTTTCCTCTCTTTACCTCGTTTCTCTCAAAGCTCTGAACTTTATACGTGTGAAACTTTCAAACACCGATGACTCACACATCGGAGGAGGAGCAGTCTGAAAACACATGCATCGTGTTCAGTGGACACATACGTCTCCATTTTGGTGTGACACAAGGGTTTCAGCTCAATTCAGCAAGCCGTCAGTGTCGGGCAAAAACCTGTATGTCCAAAACCATTGTTTTTAAGGAAATAAAATGAAAAAAAAATGCTAACGTGAAAACATTATATTGAGGTATTTACCTTTGCCAAAGTCAAATAAATCTGCCTCATCCCTGTTTAAACATTAGTAAAACCCAGAGAGACGTAAAGGCTGACCAATAGCATTGATTTATGAAAAAAATTAACTTGAAGAAATTTGGAGATATAATTTCAATTTCAATTCAATTCAATTCAATTCAATTTCATTTATAGTATCAATTCATAACAAGAGTTATCTCAAGACACTTTACAGATAGAGCAGGTCTAGACCACACTCCAGAATTTACAAGGACCCAACAGTTCTAGTAGTTTCCTCCAGAGCAAGCAACAGTGCGACAGTGGCAAGGAAAAACTCCCCTTTGGGAAGAAACCTCGGACAGAACCAGACCCAGACCCAGACCCAGGCCCAGACCCAGACCCCGACCCAGGCCCAGACCCAGACCCAGACCCAGGCTCTTGGTAGTCGGTGTCTGACGACCGCTTGGGGTTAGAATGAAGGGTGGCAATAACAGTCCCAAAAAATAGTAGTTTGTAGTAGTTCTTTGTAGTAGTTCATGGCATAGCAGGGCACTGTGCAGCATTACAAGGCACAGCAGGACGTAGCAGGGCACAGCAGAACGTGTAGCGGGACCATGGCGACAGCTGCAACCATGATTTTGGAGCCTCCCTGATCCAAGGAAACATGCTGGGGGAAAAAGAACAAAAGGACTCCGGGGAATGACTCCCCAGAGCTAGGTTAGTAACAAGCATTTCTGGGACATAGATGCACACAAAATAGGAAGATAGAAAGATAGGAGAGAGGAGCTCAGTGTGTCAAAGGAAGTCCCCCAGCTGTCTAAAACTATTACAGCATAACTAAGAGAGACAGGGTAAAGAGAGGAGCCTGGTCAGGCTAGAACTCTCCCCAACCGGATCGGGCTGTATGCCAAGTCTCCCTTTAGTTTTATTATATTCTTGATTATATGATAGATTAATCTGACAACTATGACGAGAAGCAGGTGGGCCGGGTTAGGCAGACACTGCGACTCCTCACGCCCTAACAATATTCAATTATATACCCTAATTATAATCTTTATCAAAGCATAACTAAGAGAGACAGGGTAAAGAGAGGAGCCTGATCAGGCTAGAACTCTCCCCAACCGGATCGGGCTATATGCCCATCATCCCTCTAGTTTTATTATATTATTGATTATATGATAGATAAATCTGACAACTATGACGAGAAGCAGGTTGGCCGGGTTAGAGCAGCCTGATAAAACAGAATTGCAGTAATCCAGCCTAGAAGTAACAAATGCATGGACTAGTTTTTCTACATCATTTTTAGACAGGATATTCCTGATTTTTGCAATATTACGTAGGTGAAAAAAGGCGGTCCTTGAAATTTGCTTTATGTGAGAATTAAAGGACATGTCCTGATCAAAGATAACTCCAAGATTCCTCACAGTGGTGCTGGAGGCCAGGGAGATGCCATCCAGAGTAACTATCTCTTTGGATAATGCGTCACGGAGGTGCTTGGGCCCCAGAACAATAACTTCAGTTTTATCTGAGTTTAACATTAGAAAATTACAGCTCATCCAGGTTTTGATATCCTGAAGGCACATTTGAAGTTTAGCTAACTGATTAGTTTCATCCGGCTTGATTGATAGATATAATTGAGTATCATCTGCATAACAATATTTTCAATTAAATTCAATTTTATTCATACTGTCAAATTATAACAAGAGTTAGCTCAAGACACTTTACAGATAAAGTAGATCTATCTATCTAACAATTACAGGGGGTTACAGGGTGTCGCAGGGCAGTGCTGGGCACTGCAGGGTGATACAGGGCGTAGCAGGGCACTGCAGGGTTTTACAGGGCGTAGTAGGGCACTGCAGGGTTTAGCAGGGCACTGCAGGGTTTAGCAGGACGTAGCAGGGCACTGCAGGGTTTAGCAGGGGGTAGCAGGGCACCGCAGGGTTTAGCAGGGCACTGCAGGGTTTAGCAGGGGGTAGCAGGGCACTGCAGGGTGTAGTGGGGCACTGCAAGGTGTAGCAGGGCACTGTAGGGTGTTACAGCGCATAGCAGGGCACTGCAGGGTGTTACAGGGTGTAGCAGGGGGTAGCAGGGCACTGCAAGGTGTAGCAGGGCACTGCTGGGTGTAGCAGGGCCTTGCAAGGTGTAGCTGGGTGTAGCATGGCACTGCAGGGTGTAGCAGGGTGTAGCAGGGCTTAGCAGGACACTGCAAGGTTTTTACCCAACAGCGATGATATTCACACTTCAAACAGACAGAGAGACAGATAGATAGCTAGATAGATAGAAAGAAAGATAGATAGATAGATAGATAGATAGATAGATAGATAGATAGATAGATAGATAGATAGATAGATAGATAGATAGATAGAGTCTTTATTGTCCAATGGGGACATTTTTTTGTCTGTACAGGGCCTCACAAATGTATATACTGTACATACACATACAGTAAACATGTGACTCCTTAAGGGTTAGGATAGGGTAATGTGTGAGTCGAAGAGATGACGTCCTGCAGTTAGCTGATATTCATAATCTCCACAAACTCTAAAAATGCTTTAGCTCATTTGCTGTAAAAGCAGAGTGAAACCAAAAGCCTAACAAAACCTGACTGCACACTGACATAGCCCACATACCTTGTGCATGCTTTTCAATTAGACACATGATATGTCACTAAAATCCTTGGGAATGGCAGGCAAACCTTTCTAAAAACAAGACAAACATAAGGGATGCTGGTTTAAAAAAAAACAACAAAAAGGAAAGATCTCACAGCTGAAGAGAAGCAGGCATGAGGAGAAAACAGCTTGGCAGGTGGTGGGCAGAAAAAATACACACATCAAAACCTCCTTTGAAGATAAAGTTTCATTCTGCCAACACTTGGATGCCACGGCTTCAACATGATACTCCGTTAACTCTACTGACATGTTGATCGGAGGGCCGGCCAAAGCAGACAGATGAAGAGATGAAAGTGAGAAATAAGTGGGTTTTTGTGGTGTGAGAGAGTCCCATCATTTAATGGGATGGCTCGGTCCCCATCAGCTGCTGCAGGTCTATATCTCTGCCATGATATGATGTACATGCGTGCTGCTTGTCAGCTGCTTGAAGTAAGAGTGTTATCTAAATGCCTCAACATGTAAATGGCAGGAACTTTTTTTGGGGGGGGTGGCAGTATCTCAGTCCGTAGGCAGTTGGGTTGGGAACCAGAGGGTCGCTGGTTCAAGTCCCCATATGGACCAAAGTACGGTGGTGGACTGGTAGTTGGAGAGGTGCCACTTCACCTCCTGGGCACTGCCAGGGTGCTCTTGAGCAAGGCACTGAACCCCCAACTGGTACTGATATAGTATATACTCTGATATGCATGTATAGGTACTGAGCATGTGTGTGTAGTTCAGGCCTGTGTATAATAACAACAAAATGTAAATTGTAATTTCCCCTTGTGGGATTAATAAAGTATACATTATTATTATTATAAAGACACACAGACATTTGTATTTCTCATTACACATCACTTTCATTAGAATCAGTGGTGAAGTACATTTATTCATTTTAAGTACTGTACTGTGCAAATTTGAGGTACTTGTACTTTACTTTACTTTCATGCCACTTTCTTCTTCTACTCCGCTACATTTCACAGAGAAATATTCTACTTTTTACTCAACTACATTTATCTGACAGCTTTAGTTACGACAGTAGTTACTTTTGATTTTTGCAGACAAAACACATATAATTTATAAAATCTGATGTTTTATTATAAATTATACAACCCAACCATATAACAGCCTACAAGTCCAGCTGAAATAATTATTCTGCATTGATTACTTTTAATACTTGAAGTTACCTGATGATACTTTTACGTTATTTTTACTGAAAGCTTTAGTGCGTAACTCTTTGATGTTATTGACCTTCCGTTACATTCAAGCCATTGCTAAATGAGTTGCTATGAAGCTAATTAAGACAGCATCAGCTCCACATAACTCTCTCTGGATTTCTCAGTACGACTATGTTCAGAACATGGTGTCGTCCGGTGAAGTTAACAACCTCTTCTGAAGAATCCATCATGGTTGTTTTTAATCCTTTGTGTCCTCCTTGGCTACTAGCAACTGCGTGGGGGAGGGCTGGGGACGGTGCACGTTCACGGAAGGCTTGAATCATGTGGACATTCACTTTTGTTGTCATTACTTAGGATTCATCATGGGGGAGACAGAAAGTACACACTATACACAGTGACAAACTAACATAACATTTACAGTAACTTACTGGCAACAATTGTCCAGCAAGTGAATTATTTTTATAGTAAAGGTACCATACTTCCATTTGCAGTATTTTATGTATTCACTGTAAAATACAAAAAAATTAAACACAACACAAGATAAAAAATTGAGTAGTTTACTATTTACAGTACTATAGTGGCTATATTGCGATTTTTTTTACAGTAATGCTTTGACTACTGTGATTTCAACTGTAATACTTAGACTACTGTGATTTCTACTGTAATACTTAGACTACTGTGATGTTGTCATGTCGACAAGGTTGTAATGTAACTTTACAGCATTCTACTGTCAAAATCATATACAGTAGTGTTACTGTGAAATCTAAAGGAAATAACTGGAAATTTCTCAATGAAGAACTTTTACTTTTAACAGAGTATTTTTACAGTGTGGTATTGGTACTTCTACCACTGGTTATAATTTATGAAATATTTAGGCGTAATCTACATCATGTACAGAACATTTGTTCAGTGAGTTCCCATCTCTGTGTGCTGTCTGCCTGCACCGTCGTCACGCTCTCCACCTCAGAACAGACGCCCTCCTGGAGGATTATGGGTACAACATGCTGAGCTAAATGCAGTTTGTCAGGAATGGCAGAGAAAATTGAACGGCTGATGATAACATCCAACACACTCACAACAGCCACCATTAAGTTCTCAGTCGCTCAGTAATGTTCAGAAAACAGTGAATCAACACGCGCTGATGAAGGTGGAGATGAACCCCTCATCATTCATTTTTTCTCCATTTATCCTCCATTTTATGCGCTCATTCCTTCAACACTGATAAAAAAAGATGAAATCAGTCCCATAAACAATGCAGACAACACACGCAGTAACAAAGATGCACCCCCACACTGCCAGGAAGAATTTATGACATTGGAAAAACCGGAAGGTAAAATGCCTGTATCCATGTATTTTAAGCCTCTATCATTTATTGTATGCATAGCAGTATTTGGGGTACTACCCAGCTGTATTTTTAATGTATAATATATAAATAAAGGACCTTTCTTTTTTGATCAAATCATCTGAAATGTGCCGTGACCTGCTGTTCTCCAAACCTTTCCTTCTAACTGCTTGACTTTTCCAATGGATCCCTCTGGAGAATGAAGCCAAAGAGCAGCAGTAGTTTAACAAAGCATGCAGTGAAATATGAGCCCTCTATAGTGACTCTATCTCCATAAAACTCAAAGAAAGAAAAGCAGCTTCCTGAGTTTTTAGCACATTTCCAGCACAGCTATCAGCTTAGTTAGTCTCTGAGGCCATTGGAGAGAATTTAGCTCCCACTATGCTCCTTGGTGCATGAAATAGGATGGCGCTCACATCATTAATACCCCTGATGCATCTCTTTTATTCTACTATTACTCTACTAGTACAGTATGTTATAAAGGAAAAGAATTAAACCAGCTGTGTGCTGCTGTTGTGTTTGATAATTTGGAGTCTGGACCATTGACGTGAGCAGAATAGTTCAAGATGACATTGACCAGTGGGGATGAGCTTTGTTCATTCTAACAGCTGAAAAAAAATCATATTTTCAGGTTTTGGAAAGTCATCCTTTAGGGTCTTTTCAAGCTCCTGGAAAAGTTTGAGAAAATCCTACACCATATTATTCTACTCTTTTTAAGGACAAAGCCAAATCCACCAAAGCTAAATGGATCTAATCTAATAACAGAAACAACTTTAGACATGTCAATCAAACTTCACATATACAGTACATATGGAACAGGATCGACCCCGAAGATAGACTCTGTAAAAGAAAAATAACTCGTCCCCCATCCTAATCCCAATACCCTCTTTTGAAGATAATCTGTTGTTGTTAGCAATTCATTTCAATTGTATAAAAAGTATAAAAATGTGCAATGGAAGAATATTGCAATAAAGAAATAAAGCATTTTTTGGAAAGTCAGCTGAATAAAGATATTTAAAATTAAATACACAAAGCAAATCATTATTACAGCTAAAGCACTTAGCAGGGCCTAGGATGCTAATGGGAGCACATGTACACTTCAGTATTATGAATACTAAAATAAATACTGTATAATGTGAAGTGGAATAATGTGTTCTTCTTTATTCCAATGCATAAGCAGTAGAGGCAGTAACTGGAGGCATTTCACATATGGAAGGTCAACAGGGACCATACTAAATGTTGCCATGCAGCAATTCAAACAGATAA
The DNA here is from genome assembly GCA_026937815.1 of Etheostoma perlongum. Lineage (NCBI taxonomy): Eukaryota > Metazoa > Chordata > Actinopteri > Perciformes > Percidae > Etheostoma > Etheostoma perlongum. Next base: position 23,793,163 of record CM049374.1, on the reverse strand, counting down.
ACAGAAATGAAAAAGCAATGTCATGAATTTCCTTTGCATTTGAACTCTTCAACCCCATGGAATTGTAGGTGATTTTTCCCTAAAATGTTTTTGCAATCTTGGTTGCAAATAGCTTAAAGGAGACTTATCATCATGTTTAGCTTCACACCTGTATTTTGGGTTTTTACTTGAACATGTTCACATGCTTTAATGTTAAAAAAAACGTTCTTTTTTGTCTCCATACTATCGTATATTCCTGTATTCACCCTCTGTGGTAAAATCCTAAGAGGAAGGGGAACCCAAAAAAATCTGACTGGGTCGTATGATTTCACAGATTGTGGGTTGGTTGGCTCTCCAGATTCCCAAATGTATGTACACAAGCACGGAAAAAAGGACTTATTCATTGTCCATTCATTATTATTCGTTATTCTTATTCATGATTTGTCCCCTTTAAGGTGGAACATCAGAGCTGCATGTAAGTTAACATGCACTTGTTAAGAGAAGTTTCCGCGGCTGTTTTCTTCTCTTTACCTGGATGGGTTTTGAGTATGACTTTCATGAATAAATTAAAAAAATCACTTTCCAGCTCCTGACTGGTATTGCATTAACTAATGCCTACAATATATTAGAAGAACACACTTTGCAAAGACTACAGTCTGACACCATCTCACATCTAAACACAATCATGTCCCATCTAATGTCTAAGACTGTCATATTGTGGAAAGACTGGGGATCTTGCAGGGTCACACATTGCAAGACAACAACTATATTAGTTTTGAAAAATGTAACCAAGCTAGCTTGGTGTTAGCTGGTTAGTTTACTGCTCTGCCGTTCATTCAGATGAATGACGGTGGAATCACTTGAGAAGTTGTTTGTGATTTGGGAGTTTTAATCATTTTACCCATAACTCCCTCTCTGTGTAGACATGCAAAGACATTTTTGTTTCAACCCACATTGAATTGTTTTTGCCTGTTGTCTCTTAAACCTCCTGTTGTCCTGGGGTCAAATTTGCCCCGTTTTTCAAAGTTTCTTCCCAATTAAAGAAAAAAAATTTGGGCTTCTTTGATCCAAATTGTCCAAATATTACATGGATGGTTCCATATAATGCGTCTGGCAAGTTTAACAAACTATATTGAATTTTGGGTGTTTTATTTCCCCAAAAATAAACTTTGACAAAAAACAAAAAATAATATAATTTCATATAAATGAGGTTTCTTGAACATGAATTTGAAAAGAAAATAATGTAAAACAAGTGGTGATATATTGGTATTAGTGATGTGGACAGTATACTGATGGTAGTGTTACAAAAATGAAGAAAATGTTGAAAAAAAGAGTCAAAAGTGATAAAAAGTGTTGAAAGAAATGTCCTGGGAGGAGAACACAAGGGTTAAAGCTGGATTCAGATTGCACTTGTGCATCAGGAGTGCGTCATTATAAAACATGTAAACCACAAAATGTGGGAATGGCTGCTTGGGTTTTCTCAGACATTTTTCAGATGCTGGTTTAAAGAAGGATAACAGCATTGCAATTAAGAAATGTCCTCCTTTTTAGTAACACCACCGTTTATGATCCCTAGCTAAGAACTTCCCACAAATGTTGCTCTCCATCACAGCCAGTGTAAGAATGTCAGTATGATTAGTCCCGCTATTAAGAAGCATCCTGCGGTCTTCCATCCACAGTAAAACCGACTTAACACATACTACTGAAGCGTAAATCCTAGTCTTTTCCAAGACAGAACCTCTACCGGTATAAATAAATGATGTTTTGCAAATCCACTGACATTTCTGGGGGGGAAAAGGAAAAGCAAAAAACATAATGAAGAAATACCAAACTGAAGCTGAAAGAAGAACAGCACCTACTAAAACCTGAACTCCATTCCACTGGACCTGCATGCAATGTTTGAATGATTTCTGGGAAGTATCACCACTACAGTGGGTGCTTAACAGCAATAAGTGAATCAATATACATTCTAATCAGTGAAGGAATTTCCCCTCATGGGTTCCACACTCACCAACAGTGTTTTCCCCAACGTCCCTCTTCAGACCGCAAAACATGACCGCAGACATCAAGCTTTCCTTATCAGAGTAACATCCACAGAGGAGAGAGAGCAGTGACACTCGGAGAGAAGAGGAAGACAGAGGGACGAGGAGACACAGGGAGAGATGTGGACTGCCGAGCTCAGGGAACACAGTGGCGATGATAAGAGATGACTGGCGCTTACGTTACGACTGCTCAAACCCCCAAGAGAGAGAAAGAGAGAGAGAGAGAGAGAGGGTAGGATGAGCTTAGGAGAGAGGAAGTGTGTAAGAGTGTGTGAGGGGAGAAGCAAAAATTGATGCTGAGAGTTTATGTGGAAAGTGATAAAGAAATAAAAAGATATAGGCAAGAGAGAGAGAATGTGAGTTTATTTTTGAAAGCAGAGAAAGAGAGAGCCAGGTTCTCCATGTTTCAAACACTAAAATAGGTAGTACTGTTTTACATGTTGTCTTCCTATTGCTGGTCTATACTGACATGGATTGTTAGGTGCTACCAGACGATCCGCTGCATGTCCCTCTTTTCGGCCGATGTCCATTACCTTCACTTTCTTAGTGTTGGGATTCTAACCCCCGGTGGATTTCTGAGGACTATTGTACCAGTTTTCTGTTGAACATTTCAACGTACATATGTTCCACCAAAACAAGTTCCTTCCTGAGGCCATTTTGCAGCGGCACCGTTGCTCCATCAGGCGCTTAGCCCCGCCCAAGCCAATTGGGATTGGTTTAAAGAGATGCCAACAGACCAGAGCACATTTTTCTCCATCCTGGAATGTTGTGTGGACTAGCCAGACCCTCCTCCACAGCGCTGTAAAAGAAGGTTTGACAAAGCGAGACTACACTATTTCCAACACTTCCACAGAGTTGGAAATCAACACTTTTGTTGATGCTTTTTATCAATGTTTTTAACTTTTTCTGTATGTTTTTCTCCCTTTTTTCCAACACTTTTGATGCTTTTATAACGTTCAACACTACGTAACATTAACTTGTTAACTTCAATTTTACAGTTACTTTTGGAAGTCATGGTCAATAAACCTCATTTTTAGGAAATTATACCTAATGTTTGAGTTAGAAAAGCAGAAATTAGGAATTATTGAGACTAAAATTAAAGGAATGGATGTTGATGATAATCACAGACTGGAATATGTCAACTTTTACTCAATACTATTTCAAAACCACTTCAATGTTTTTTTCAAATGCTATAAACTTGAATAAGACACCCCAAAATTAATGAAAGTAGAGATTTGTACTTGCCAAAGAGCTGTGTGGAATTAATTATGTTATTTTGGGTAGTAAAGAACATTGTTACATGAAAACGGAATATGTTTTTGGTCCAGAGGGCATCATGTGGCAGCTGTTTATTTTGCTTCAATGCCTGGCGCATGTCCTGGGGGCCTGACAAATACACATTAACATCTATGCAAACTTATGCAGAGAAGGGTGCTATAGGTAACCTACAGTTATTCACAACACCTCCCAAGTCAACAATGCGCATTGCGAACATGTGTGTCAAGCAAGCTGACTGGTTCATCCAAACATCCTGTCAGGAAGCTTTCTATATTGTTGCCAATCTTGACATTGTCCTGTCCATTAAAGGTCCCATGGCATGGACATGTCACTTTATGAGAAATGGTGATAGGGATAAACCGAGCCCTGGGTATCCTGCTCTGCCTTTGAGAAGTTGAAATCTGAGATGGGTTGATCTGGAATCTTGCCCCTTATGAGGTCATAAGGGGCATGGTTACCTCCCCTTTCTCTGCTTTGCCCGCCCAGAGAATATGCGCCCCCATGAGAGAGAGAGACATCATGGTTTTCAAACGAGCAAAGTGACAGTTGGTCAAGGCCACACCCCCAGAGACTTCAGATACAGTATCAGGGGACCACTAAGGTCTATATGAAAGAGACTTCAGATACAGTATTAGGGACCACTAAGGTCTATATAAAGATACTTCAGATACAGTATTAGGGGACCACTAAGGTCTATATAAAAGAGTCTTCAGATACAGTATTAGGGGACCACTAAGGTCTATATAAAAGAGACTTCAGATACAGTATTAGGGACCACTAAGGTCTATATAAAAGAGACTTCAGATACAGTATTAGGGGACCACTAAGGTCTATATAAAAGAGACTTCAGATACAGTATTAGGGACCACTAAGGTCTATATAAAAGAGACTTAAGATACAGTATTAGGGGACCACTAAGGTCTATATAAAAGAGACTTCGGATACAGTACTAGGGGACCACTAAGGTCTATATAAAAGAGACTTTAGATACAGTATTAGGGGACTACTAAGGTCTATATAAAAGAGACTTCAGATACAGTATTAGGGACCACTAAGGTCTATATAAAAGAGACTTCAGATACAGTATTAGGGGATCACTAAGGTCTATATAAAAGAGACTTCAGATACAGTATTAGGGGACCACTAAGGTCTATATAAAAGAGACTTCAGATACAGTATTAGGGACCACTAAGGTCTATATAAAAGAGACTTTAGATACAGTATTAGGGGACTACTAAGGTCTATATAAAAGAGACTTCAGATACAGTATTAGGGACCACTAAGGTCTATATAAAAGAGACTTCAGATACAGTATTAGGGGATCACTAAGGTCTATATAAAAGAGACTTCAGATACAGTATTAGGGACCACTAAGGTCTATATAAAGAGACTTCAGATACAGTATTAGGGGACCACTAAGGTCTATATAAAAGAGACTTCAGATACAGTACTAGGGGACCACTAAGGTCTATATAAAAGCATCCAAAGAGCACCATGGCATGGGACCTTTTAGAGTTGATAAATCCATGGTGCACAGCTAGGCAGTGAACTAAACACTCAAAAGGTTGAAGGCAGCAGAATGCCTTGAACGTTTTACTGGAAATTAATTGGGAACAAAGTACGAGAAGTATTACTGTGAGTTCACTAATTCAGTAACAATGACTGCACTTAATTTCAGAAAGGTCATGCCAATAGAGAAATCTATAGGGTTGGGTACCAAGTCCCGGTGCTAATACTGCACCAGTGCCTAACCAACTGGTACCCACCAGACCGAATAGCAACGTAGATTACGATGCCACTGAAATGCCTGCGCTGCTCTCTGATGTTCAGAAACCAACGCTACAGAAAACAGAAGCATCGCCGCACGTGACGCTAGTTAACACTACACTTAGCAGCATGTACCGTTAGCTAGCAGCTGGATTAACCCTGCTGTTGTCCTCAGGTCACATTTAATAAATGTCTATATTGGAAATATGGGTTTCTTTTTAACCAAATTACAACAAAACAATGGATTGGATTCCTTACAACGCTCCTTGCAAATACAATTGATCACTTTCATTCCTCTGATATTAACTATTAGTAAAAATAATTAACTCAAATATTAGGTATAATTCCTTATAAATGAGGGTTATTGACCATGAATTCCAACAAGTAGTGGAAAACTAGTGGTAGGAAGGTGGTGGTAGTAAATAAATATTCTGAATAAGGGTCAAAAATGTCAAATTGTTGTCTGTTTTTGACAAAGGAGGACAACACAAGGGTTAAACACAGTTAAATTGTTGACAGCTATCCTTAAAGTGTGACTGTATTTCGCTGTAGAGGACTCCAACATAGGGACGTAACAGTCTGCCATTGGTGGAAAAACAACACAGACGTCAACCTGGTAGCCTTGTGGTGCATTCAAGGTTATTGTAAAATATCCATTTCCCATGGTTGGTTTTGTCATTTAATGGGAATTTTACTGGTATCGAAAAAAAAACAAATAACACCTAACCCTTGAAGTGTATTTATTGAAATATATTTAAAGAAAGGGAGAGAGAGGAGGGTACGAGCTATAAGCTGGAGACAGAGATAGATTGAGAGAGAAAGGACACAAAGAAGGGAGCAAATGTTGAAAGCAACAGAATAAGATATAGTGTGTGTAAAGATATGAAAAGAGATTAGATAAAGAGAGCAAGAGAGAGAGAGAGAGAGAGAGAGAGAGAGAGAAAGAGAGAGAAAGAGAGAGAGGACTGGTTCAAGACATCCCACTCCTCCTCCTCCAGCTTCTCTCCACATTTGAATATACATTTTGCTCACACTTGTATCCACAGCAGCTTCAAACACATCGCACGCTCCATTGACTAAAATACCTTACAATACAAGCCAACGAAATACATATTTGATTTAATTCATGATGTGCCATTTCCATCTCCAGGATAAGGTATTTCTTAAATTCAGAGAAGACGCTGAGCTGCCAGACCGCTGGTTTAGGCTTTTATCCAAGTTTTATCCAAGACCATAATCTCTCCCAAATCTTAACCTAACCCTTTGAGATACATAAACAGAACCATAACAATGTAAACTGGGCTTAAGTTGCCACACAGAGCTATTTTTAGAAACACTTTGCAGGGTTCAGTATTAACATTTCCTCAGGCTTTAATGTCTCCTACAATTAATTTGCATTGCTATGTACGTGACAATGAAAATTCATTATAAATAAACATGATTTTTAGGAGACAGGGTTGCAAAATACCTGTTAGAAACATACATTATACATACAATACATCAGAATAAAGTTTTATTCCTCAATAGCAGTTCAAAGATAAATGGAGATCTATCATGTCTGCCAGGCCGAAACCTTTAATATTCATATATTTCCACATTTTAATCTGTCTCCATGAATCAATGCTTTTGCTTTGCACTCTTTCCGTCTGTCTGTGGCTTTTATGAACATTTATCAGTATCGAGGGGGTTGTGTCTGACGTCATCTGAGAAAAATACAAAAATAAAATGTTTTCAAATTACCTTTTTTTAATTTCCTACTTTTGTACGTACTTATATAAATGCATGTTGTGTATACATATGTAAAAAAATTACTGTACACAGGAACTTATTGTTCTGGCTGCATCAACGAGCCTTCTTTCCTTTATACCAACAGTTTCTCACTCTCCTCTTCTCAAATCCTCCATCACTCTTTTTTCTCTCTCCTCCAGCAATCTCATCCTCCTTGTATTTTTCTTTTCCATCTCTTACTCTCTCCATCCCTTTGTCTCTGCTCAGTAAGGTAGTTGCTTTAGGTGTTTTATGTCTCAGACTGTCTAAAACAATCAAGCTAAACACAGATTCACATCACACACATGCATATAGTAAATACATGCATATCTGACATGCTTACAAAAACACTTTTTCACACACACACACACACACACACACACACACACACACACACACACACACAGTCTAATCTGTCTGCTGGCTGGGTGAGGGGGCAGAGACATTAATAACCCTAGTTATTACTCTCTCTCTCTCTCCCTCATGGTCAGTACATCATGAAGGTTGATCGCCCCGCGCTGCCTGACCTAGATTCATCCCAAACAGCTCAACCCCACATCTTTATATCAGCAGAGGTTCTGAGTCACATTGCTCAGTCTCGTCAAACTACAAATCAGTCGCCGCCTGCGACTCACGCAACCGTGCAAGCAGCTGTTACGCTTTGATTAAGGAGTTACAGATCTCATATTGTAAAGAGTGAGATTTCTGTGTATTTTTGTATCATAAAGCAGGTTGAGGTGCTACATAAAAACTGTATCATAACTATGTACTGTAAGTATAATAATGTTCAATCCACTGAGAAATGTACATAGGCCATATTCAGAAACTGTGCCTTTAAACGTCAGGACCTCTGTTCGTTGTGATGTCACAACTATACTATATACATAGGTAGAAAAGGCCGTTACAGTCATTCCCCAGCAGCAATGACAGTGCAGACACTCTGATGCTGAAGACCGGTTTAACATTAAACATGTTGTAGTGATAAAATACAAGTATGAAACTACAAATGAGCTTAATATGGGACCTTTAAGTGTGCAGTCCAATTTTCATAATGTAAAAATAGAATAAGGCATGCTTTAATGTCAAATGTGTCAGGTAGAAATACATGCCAATAGCTTATGTACTGTAAAACAGAAGCTAATACTGCATCCGAAAACCATCTAACAACAGTGAAGTGATTCAGAAAGACTCCAAATTCACTCACACATACTAATACTCAAAGTCAACGTGTTTTCCAAAAATAATTCTCGTCACCAAGATGATTTTACAGTACAAAAAAGCTTTGTCTTTCTCTGCTTTGCTTATACTACGGGGTTTCAGAACATCCAACCACCAATAATGGACCAATGATTGACATCTAGATTCTGTTCATCTGTATCATTTAGTTAGCCATTCTACAGCATGGTGTACAACCTCCAGCTGATGTGATGCCAAAACGTCCAGCTATCAGTGCCGGGAGATATGAGTCGAAAACACAGAAAACGGAGAAGCTGCTTCTTGTCGTGGCTTCTCACAGACAGTACACAGTGAATATCAAGATCTGAGGCTGATAACTAAAAATACATGCAAGGTTTTTTCTTTCTCTTTAGTTCATTGGCTCATAAAAGAACTAATTATAGTCGATGCTGCATCTCAAACTGAACACCGCCAGCTTCATTTTACAGAATGTTTTTCCTGGTTTGTCTGAGACAATACAACGGTAGAGTATACATTTTTAAATAACACTTGGCTACAACCGTACATCCATGCAGCAGCAAACGTATCTTTTCAGAGGTCTTAAGTGGATTTTGGAAGGAAACAGTTGCCTGTGATGTCTGTGTTGGACAAGTCTACACATTGGGTGCTTCTCATGTCCCTTATTTGATAGCTCCTTGGTTCTGGCCCACCTCTGTGAATGATGTCTCAAAGATCTTATTCCTGCCCAGAGGAGCTAGGATTGAGGATGGATATCTGAGGAGCTATGAGCGAGGATATACAAGACGTAAGAAAGACCCAATGAACAGTTGGAGAATCAGGCTGCTGGTAAAACATCAGTGTGTTTAGAGAGAAAAAAACACTTTTATGTGCTACATGTCAGCTACACAAAAAATACAAGATTAACTCATCTCTTGGCCGTTTTTCAGCATTTTGAAGTCATAACTACTCTGTGATAAATATCTTGTCACATTAGCCAAAACTGAGTATTTGACTCTCAAAGAAACATCACAAATATATTAGCTTTTTCATTTTGTCTTTCATTTTGAAAGACATAACTTGTTATATTCTGTTTGTTTAAAATTGTTGGCCCAAATATTCAAGCAGACAATCAGAAGATGCACTTTTGATATTGATCATACAGTACATAATACACCAGGGTAACGTCTACAGCTGAAAAGTAAAGTCTAATATGATCTGCCAAAGAGTTCTAAGCAAATGGCAAACAAAAAAACATTTATATATATATATATATATATATATATATATATATATATATATATATATATATATATATATATTTGAGTTCCAACTATTTCTGTTTGTATGCTAAAGAAAATCATATGAAACTGCAGAGTGAAGTTTTGTTGTGCACAGGCTGTCAGGCAAGCCTGAAGTCACAGCGATAACAGACCCAATTTTGTTCTTTTCTTGGACTAGTTGTTGTTTGGCTGGACGAGTGCTCAGAGGCTCTCATGGGTTTCAAAATTGGTGTGAGTCACTGTTTTGAAGGGGACGTTTTGGCAATATTTCATTTATTAAAGAATTCAAGGAGGAAAATGAAAAGAAAAAAAAATAGTCCTGGACTGGAACCAAACTCAGATGCTGAAGGAGAACCATGAATATACAAATAAAATGAAAATGAGCCAAAAAGAACTCAAGGAAGGAAGCAATAGATGGAATAAAGAAAGAAGGGTAGCCTATCTCTATAACACACACACACACACACACACACACACACACACACACACAGAAAGTAAAGTTGTCAGAGGTGGATGGAAAGTCAATGCTGGTCTATTGAGACAGAAAAAAAAGAACTCCTGTGTGTTGAGAGAGATTAGTTTGTGCGTCCGTTTGTGTGTGGGAGTGAATGTGTGTGTGTGTATGTGTGTGTGTGTGTGTGTGTGTGTGCGCTACATTTGCATATTTGTGCATCCCAGCGACCATCTCAATGAGTGTTTTATGCATGAATCTATGTGCCTGAGTGTGATTAAGTGGGATGTGTGAGTGTGCACATACAGTACGTGCGCAGTTGTGGGTCTTCCAAGTGTTTTTGAGTGTGCACGCATCCGTGTACGGCATTACCGAGTGTGTATTTGGGCGTCTCTGTGAGAGATTTCCTTAAGGCTCCGAAAGAGCAAAAGAAAAGATGGAGAGAGGGAACGAAAAGAGAATGAGGCAGAGGTGGAAGGAACAGAGGCAAAATAAACAGTCAGGAAAATGAGTCATGCCAGCTTGGTCCTACACACACACACACACACACATACACACACAAACACACACAGATATTTGAGATCACATTTTATGTTGGACATGGTCCGAGTTTTTCTAATCTTATCTCTGTCTCCTTTCCTCTCCTCTTTCTTCCTCTCCTTTTCACTCCACTCTCTCTCTCACCCTCGTTCTGTTGGTTTCAAGTGCAAATGAATCCACACTCCGAGGATTATGGGTAAGTACTTTGAAGTGGCAAATGAGGGCTTCCTGCATAAAACACACATGCACACAGACATGCATAAGATAAGACACCCACATTCGGATGTGTACACACACGTGCACTTTTTACACATTCATACAGGCACACACAGCAGCCACCTGGTTAACAAGACTTCTGCACAGATGTTAAGGTGTCTAGACAGACACACACACACACACACAATCTAATCTGCACATACATATTCTGCAACAACATTGCCGGTCACAGAGGGCAGTGAAAGAAAGGTTAGCAATTATACCATCTGGAAATAACTAGTAATAAACGTTCATTGCTACTAATATGAAACACCCAATGGATCCAATTTAACCTTAGCTGTGTAACAATGAATTACATTGCTTTATGTTTTTATTTCAGTTTTCACTGTGGATTAAAGATAATAACCTTGTTTTAATCCTTCCTTGTGGACATCAACTCAGTCCGTCCTCATGTTGTAAATGTCTCTTCCTCTTTGTCTTCATTTCCCTGCTCTACCTATGCTTCACTTCCTTCACTTCCCTCTGTTTCTCTCCCTCTCTGAGTCTATATCTCCCCCTGCTGTGCATCTTCATTCTCTCACTCTAATCCCAATCTGCACACACAGATGGAAAGTTAAAAAGTGTCTGGTGACAACACAAAAGAAAGAAAGGGAATAGTGAGAGAAATAAAACATGGGATGAGAGAGAAAGTCAGAGAGGGGGATTGATTGGATGGAAGAGTGAGGTGAAGGAAAGGAAACCATTAAAATACATCTGAGTATATGGGAGAAAAAGAAGGGAATGGAAATGTGACAGTGTTCTCAGCACAAACCATTCAAATGAATCAATTAAAAAAAACATTCCCCAATGTCTTATTCAATACTTATCATCACATTTGGCGTTAGCATTTAGATTTAAAGTTATCCTGCCCTTAGACAAAGACAAAGCTCTAGGCAAAATAGAGGAATATAAATATAAACATGCTGGTCTTACAGGGAGGTGTGTTCAGGTGCATTCTGGGTGTATTGCTGTCTTGAGAAAGCAGGAAGTGATCGTCTAATGTCAATAACGCAGCATTTCATTGTTATATGCTCTCTATGTTGCTGCACTCGCACAGGGAAGTGCAGCAACACACACACGTAAAAGATTAAAAATACAAATATTACAATATAAAATAGTATAATATTATGAACTGCGCGCTGTAACCTCACACACAGGCAGACAGGTGCTTCTCCTGAAAATTAGCAAATCCACCATCATAACACACTAAGTACAAACAGGGAATGGAAGATGACACTCTGATTAGTTAACTGCATGGTACACCCAAAACACACCTATGATTAATATCCCTTATGTTGTCTTCGGGTCAAATTGACCCGTTTTCCTATATCGATGTTCTTTTTAATTCCCCAAAATAACATGATTGATTCCACACAACGCTTTTTGCCAAGTACAAATCTCTACTTTCATTAATTTTGGGGCGTCTTATTCAATTTTATAGCATTGTAAAACAAATGGAAGTGTTTTTGAAATAGTATTGAGTAAAAGTTGACATATTCCAGTCTGTGATTATCATCAACATCCATTCCTTTAATTTTAGTCTCAATAATTCCTAATTTCTGCTTTTCTAACTCAAACATTAGGGATAATTTCCTATAAATGAGGTTTATTGACCATAAATTCCAAAAATAACTGTAAATCTAAAGTCAATATGTTAGTGTTACGTAGTGTTGAAAACGCCCAGTGTCACAGTAGTTTATGAAATGGTCACGTTTGAAAATCGTGACCTGTAGACGAATCAATGAATCAAAGCAACGTGGCCATTTCACGAGCTGACATGAGACCGGGTTGTCCTGGTGCACAGAACCTTTTTTCCACCGTCAAACTAGCAAAAGTGGATTTGTACGGATCCTAAACGCACCTGCGCCATGCGCTTCACGCCATGTGCTTAGGTCGTTAAAATAGGACCCATGGAGATAATGAAACATTCTGAAAGACTAAACCAATCTGCAAGAGAGATAGAAAATACACAGTAGGGAAAATAAATGCAATAAATCAGGAAAATAGACAAAAATGGAAATATAGACATGAAATGAAAAAGAGACGGAAGAGGCAGAGGAGAGGAGAGAAGGGGAGGAGAGTGCAAATCAGCAGGTTTCTGGCATCGCAGGCTGGAAGTCGGGCGAGTTTGAAATGCAAATTAACCCCAAATCTGCTTTCTACTCTTGCTTGGTGGAATCACAGCGTTCTGCCGTGCCAGCTATCCTACCTGTCAGTCCTCCTATAATTCACTCTCTCATTTCTCCCTCTGCTCTTCCTCTTTCATATTACCTTTTTCCTCTTGCTTTCCTTTTTGCTTGATCCCGGCTGCTGAATTTGGATTACACACAGAGAGAGAGCAGGTTTTTTCACAGCTTCCTGTTGGGGTGGATGTTCTACACAGGGAGTTATTATGACTCAAAGCAACTGGTGAGTTCTACTAATTTGTAGCATCTTTACGTCCAGTGTATTCCCACCAATGCTGACTGTCAGCTTTAAGGTGCCTTCTGTTCTTGTGGTTACTACAAACTCCTTTATTGATGCCTCACAAAGTGCAAATTGCAAAAAAGCATTAGCTGCATCACATGAAAAACATAACCAACAAACAAACCACTATATTAAAGAGAGCTTTCCACCCACACTTTAGTCAGAATCTGAGAGCAGCATATTTCCCCAAAACTAGACTCTGAAAAGACTTAAAAACCTAAAGTCTGACACCATGTCACATCTAAATACTACCTGTCATCATATGCAAAGACAATTTGCAAGACTACAACTAGATTAGTTTTAAAAAATGGAACCAAGTTAGCTAGCTACCGCTAGCGTTAGCTGGTAACTTGAGGGAAATTTTGCAGATTTTCCTTTTGGGTGCTGGAAGGAGCTCACCCATTGGCTGTTGACACTGTTCCCTGGATTTCACTTAAAGGTCACATGGCATGAAAACTTCACCTTATGAGGTTTTTTAACATTAATATACGTTCCCCCAGCCTGCCTATGACCCCCCAGTGGCTAGAAATGGTGATAGCTGTAAACCGAGCCCTGGGTATCCTGCTCTGCCTTTGAGAAAATGAAAGCTCAGATGGGCCGATCTGGAATCTTGTCCCTTATGAGGTCATAGGGGGAAAGGTTACCTCCCCTTTCTCTGCTTTGCCCGCCCAGAGAATTTGGCCCCCCATGAGAAAGAGAGACATCATGGATTTCAAACGAGCAAATTGGCAGTTGGTCAAGGCCACCACCCCCCGCCCCCCTCCTTGCCTCCTCAAAAGCTACAGACTCAGAAATGGCACATACTAAGGAAAGCTCATTGTGAGACTGGCTCTAGTGGCTGGAATTCTGGGCCAGAAGAAGAAGCTGAAGAAATAAAGTCGTCTCTGGCTGAAGCTGGGGTGGGGTGGGGTGAGGGGGGGATGCTAACAGGGCTGGCAGCAGCTTAATCAGTCTATTAACGTCATCGCTACACAATTTCTTAGTAAGATAAAAATGAATTAAGCTGCTTTGTTTTCTTTTTTGCCATTGCTACATGATGCTAACTGCAGAATGGATTTTAAGGACTATGCGTGCCGATTAATGGCCTCCAACGTTTCTATTTTTCCACAAATCTTTGACTTGACATGTACTAAACATGAGTTGAATTTGCACCGCAGCGCCACGCCTTGATGCTCATGACAAGAACAGCATGTATAGTTATACATTTATTGAAGGGAATTAATTTTAAATAGCCGCCATAAATGAATGAATGATCTTTTTGAAATATTACACATAATAATCCACAATGATCACATTACACAAAACTGAAATTGCACTTCAACAGAATGACATGACAAAATTTTAAAGACCCAAAAATTTCACAAATCACTTTTTCAGGGGAGCCCATGTCTTATAGCCCCCCGTAGTTCATACCCTGCTTCCGTCAATCTCTATTTTTTTCTCTTGTCTCTTTTCTTCCCCCTTTTACTCTCGTGTAACCCGGCCTTGACATAATGAGGCCAGCGTACCAATAGTGTGAAGCCTCTGTCTCCTGTCTGTTGTTGTTTTTTCCTTTCTTTCTGTGGGCTCATTGTTGTCACTGGCAGCTGACTGAGGGAGCTGAGAAAAGGCCAAGCACTGCTTTATGAAAAGGTTTCTGAAAGAGCTTCTTCAAAGTGTCAGTCGCAGCCCTTATCTGCCTAATGGCAAAAAACACACTGGCACTTGTCACTGCCTTTTTTCTTTACCCAACATGCAACACTACCTGTTATTACTCCCTAAATTTCTCCCTCGCTCTCATCCTGGCCTTCTTTTGTTTCTCCTCCCTCATGCCCTCTTGCTTGCTCCCCCTCTTTCTCATGTCCTGGAGGCTGCAACAAGCGCTCTGTTAACCTCTCTAACATTACCTTACATATTCCACTTGTCATGATTTATATTGGTGTGAATGTGTCTTTCATTGTGCTGTTTTCATTATCTGTCCTCTTTATATCCACTAGCAGAACAGATACTGATGATATCCATAAAAAAATAAATGCAGCTCCCGTTTTTTGCTCCTGTAGACTGCTACCCGAAGCCAGTCCTCAACAACTCTGCTCCACTCTTGAGACTAACGTCCCACTGCAGCTCGTTCCTGACAGATGGGTAGCATTTTGAAGTGGGCAAGTAAATTAAAATGGACTGCATTTACAGTGTTTGTCTACCTTAGCTTTACAATTTGCATCTCATTAAAACACTCACACACACATTCATACACCAATTGTTGTTACCCAAGGCCACATCGACATGTGGAGGAGGAGCCAGGTGAACCTCCAACTTTAGGGCGACCTGAGCCTCCAGTCAGTTCATTCAAATGTATCAACATAATGGTGGCATGGAAGGCATATTTTAGTCAAAAAATGAGCGAGACTGTCTTATCCAAAAATACGCCCCAATAAGTCGTATGTTGAAGCAGCAATTACGGCTCATATGTATGCTTATGGTTGCGGCGCCATCTAGTCGCCATAGTAATCATGACAGGTGTAAAGAAGGACGTAAGGTGATTTAATGGCTTAAGTAGATATAAGGTAAGTTTAAAGCGCCCATATTCTGCTTATTTTCAGGTTCATAACTGTGTTTTGAGGTTGTACCAGAATAGGTTTACATGGTTTCATTTTCAAAAAAATTTTTTTTGTTGTACTGCACAGATCCTCTTTTCACCCTGTGTGTTTGGGTCTCTGTTTTTAGCTCCAGAGTGAGACATCTCACTTCTATCCTATCTTTGTTGGGAGCTGCACATGCTCAGTAGCTTGGTAAGATCCCATCAGCTAGATAACTCTTTCTCCAACTTTGGTCAGTCCAAGGCAGGATTAGCTGGGAGACTTCTTCTAGACAAGGGACACAACAGGGACAGGAAGTAGTTCTTTTGGAGATTATGGTCGACTAGTGGCTGTTGGAGCAGTGTTTTGCCATTGAGAACGAGCTAGCATGCTACGGTTAGCCACCTCGTCTCGGCTTGTCATGTAGAAAGCCGTGCAGATGTTGAACAGCTCACCCGGAGAGTGAAGACAGAGGACATTCAGAAACCGGATCTCACTCAAAACAGTACAAGAGACCCAAATCCCAGAAAAAGTGATTTTTTCATAATATGGGCGCTTAAACCCTGTTTTTGTAAATTGACTGGACACTCGCTGTTTCACTATCTGCCTGGCTGGCTCAACATCGCAACTGACACGCTAGCAGTACTTACTGAGCATGTGCTACTCCCAACAAAGATAGTACAGAAATGAGATGTCTCACTCTGTCCCTAAAACAGAGAGCTCAACACACAGGGTGAAAAGAGGAGCTGCAGCAATGTGTAGTAGAGTGCGGATCGATTTTTCTGTCCGAGCCCGGCCCGCGTCCGACAGAGCAGTAACCGAACCCGACCCGAGCCCGACAGTCATTAAGATATTTCTGTCCGAGCCCGACCCGAGCCCGACAGTTAAAATCGCATTTGTTTCTCATACTAATGACACATGTACGTTTGTTTGTGTGGAAAGCTTTTATTAAGCAATTGTAGGAAGGCATTGGGAAATGTCAACATCTGAGCGCATCAATGCACAGCTGACTTTCCTTCGTTTAATAGTTTTAAAATCTCCTGCGGCCAACTTCTTTTTAACATCTTCCATCGTTGCGCTGCCACATGGAGCTTAATACGCACGTCTTTCGTTGTCACAGCACACAGGAAGACGGATGTTAGGGTAAAATTTGATATTTATTTTAAGCTGTTTTAATGTTCAATGCCTTATCGCGCTGATGTGACCGAGCCCGACCCGAACCCGAGCATCCTTTCTAAAAATCTGTCCGAACCTGGCCCGACCCGTCGGGTACCGTCGGGTCCCGTCGGGCTCGGGTCGGGTATCCATCCTCTAGTGTGTAGTACAACAGAAAATGAAACCACTTAAACCTATTCTGATACAACCTCTAAATACAATTATGAACCTGAAAATGAGCAGAATATGAGTACTTTAAGTACGAATGCTTTCAATGCATGACTTGTACGGGTAGAGAATTTTTACAGGGTGGCATTAGTACTTTTCCTTAAGTAAAGGAACTGAATACTTCTTCCAACACTGGAATGATAGACCTCAGGTTTCTAACGGTCTTCCTGCTGACTCTGAATGGGCGCTCCGGCGCCCTTCACTGCCAGGATGCATCTGTGAGTTCACTTATCAAACAGCAGACAAGTGCGCAACAGAGAGTTGCATCATTCCAGTTGCTATGCAACAGACTTCGACAACAACTTGTTTTGCATTTACTGGCAACAAGACATAACGGGTATGCTGAAATTAAAATGGACGAGAAAAACGTTTCTCTATGACAAAAAAATGAGAATGCTGCTCTAAAAGGGAGGATGCATTATGTCGGTAACCAGTACCAGTATGAAACTGTGAGAGGTGTTGTCATTTCTTCGCCTGTGTGATGCTGGTGTGAAGCTGAAGATGACAGACGCTTTAACCCTCTGAGCCCTGAGGCCATTTTTACAGTTCATTTTCCGTCTGGATTTATTTTATATAAAAGCCAATAAAACATCAACCCTGTTGTCTACAGTGAAGATATGAACATCATTTTTTTCAGGACAAACTGGGTTATTAGAATATTTGGGTTGCAATGAGGTCACTTGAATGTTAAAAATGGTTGTAGGACCTTAAAGACAAATAAATAAAGAAAACGGAACATGACTCTTCCAGATATGTATTGATATCACAGACATATAGGTAAAACCTAAGCCATTTTACTCTCTAAAACACTTCTCATATGTCTTGGGAGTCACACTGTGAAGAAATAATCATTATAACTTTTACAGATGACAAAATACAGACATTTTTTCAAAAAAAGTCCAGACGCTTTTGCCCTCATGACATTTACCTATGCCAATAATAACATAATAATGTCATATTTATTGATATTACACCCACAACAATGCTACACAAGCATTTGTGTGTCTAAAACAGTTCTTCTATATGCAAAAATAAACATAATAAACATTATAACTCATATAAAGCACATACTATTTACATTTCTTCAAAAAAGGCCCAAATATATAATATATAATGCAAATATATGCCATATCTCAAACCAATGAGGCCATTTCCGCTATAAAATGGTAGATATCTATCTTGTTCCGCTCTAGCAGCTTTGATTGCATGCTAGAGACGTTGACAGGAAGTGTAGGACGTGTAGGAAGTGCTTGGAGGGCTAGAATCTTTCAGCCTCCATAGTCTTTGGCTGATGTCTCCCATATATGGGCATACCGGTCCCTGTACTTCCTGTAAACACAGACGAGAGAGGGAGCAGAGCGGGAGCGGCCGAAGCGAGCGAAAACGCGATGAATTATGGACATAAAGTGGATTAATCTGGGATTTAAAGGTATGGATTTAAAGCCCAACAACCCCTAAAGAGGCTGGAAGTTCCAGGATGGATAGAAAATCACCTGTAGAGGCTAAAAGGACACGGAAAAGACCGCCGGAAAGGCTAATTCGTCAGGATTCAGGAGCCATTTTGGGTGAGTCGCTGCGTTGTATTGTTTAAAAGTTATTAAACTATGAATCAGAGGTGATTTTTTGATCGTGGGCGAGCCTCTCGGTCTCACAGGGTAGTTCGGAGAAACACCGAAAATAAGAAGAAGCGCACCCTTTCTGCCTCTGGGATGGCACCACTTGTACTGATGCACTTCTATCTTATTCAGCAACAAATTAATAATACATTGTTTTCATAGTTCTTTCTCAAAGCCTAAAGCTTTGGAGGAAGAACGAGTTTGAAGAGTCACAGCGGGTTGGAATCTGACAGGAGTTTGCTTATTTTCCACTTTGGCTTTCAATAATCCATATTCAATTTTTCCAATCGTTGGGTTCAGTAAATCCGCGCTCCATAGCTGAATATTCTTTTAACCATCCGTCTCAGATCCCTCATCACTCTCATTCTTTCTCACCTCGCTCTCTCCATCCCCCGATCATCCCTCTGTCAGTCGTCACAGTCGTCACCCTGTCTCTCTTCATCCCTCTCTTCTTCTTTTACAACCTCGCCTCCTCCGACCTCACTGACCTCCTGCAACAACATACTCCTACCTCGTTGCTGCTCTTGGGAGGGAATTGATAGCTCTCTAGTCTATAAGTCTATATCCACGACTAACTAACCAGGATTACTCTTGTGTCGCAGGAAATTCAGCCAGATGTCCATCACCTCCTGCTTTCTTTGTGTTGTAATTCTAACCTGCGGAGGATTTCTGAGGACTATGGTTAACTGCTTGATAATTTGTAATCTGCAATTTGCACAGCTCTTTGAGTAGCCCATTTAGTATACATATATTATACATATAGCCCATATGTCTTTTAGTGTTTTAACCCTGTGGTTGTTGTTGTGTGTCTATTGTAACTCTTGCAGCAAAATTACTCAGTGTCCAGAATAAATTCCTCCTTAGGGAGACTAATAAAAATACTTTGACTTTTGACTTTGACTTTTGCTCCTCAGATCTCTGCAGGGTAAATCCAGACAGCTAGCAAAGACTATCTGTCCAATCTGAAGACTATGGTTACCTGGTCCTCAGATCTCTGCAGGGTAAATCCAGACAGCTAGCTAGACTATCTGTCCAATCTGAGGACTATGTTACCTGGCCCTCAGATCTCTGCAGGGTAAATCCAGACAGCTAGCTAGACTTTCTGTCCAATCTGAGGACTATGGTTACCTGGTCCTCAGATCTCTGCAGGGTAAATCCAGACAGCTAGCGAAGACTATCTGTCCAATCTGAAGACTATGGTTACCTGGTCCTCAGATCTCTGCAGGGTAAATCCAGACAGCTAGCTAGACTATCTGTCCAATCTGAGGACTATGGTTACCTGGTCCTCAGATCTCTGCAGGGTAAATCCAGACAGCTAGCTAGACTATCTGTCCAATCGAAATCCAATCGACTAAAACTACTTTTGAACGCACACATGTTCCACCAAATCTGGAATGCTGTGTGGACTAGTCAGACCCTCCTCTTGCCTGTAGAAGAACAGTCTTGGTCTCTGTAATACATAAAGTGTGGTCTTGACCTACTCTGCCAGACTAGTCATAATGCCTCAATACAAGTCAAGTCTCAAGTCCTTAACATGTCAAGTCAAGTTGAAAGTCATCAAATCGGTGACCCGTGTCGACAAAGTCTCAAGTCCACGTCTCTGATAATTGCCAGTGTTCATCATGTCAAAATAACCACAGCTGTAATGATTATGAGTCATATTTCTGTATGTCTGTCTCCCCCTCAACCGGTCGCGGCAGATGGACGCCCACCAAGATTCAGGTTCTGTCCGAGGTTTCTGCCTGTTAAAAGGAAGTGGGGGGGCGGGGCTTTCTCCATCGCTCGCCCCTCGCTCTGGAACTTTCTCCCCCAACACCTCAGACAATCTCTCTCACTCCTCTCTTTCAAAACCCCACTCCAAACCCACCTACCGTACTTATACATCTGCTTTTAATCTGTGATTATTATTATTATTTTTTATCATTTCTAGAGCTGCACAGATTGATCAATTGATGGTAAACTATTTATCATCAACTGTTATGCTAATATACTTATAGGTTTGAGTCGATTTTCATGACAAAAAGCTTTTTAAAAGCAGCTTTAGTTACCAATTACTTCACAAATTAGGATTGTTGCAGACAAACCACATGCAGTTTATTAAATATGAGGTTTTATTGCAAATTAAACTACCCAACAATACAACAACCTACAAGTCAGGTTGGCAATACAGTTTGGATTGTTTCTAATATTTGAGGATTTTCCTGTTTCGAGTACTTTTACATTTAATACTTTAGGTACATTTTCCTGATGATACTTGCATACTTTTACTTAAGTAACATTTTCAATGCAGGACTTTTACTTTTACTTGTAACAAAGTATTTCAGTCTACAGTATGGTTTTAGTACTTTTATTTAAGTAAAGGATCTGAATACTTCCTCCACCACTGCGTAGCAATACCATGACTAAAACATTTGCAAAATATGTTTTATACAAATGCATACTGTAGGTACTGCGTGAATATTCTCTGGCAACATTTCCTGTAATACATTACTATAATAAGTACTTCATTTCGGACTGGGACACCCGAGACTGGGATTCACTTCCTGAGTCCTACGTGTGACTAATGATCAGTGTTGGGCAAGTTACTTTTAAAAAGCAATTAGTTACAGTTACTAGTTACTTCTTCCAAAAAGTAACTAAATAACATACTCAGTTCCAAATTATGACAGTAATTAATTACTTCAGAAAGTAACTAATGCGTTACATTAAAGTACATTTTTAAATGGTCAAATGTGACCCCACCTCGACCCCTAATTAATGAAACTTAAAATACATGGGCATGTTCAATTATTTATGACAAATATGAATATTATAATGAAATGGACACTTAATACAATACATTATTAACATAAACAATGTCCACACATCTAAACTCTAAAACTGGGATAAAGTGAGACTATCCTGCAATCAGATGGCATGTACGATATTATGTGTATATAGTGGATCGATAAAAATAACAATAGATGTTTTGGAACTTTTGATATTTTTTGCCCCTCATTAGGGCTCGCCATACCTGTCTCTCGTTGACTGACTCCTTGTGTTGTTCGTTGTGTCCGGCTATGCTGCTTCCAAACACCCGCCCAACTCTACCTCTGATTGGCTTACCATGAAATTTTACTCGACCTCAGCCAATCATACGGTAACGGTAACGGCGTTATTAAGATAGGAAGAGTAATCCATTATATTACCCGTTACTGAATAAAAGTAATGCCGTTAGTAACACCGTTGTTTCTCATGCCGTTATTTCTAATGCCGTTATTCCCATCACTGCTCATGACCTATTTAGTCGTTTAGTGTGGAGGACTTGTTCATGCCGTCATCTCCTTTTCTGTCTATCTTTCTCTTTCCTGTTGCACTTGCTTCTCTGTATCCTTTTGTCTTGATCTCTGTTGACTATTCCCATTCCTGCACTCGTCTTTTATCCTCCCTGCCTCTATTTCTATACTGCTTGCTTCTCCTATTTTCTCAGCCTTCCCCACCTCTTTCACTTTTGCCCTGCTTCTTCTCTTTTTCCAACATTCCCTCTATACCCCGTCTTCTACCGTCTCCATTTTTGCCTCAGTCTATCAGTCTCTCACTCCTCCTTCCCCTCCTCATCCCTCTCTCCCTCTCGCGGCTGGAGGTATAAATAGGACTCCTAATAAAGTGCTAATTAATCTCTGGTGACAAAATCAAAGAAAGCACATCTGCATTGCTGCGAGGAGCAACGGAGGAGAGGAAAAGGGGCAGACAGGAAGAAAGGGGGAACATAGGCAAGGGTGGAGATAGAGGGAAAGAAAAATGCAAGAAAGGTAGTTGAGGAAATAATGAGAGAAATAAGCGGGGGGAAGACGGCAACAGAGATACGCAAAATGTTTCCACGAAGATTGGATAGTATCTTTGAGAAGTTAGGATTTCAACTTGATTATGAAACAGGTAGCTCAAATCAAGCATGCTGATTGGTTTATAGCTAGGGCTGGGCAACATATCCAAGTTGTATCGATATCGGGAATATGAAACTAGATATCGTCTTAGATTTTGGATATATTGTAATATCGTAATATGGTGTCTTTACCTGGTTTTACAGGCTGCATTACAGTAAAGTGATGTCATTTTCTGAACTTGCCAGAATGTTCTAGCTGTTCTATTATTCTATTCTATTATTATTACCTTTACCCACTAAGTCATTGAGTTATTTCTGGGGAATATTTATCAAAAATCTCATTGGGTAAATAACATTTTGTTAAAGCACCAATAGTCAACCTTACAATATCATCACAATATCGACATCAAGGTATTTGCTCAAGAATAGCATGATATTTGATTTTCTCCATATTGCCCAGCCCTAATTATAGCTGTGATATAATAACCATATGCAATCACTATGGGATTAAATTTCTTTGCACAATAATGCCTACCATACACTAAAAGACTCGGAACAGACTTTGAATAGACTGAATTCTGACACCATCTCACATCTAACATTAAAGATGTAAAAACACATTCACACATTGCAAGACCACACTTAGATTTGTTTTGAAAAATGTAGTCAAGCTAGCTAGCTAACACTAGCGTTAGCTGGTAACTTGGGCGAAAGATTGCAGATTTTCTGGTCTGACAAATGGTGACAGTAACCGGAGGTCTGCGTTTATTTTGATATTTTTCATTTTACGGGAAATAAAAAAAAAATTCTACGACAGTGAAAAGTCTTTTGGTGTTAGGTCAGCATAAGTTGCACTCTGTGTCTGAAAAAAAAACAGCCGAACAAACTGATAGCTGGTACCATGGAGGGAAGACGTTCATCTCCACACACACACTGCCATGCCAAAGAGCTGCTTTTAAATCTCCAACGTGGCGCTTTAAGTGTATGCTATATTTAGAATACTTTTACTGCTTTACCTTTTCTGACGGGATGCTGATGCGGTTATCTCTGCTTTCTCCAAATACACCACTCATTTGACAAAAAATGTAATTTTATACGCAGGAGTTGCCAGTCTACCGCTGCCTCTGTCGATTAGTTTGTGTTGCTGTGCGAGCTTAATGAATCTGATACTCTCTTTACCGTAAAGGAAAATAAATAGGCTATGCTAGCTGCTAGTGTAGGCTAACACTTCCTGCGCTGTGTTCCCTAGCAACCGCCTCGGTATGAGCCGGCAGCCCAGGAGGACCTATTTTATTGTGAACATGATTATTATTTGTATTAATCGAAATCAAATGGGAGTATAACTTTCATATGGCTGTACTTGATGACCGTTTTATAAGACCAATAGCTGACTTCAGTCCGTGATATGTTGTGATTATATTACAGCTAAGGGGCGTTGTTTGACCTAACTCGTACAACATACCACGGCCTGTCCTAAGCTACTGCGTAAATATACAAGGTCCTTAGGTTGATGGAACATCACTTCTGTATCCCACAAAAAATGTGATGGAGGGAATGAGAAAGAATGAGAGAGCCACTACTTTAAAGACAGAAGAAAAACAAATGAAAGATGTGATGGGAGTGAAGAAGGAAAGTTTCAAACTCTTCAGGAGGATTGATGTACAACCAAAAGATGAAATGGTGGCACATAATTTAGAGTCATATTCGTCATCTCAGCTCAACTCCCACTTAGTTTCAGCCGGGTGGACACTCGACTCAGTCGTCAATCAGCCCATTTCTTCTGATGAATATTTTAAACAGCTCGTCTGAACTGTACATCTCAATCAGGCATTGAAATCCCCCCCATTCCTCAACACATTCTCACTCCCATCTCTTAAAATACAGATGCTTGGTCAGGTGCCTTTGTTGTTGTTATTGACGCTAAACGAGACCTTTTGCATCATATAACACGCTTGGTCGTGTCCTTTAGTCATATACTGTAGATAGATAGATAGATTCAACTTTATTGTCATTACACATGTACGGGTACAAGCCAACGAAATACCGTTTGGAGAAAGCCTCCGGGCCGCTGCTATTTAAAGTACGCATTCTCTGAAAAGGATTTATGCAGACAGCAACATGGTATACAGTACACAACATAACACATGATACACAAGACAACACACAGTTCATGTGGACACATGAAGGAATTTTTGACGTGGCTTGGGAGGGAGTGAGAAATATAATCGAGGCAGTCAGACGGATACGGGGCGGGATGGGGAGGGAGTGTATAGTGTGTGTATAAGAATGAGTTGTGTGTGTGAATACACGCTTGGTCGTCTCCTTTAGCGTCATATAACACACGCTTGGCCGGGACTATTGGCGTCCATTTTGACGCTGTTAGGTTAAGGAAAAAAACATGGGACACAGACCCCACTCTCCTGGGTGAAAGTCCTGTGTTTGACCCATCCACTCCCCCCCCGACCAATCTTCTAGTACTACTTGCTAAACCTCGTCTAGATGCTGCTCTCCCCGGTACGTTCTATACACACACTGAGGGGCGCTTTTTTCATCGTAAACAGCTACTTTCCTAACATCCATATTTTACGCGTTCGGAGTGAAGACTGGTTGCATTCCTATACAATACTCTATAGATTCACTCATTTACGCATTATTAATACTCAACTGTAGGACCAAATTAAGCAATGCAAAAAAAAATAAAACTAACATGTTGCCAACACATTCATCAATATGTTATTGCTGCTGCATAAAAAACTTTTAACTACACTGACTTCTGCCTGACCATAGGGCAGTTTGGGATTTTGGCCTTTAAAGGTCATTCAGGATCAACGGAAGTCAAAGCCACGAAAAGCCTTCGGTTGTTGCTGTCTGTATGGGAAACAATCAGAACAACCTCAGAGCTTGCAAGCTAACGTTACACGCTGAAAATGGCTGAAAAAAGGTTTAAAGAAAACTTGGATCGTTTACTGCTTGGATCTTTTGTAACATGATTGTACAAAGATTTACAAATAATATGTTTATGGCATTTCCTCTGTAACTGGGACGGTTTGGGGCAGATTGGTGGGGCTGCTGTGGACGAAGTACACACAGAGATACACTGGTAAAAGCCAGTAAAGTTCACGTATCAGCTAATTTAAATAGCTCACGGTACTGTATTGTGTCAACAGTTAACTTAATTTAATGGAGCTCAGTTTAAGTTTATTCAGGAAGAATATGCTTCACGTTTCTCTCTCTCCAAACCTAATGAGCTGCATCTCTCATCAGCTGACTCTAGGTGTTGACTCACTTAAACCAACCGGATTTTGCCACAATCTCCCTGAGCTATTGCATTGTTGCATTCAAACCTTATATCTGTTTTCCTATCTGCTGCTGTCAGTTGTCCCTTTAGGCAACATCGGTGCGACCCTCCTCCGCCCAGCACCAAGGGTACCTCCATCAGAAGCCCTGCTCCACATCACATCGATTTAGATCTTCAGACTCCTTTATCCCTTCATCACCTCCCCCAGTGTCTAGACTCCATTGGGGGGATATTCCTGTATATGCATGGTGTCTATACCACTTATAATCTAACATCGCAATGGAGTCTAATCACCAAATACTCTGACATATCAACCTATCATGCACCATGTTCATGTTTTCACCCTTAAATAAAGTCTCTTCTGATTGAAATATCGTATGTGGTGTTTCCTTCAGGAGACTATTTAGCAGAGACCCCGACGCTGTGTCTAGAGCTAATTGCCGCCCTAGATGATTATGATTGGTTCAAAGAAATACAAACACACCAGAGATTTTTTTTTTCCCTCCTATCCCAGAATGTGTGTGTGTGTGAATGTCACTCCACAGCACTGTGGAGATAGGTCTGGCAATGGGAGTTCATAACCAGGTTTCACTTTAAACTGTGCAGTGTTTCTGCCTTAATTGTTTTTGACACATTGTAAAATCCTTTCAGAAGAAACCTTTGCACTTTTATGAAAAGTATTCAATTGGTAATTCACACAAAGTTTCACAGCAAAGTTGAAAATGTGTGATGGACCAACAATCTCCACAAACCGATTCCCTGGGGAAAGCCCTAGGCAATACAACTCTCCACTGATACGCACAGTGATAATGACAGCATATGCTTACATCCATGTATGAACTTGGATCATCATATTAGATTCCACTTTGAGATATCCTGTAAAACGAAGACAGAGCATGTGGCGCTGCGGCGACAGGGTTTCCCGTGGACGGGAATCTGCAGAATAAGCATCAGCTACCCAGAGAGAGGAGATGCGGTGTGTCAAGCCACCATGGCTAAGTCATTGCCAGAGGGTCAGTGTGTAATAGGGTTGATGTGACTTCACAGGCAAATCTGCAGGTCTTGGAATTATTAAGCTTCAGGGAGGCTTTGACTTTGAAAAAAAACTCACAGGCAACCTGTAGCCCTTGCAGCTCTACAAAGCAGAGCTACATCACGGAATGATAGCAGCTTTGGCAGAATGACTAGAAGGACATGCTTTTCTTTTTTTGATACTGAACAAAGGGACATTTCTCCCTCGTAGCAGCATGGTGACATAAAGTAAAAATGGGTCAGATAGTTCCTCGTGTCGACAGGAGGACAACTTCCTTCCGTGCTAGAACACGACACTGAACAGCTGATCTTTTAACCTTTTAACCTAAAATAAAGTATCTACAGGGTTTCATCATCTATGACTTTACAGTGCAGGTTTGTCTAAATGTCCCGTAAACAGCAGATGGTTGAGATTTAGTTTCTTACCACAAAACAGGTGCAGCGAATTGCTGTCGATTCCACTCCGTTTCTTTTCCCATGATACCATATTATTCTTATATATTCAGTTTCCTTAGTCTACTTTACCATAAGTACTTTTTGAATGAATTTTCTTGATCTAATGACATGTTAAAGGACAATTTCACTTTATGAGGTTTTTTAACAGTAATAGGAGTTCCCCAGCCTGCCTATGACCCCCCCAGTGGCTAGAAATGGTGATAGGTGTAAACCGAGCCCTGGGTATCCTGCTCTGTCTTTGAGAAAATGAAAGCTCAGATGGGCCGATCTGGGATCTTGCTCCTTATGAGGTCATAAAGTGGCAAGGTTACCTCCCCTTTCTCTGCTTTGCCCGCCCAGAGAATTTGGCCCCCCATGAGAGAGAGACATCATGGCTATCAAACGAGCAAAGTGGCAGTTGGCCACACCCCCAGCCTCCACCTTGCCCCCCCCTCTCCTCCTCAAAAGCTACAGACTCAGAAATGGCACATACTAAGGAAACTGGCTGGGACTGGCTCTAGTGGCTGGAATTCTGGACCAAGGCTGAATTTTGGTAAAAGAGACTTCAGATACAGCATTAGGGACCACTAAGGTCTATATAAAAGGGACTTCAGATACAGTATTAGGGGACCACTAAGGTCTATATAAAAGAGACTTCAGATACAGTGTTAGGGGACCACTAAGGTCTATATAAAAGAGACTTCACATACAGTATTAGGGACTACTAAGGTCTATATAAAAGAGACTTCAGATACAGTATTAGGGACCACTAAGGTCTATATAAAAGAGACTTCAGATACAGTATTAGGGGACTACTAAGGTCTATATAAAAGACACTTCAGATACAGTATTAGGGGACCACTAAGGTCTATATAAAAGAGACTTCAGATACAGTATTAGGGACCACTAAGACCTATATAAAAGAGACTTCAGATACAGTATTAGGGACCACTAAGGTCTATATAAAAGAGACTTCAGATACAGTATTAGGGGACCACTAAGGTCTATATAAAAGAGACTTCAGATACAGTATTAGGGGACCACTAAGGTCTATATAAAGAGACTTCAGATACAGTATTAGGGACCACTAAGGTCTATATAAAAGAGACTTCAGATACAGTATTAGGGGACTACTAAGGTCTATATAAAGAGACTTCAGATACAGTATTAGGGGACCACTAAGGTCTATATAAAAGAGACTTCAGATACAGTATTAGGGGACCACTAAGGTCTATATAAAGAGACTTCAGATACAGTATTAGGGACCACTAAGGTCTATATAAAAGAGACTTCAGATACAGTATTAGGGGACTACTAAGGTCTATATAAAGAGACTTCAGATACAGTATTAGGGGACCACTAAGGTCTATATAAAAGAGACTTCAGATACAGTATTAGGGACCACTAAGACCTATATAAAAGAGACTTCAGATACAGTATTAGGGACCACTAAGGTCTATATAAAAGAGACTTCAGATACAGTATTAGGGGACCACTAAGGTCTATATAAAGAGACTTCAGATACAGTATTAGGGGACCACTAAGGTCTATATAAAGAGACTTCAGATACAGTATTAGGGGACCACTAAGGTCTATATAAAAGAGACTTCAGATACAGTATTAGGGGACCACTAAGGTCTATATAAAAGCATCCAAAGAGCACCATGTCATGGGACCTTTAAGTGTTTAATAATGTAGAAAAAAAGTAATGTTTTGAAAAGTTTTTTTTTTATTGCCTAAGCCAAATGATGCTGCTTTAACAACAGAAACTTCCCACGATGATTTTCAAACAATGAGAACGAGATTGTGTTTCACATGTTGTAGTCGTTGATTGTGAAAGGACTCCAACAAGAAAGTTTTAATGTTAATACTGATTACGAAGTCATTTTAAATGATTAGCTATGTTTTGTTATGGGCATAACATGCTTTCTTGCCTCGCAGATTTCCTTGGCTTGTGGTGGCATCTGGATCGTGGTTGGTCCTGCTCTACGCCCTACTACGCCCTGCACTGTTACTACTATTAGTACTAGTCCTAGTTCTATTATCTTTACTGTTACATATTTGTCCCACTGCCCATCATTCCCACTGCTATAATTATTATGAAACATATATATGTATATATACACTACCGGTCAAAAGTTTGGGGTCACTTATACATTTCCATACCACTCCATTATAGACAGAATACCTGCTAATTTGGGTGCAATATCTACATTGCCCATTATCAGCAACCATTCATCCAATGTTCCAAAGGCACATTCTGTGTACTAATCTATCATTTAAAAATAAAAAACTAGAAAAACATCGGAGAACCATTTTACTATTATGTAAGCACATAATGTAATCTGATTACTGCCCTGGTTAAAAAAACAATGCAACTGATCTCAGCTGGCATTCTGTCTACAATGGAGTGCAATGGGAATTTCTATGTGACCCCAAACTTTTGACCTGTAGTGTATATGACCCCCCCCCAAACTGGCAGTGGCCGCTCATCAAGATTCATAATTTAACAGGTTTCTGCCTGTTAAAAGCAAGTTTTAATATTTTTTAATATTTTCTTTAAATAACATTTAATTGAAGTTGAATTGCAGATTTTAGACAGGCTATTTAGAATTGATTAATTGTATTGAATACTTATTGAAAACTTATGAATACTACTTTTTTATCTTTTATTTGTATATATTATCTTTTAGTTATCCTATACTTATTTTACCTGTGCATATTTCACCGTGGGTCGGAGAGAAACACATTTTTAATTTTTTAGTATGTCTGGCATATATTGCAGAATTGACAAAAACGTTGACTTGACGTGAAGTCTTGACATTTACTAACTGTTAGGTCTGCTGCTGGTAGAACTCTGCCTCTGCTCCCCCCCTCCCCTCTGTCTGTCCTTAATTGAGTGAAGCCTGGTGTTCGGGAGTCAGGGTTCCAGCTGCAGCTCGTCTACTCTAATCACCTCAGATCATAGTCCAGATGACCACGTTAGTCTTGTGCCTGATGCTACCTGGGTTTTTTTGTGATATTTGCTTGTCCTGATTATTCTTTGTCTGCCACACTTCTGTAACCTGTCTCCTGATAGCCACCACTCCTGCTCTCCACACTGGGTCTCTGGATTATTGGACACGGGCCCTCAGAAACACGGTACCACACACGCTCTGTAACCCGGATTCCCATTGGATTTTGGACTTGGCTTTTCCCTGTTGCATCACCTAACCTGGACATTGGAATAAACCTGTTAAACTATCATTTTTGTCTCTGTGTTGTCTGCATTTGGGTTCAACCTAGTTCCACATGTAACACTAACCCAGAAATGCTGCCAAATGATGCACAGGGCACGTGTGCATGTGCAGTCATGGCTGTGTGACTCAACTCTGACCTCTTCACCATAATGTCACTGATCTTTAGTGACGCTTCTTCTCCTCTATCTAGAAGACCGTGTCTTCTAAATGTTACCAGAGTGAGTCCCTTATTATCACACACATCCTGTAATATTAATGTATGAACAGCAGCGGTGCACTCTGAAATCTTTATAAGGCGTTCCATTTATTGTGATGAATTTGCAGATATAGTTATTGTGGAAGTCACAGTTTTTACTGCAGCTTGAGCAACTCGAATGTCAAAGTTGTTCTCTTCAGCTCTGAGGAGTTACTCCGAATACTCTGGTTTCTATGTTTCTGAGAGACATTAGGCTTATGTAATATAAACACCAGATAGAAGTTCATATCACAGTGATGTATTTCCTACACTGTGTGGCAATAAAGGCAACTTTATCTTGAACTTCCTGTGGGTATTCAGACTGTTGTTGTTGTGATGGTAATCCCACGGCAGGCTGCAATGCGCCCTGACAGGCAATAGGCGGCGTTTTGCCCCTAATTTGTTACTTCTCCACTGCATCTCAAGGCTTCACTTCAAAGTATTAGATCTCCAAATTCATAAATAAATCAGCAGAAGAGGGAGGGAGGGGAAAAACTGCACATCTCTCCTAAAATCAGAGGCAGAGGAGGCTGGAGGAGCGCCACATGCAAACGGCAAAATGAGCTGTAGAAACGCAAGGATCATTAAAAACGCCATGATAAAGAATATTTGCAAGAAACATTAAGAAAAGGGAAAAAAACTCAATAAATCCTATTTTCAGGCCACTTTTAATGAACAGTTTAGCTCTCATAGCAACACCATATCGGGTTATTAACATTAAAACATAGATGTCGTATAAAACACATGACTACGTCCCTTTTAGTAACTGAGTGACTTTTGAGGACAAAAGTCCCCAATAGGAAAATATTATAGTTATTACGGTACACAATCAATTTACTTCATTTCATAATGTCACCGTAACTCACAATTAATCACAAAGTGCAGCCAACCATCTTTCCAAAAACACTTTTGACTATTTTTATCAAAATAGTGTTTAGCACTGGAACGTCACCATGGACTATATTACTGAGTAGCACACAGGCACTTCATATGGAAATATTATAGTAATAATAGTGACTTGTTGGTATATGCATGTCAATTTAAAGCAAAAAATCCATTTACCACATCGCTATTTACAAAGGCGACTCATAAAAAAATTGAAAACATGCACAGCACTATCATTAAAAAGATAATTTAACACAGTACAAACATAGTGAACTGGTAATCAATACCACACAGGCATTCAGTCTATATAGAAGCATTATAGAACTTATAATAATTCATCTGTAAGCAAAAAACACAAAGCAAGAGTTCTAACAAAAAGTATTTTTGGAGGTGATGACATTAAGCCACATGGGTCAAAGATTGCTCTCTCAGAAACACTGCTTTATACTGCTTGTCTCCTGTCTGTGGTGACTGACAAAAAATGCCGCCTGTCCATCACTATAGAAATGCACTCCTGAAGGGGAAATATTTGGCTGCTTGAAGCCCACAGCAAAGCATCAAGTACATGAGAGATCAATGACTGATGGATGGTGATGGATGGCAGCTGACGTGCGGAGGGAGAGAGGCCTGGAGCAAATCGGGAGCTTCAAGTGGCAGCAATAAGCGCAAAATGGTAAACCAATGGGTGTGATAATGAAGAGAAACAAACGCTTTTTGTTGTCTTTTTTACCTTTCTGGAGGAGCCTTCTTTTCAAAATAGCCTGAAGAAAAAGCATTTTCCACACCGGGTGCAGACTGGAAGGGTAATTCTCTCCTCATGGAAGAGCAGAGGATGATGAGGGAGGCACAACTTTTGTCTGCATGCACCCCTCTCTCTCTCGCTCTCTCTTTCTCTCTCGGTCTCTCTCCCTCTCTCTCACTCTCTCTGTCTCTCTTGCTCTCTCTCTCTCTCCTTCTCTATCTTTTTTTGCTCTCTCAAAGGGACTCCCTCACTGATGACACCAGCTGAACTGTAGGCTGCCTGTGTGTGTGTGTGTGTGTGTGTGTGTGTGTGTGTGTGTGTGTGTGTGTGTGTGGTTTAACACTCCTCAGAAGAAAATAGGAAGAAAAAAAAAAGCCGTCTCTATAATCGACTTTAATCTTAGTGTGGTGCTTCCAGTCTGCTACTGATATTTGTGTTTTTTCCACGTTCTCCTCCTCGTTTTCTTTATGCACTAATTTAATTACAGATTCTCTCTCTCTCTCTTGTCCTCTTCGTCTCTCACTTTCTTTCCCGATTATGCAAAAAAAAATTGTAGCTCAAAGCCTTCGGGACTTTTGATGACCTAGTTTTTATTTTTTTCTTCTTCAGAGTCTGTGTCTTGTGGGCCTGCATGTGAAGCAGTTGTGTGTGTGTGTGTGTGTGTGTGTGTGTGTAAGGCCGTTGAAAGTGTAGCCAAAAGATGAAAGCTTCCAACACTGAAACCCACTTCGACTTATTTCTCAGCTCCCCTGTTGGTTGGTGATCATAAGGTGGCCGATGTCACTTTATGTGACATGAAACCAAGACAAACTCTCTCCCTCAACATACACGTGTCCCGTCCACCCATCCTACATACATGAAAGCAATGATTCCTGGTCCTGGAGCGTGCCTCACCATATATTGAGCAAAGGCAGAGGCACATCCTGCACTGGTCAATATAACTACTACTAATACAGCCAACCAGTCCCTCTAAACTAGACAACCATACGGGTTCCTCTAATAATGCTGGGAACTGGAGGGTCACTGGTTCAAGTCCCCATATGGACCAAAAAGTACAGAGTGTGGATTGGTGGCTGGAGAGATGCCACTTCACCTCCTCTTGAGCAAGGCACTGTACCCCCCCAACTGCTCAGGGTGCTGGTTCAGCTGGCAGCCCACTCACTCTGACTCCATTAGTGCATGTATAGGACCTGAGAAATTGTGTGTATTTCAGGCCTGTGTGTGATTAACAAAGTGTGTACACAGAGTGTAAATTGTAATTTCCCCACAGGGGATTAATAAACAGATTTAAATTAAATTAAAACAAAACACAACACACACACACAAACAACAATGTCGGCCTCTGTTGATGCTGTACAGACGCCGGTGATTTACGGTGGGAAATAGAAATAAAGACATACTGTACATGTAATGTGATGTAATCTAATGTATACTTTATTTTACTTTATTAAGTGGAAATTACAATTTAGACTCTGTTGTCAGGTACTGAGCATGTGTGTGTAGTTCAGGCCTGTGTGTAATGTGTGTAAATTGTAATTTCCTCTTGTGGGACTAATAAAGTAAACATTATTATTATTACCTATACATGCAACAAATGGAGAGATGTCAGAGTGGGGGGGCTGCCCATGGAAAGGCACCCAGAGCAGTTGGGGGTTCAGTGCCTTGCTTAAGAGCACCTTGGCAGTGCCCAGGCACCTCTCCAGCTACCAGTCCACCACCAAACTTTGGTCCATACAGGGACTTGAACCAGCAACCCTACGGTTCCCAACCCAACTCAACTCCCTACTGACTGAGCTACATGATAATCCAAACAAAATATGATTGTGTACTACTACAGGTTGTGTTTATTAAATGAAGCCCAAAATATGTCGACGACTAGAAATCGCTAGTATCAGCTAGCGCTAGCTAATGTCAGGTAGCCGCTAGCTGATGCTAACTAGAAGGGTTTGTTGTGATTTTGCCTAGAACGCTTCCACATTGTGAGTCGTGAGACTTGAAGTCGTGACTTACAACTAAAAACTGTGTCTGGAACGCAGCTTAAGCCCCGGAGGAGCTTTTTTTGTCCTCATGTCTAAACCAGAGATTGGGAGTCGTGGTTTTGAACGTAAAGGTTGCAATTTTAAACACATCTTTAATGTTGTAAAACGGTTGCAGGGTGGTTATTTTCAGATGTTACTTCACTTCCAGTGACAATGTTGAACGTACTGTTTCCTTTTATTCTTAAACAGGACTCAACCCCCCCCCCACTCCCAGTTGAAAGTCCTGTTGGTGTGACCCATCCACCTCCCCAACCTTCCTCCTGATACAACAATGTGGCACTTTTATCTTTGTCATCTTACTTGCTGCTTTGCTCCATCATAACTACAACAGCCACCATCATTATTAACATAAATATAGGTCATAATTGCTGATGAACAAACAACGAATGTGGGCATTTCCTTGGGATATGACAGTCTCCTGTAATATGTAATAGGTTGGATGGACCACCACATTGTACAAGAGGCTGTGTAAGAAGGATAAATACCCCAGGTCGCTACATCTGCACCATCTGACGGCTCTATGTATATCTGTACATAGACATCTGTAAATACTATATCTGTACATATTTTTATTTTTCCATTCCGAGTACTTTTGTAATATTATTTATATTATGGTCACACTCCAATATAATTTACATCATGGTTACTTACTTATTTAATTGCATATAATTCTATTCAATTTAATTTCACCTCACTTAATTACATTGCAATATTTTTCGTGCTATGGCCACCTCACTTTACTTTACTTTAAAATACTTTTTATACTTTTTAAATAATGCCACTTTACATTCATTCAGTACTTTTTGCACATTATCTGTTAATTTGCTTTTTAAAGTGGACACTCTGCTGCTGTTTAAGGAAATTTCCCCATTATGGGATGAATAAAGTATTATCTTATCTTATCTTATCTTTAGCTGTAGATGAAAAATATAATTCTGCAATACAAACTAATCTGCAGAGTGAAACATTTCCATGAAGGTTGGTAAGTATTCAGAGAGTTTGGCTTTGGGTCCGTAACATAATGACTGACTCGCATCTTTTACCTGAAGGTGTTTACCGTATAGAAATTGCTACACTTCTAATACATACCCTCAGGGGTAAAAAGGGTTGCAAGCCCTACATTGTTCAGCCAAAATGGATGTGAACCCCCCCCCCAAAACTCCCTCAAAGCTTAGAGTCAGCAAATTCCCCTCCTTGTACTGTATGTGTTTCATATCAGATCCGGGTGTGCTGGAGTAGAGCGAATATATTGAAAAACACATCACTGCAGAGCTGCAAGGATTAATCCAGTAATTGATTAGTTGTTTATTATTAAATTATTCACCAACTATTTTGATAATCCATTAATCAGTTTGAGTCATTTTTTTATGAAAGAGTTCTCTGATCCCAGCTTGTTAAATGTGAATATGTTTCTAGTCTCTTCTCTCCTCTGTGACAGTAAACTGAATGTCTTTGAGTTGTGGACAGAAAGAGACATTGGAGGACGTCCCCTTTGGCTTTGGGAAACACACCGTTACAACTAATCTATTAATCCAGGAAATTATTGACAACAAAAATAATCGTTAGTTGCAGCTCTATTACTCTGCAGTAAATTCATATGTTCATATGGTCTATTTTTACATGCTTACTGTTAATATGTATTTAACTGAATACGTGGGGCGCCCGGATAGTACAGTTGGCAGAGCAGGCGCCCATATATGGAGGTTGACCCCTCAGCACAGCGGGTCTTGGTCTAGCTCCGACGTGCGGCCCTGTGCTGTTATGGTCTGGGTGTTTTACAAAGCCTTTATTGTCATTATACACAGATGCAGTACCTGTGCAATGAGATTGAAGCAACCCCTTCATATAAAAAATGAAATATAAAAATATAAAATATTTTTAAAAAGTATAGGTAGTGCAGAAAAAAAAGAGAAAAAAGAGAGGTGGGAGGGACCTGGTGCACAGTCCTGAGAGCGTCTATATACATATATAAAACAGTTTTGTATACACATTGTGCAAAAATATAGTTTGGTGTATCAAAAGTCTTGAGTATTAAATATTGCACTGTAATCAAATGAATGGTTAATTATTGCACTGTATGAAATTGCACAGAAATCCATCTAAATCTAAATGTTATATCTAAATCTAAATATTAAATCTAAATCTAAATGTTAAATCTAAATCTAAATATTAAATCTAAATCTAAATGTTAAATCTAAATCTAAATCTAAATGTTAAATCTAAATATTAAATCTAAATCTAAATGTTAAATCTAAATCTAAATGTTAAATCTAAATATTAAATCTAAATCTAAATCTAAATCTAAATCTAAATGTTAAATCTAAATCTAAATGTTGAATCTAAATCTAAATGTTTCGAGTGAAACTAAATATTTAGCTAATATGCAAATGAAATGCCGGTAACCGGAAGTAACAAAATAAAAGCTCGAGGAGGTCAGTGTATGTTTATATTGTCAAATAACGAATAAAAATCATCTCATCCGGGGATATGGACACTTGAACTTGGATACACGTGATAATAACTACCTAAAATAATAAACACAGTTGGAGAAACTGGTTTTGAAGAGTACTTTGAGTTTTTAGTGTCACTTTTATGAATGGTGCCTGACTTATGACCTGTAACCACTATAGCCAGCCACCAGGGGGCTCACTTTGACTGGTCTGTCACGTTTGCTTGCAGGTCAGCAAGAGCCTATCTATCCCCGTCCGCCCCCGACAAGGCACGGTACTGTCGGCCATGGTCACACTGCGAAATGTCCAACGAATCAGCGTTAGCCGAGAACATCGGATTAGCCGTCCCGGTGGCTGTACTTATTCAACAGCGACAGCGATAGCCTCAGGGCCGCCGCAGGCTATCTCGGTTTGTATGTTTTCCAAAACACGCTAGCATAGTAGAGATTTGCTACTACCTTGACAACAATCCAATGCTAGCTACGTGTTTTGGAAAACATACTAACCGAGATAGGGTGAGAAGCTCAGTCATCCGAGAGGAGCTCGGAGTAGAGCAGCTGCTCCTTCGCGTCGAAAGGAGCCAGCTGAGGTGGTTCGGGCATCTGGTAAGGATGCCTCCTGGGCGCCTCCCTAGGGAGGTGTTCCAGGCACGTCCAGCTGGGAGGAGGGATCCCCCAGTCGGAGCTGGTTGATGTGGCTCGGGAAAGGGAAGTTTGGGGTCCCCTACTGAAGCTACTGCCCCCCGCGACCCGACTCCGGATAAGCGGATGAAGATGGATCCGAGGTGGCCTGCGGCGGCCCTGAGGCTGTCGCTGTCGCTGTTGAATAAGTACAGCCACCGGGACGGCTAAGCCGATGTTCTCGGCTAACGCTGGTTCGTTGGACATTTCGCAGTGTGACCATGGCCGACAGTACCGTGCCTTGTCGGGGGCGGACGGGGATAGATAGGCTCTTGCTGACCTGCAAGCAAACGTGACAGACCAGTCAAAGTGAGCCCCCTGGTGGCTGGCTATAGTGGTTACAGGTCATAAGTCAGGCACCATTCATAAAAGTGACACTAAAAACTCAAAGTACTCTTCAAAAATTGGGCAATCAGAAGCTCTCTTTTGTTTGTTTGGTGTTTAATTGATTCGTACTAAATTGAAATACCTTTTTGTATAGTTAAATCTAAAATACAAGTTGTAAAAGATTAGGTTAATTTGTGTAAAATAAATTACAGCTTGGTTTATGTAACTGTACAGTCCGTGTGTGTATATCTATATATATATCATCTAATTGGCTTAACAGTAATTAGTCAATTACATTTTTTTTTGTTCATTTGGAAACATTTAAGTAATACTTTTACCCGATTTTAAATATACTTATTTCCTAAGTTAAATACATTATCCATATTGGTTAAAATGTTAAACATTGTTTTTCATTTCTTTTGTGTTTAAAGGCTTTTCACCTATTCATCTATTTACCTGTTTGACTGGTCAAAATAAAAATACTTTCTGAATGAAATCCGAAGTCTGGTCCTTCAGGTGTGGACACGTTACAGTTTGAAGAAACACTTAACTCTTATTGTGGTAGTCTGTTTTCCTGTCTTGTTTTATTGTGATAGTCTGATTTCTTGTCTTATTGTGGTAGTCTGTTTCCTGTTGTCTTAATTTCTTGTTTTCTGTCATGTCTTGTGATTGTGTTAATTTTGGTCTTGTCTATTATGTTCTGTTTCCTGTTTTATTGTGATAGTCTTGTTTTCTGTGCTACCTTGTCTAGTTTTACATCCTGCCTTGTTTCCCACCCTTGTGATTGTCTGATGTCTTCCACCTGTCTCCCAGCCCTTGGGTCACCTGCCTCTTACCTCGTTAACCTTTGTATTTAGTCTTTGTGCCCCCCCATCCTGTTTCAGTTTGGAGTATCTATGAGGTCAGTCTTCCGAACATTTGCACATAATTTGGACTACTGTGACTGACAGTTGTAAGAGCAAACAAACCATACAACCGTGGGCAGCTTGCCAATCCCCTAAAAAAACAAGTCAATTCAGTTTGAAATGAGCCACTTATCCACCCAACATGTTTGAAATTTGTACACATCTGGAAATTGATAAAGAAAGTAAACAAAGACAGATAAGAGCTACAGGGCTAAATGCTGAACTTCAGCACCACGGACAGATACAAGCAACCATAGACCACAGGTTTTACACACTCAGGCTAAACCCTGATGTACACACTCAACAACTCCTGCTGAGTCCACGAGGGCTTAGAAACTGCACAATCACACAGTGCTTAAAGGCTCTGCTAAGAACTTTGGGAGAATTCAATGTAGGTCTGCAACACTGTACACTTTTTAGAGGCAATTGCCCATAATTTAGGAGACTCTGCAAGGAAATCTGGATTTAAAAAAAACACTGCAAGCTTAACTGAAAACAGAAGCATGATAGTTGTGTTTAGCTTTAATATATAATATCTCTATGCATCAAGCTGGAACTTCTGGGACCCCCGTTCAAAGGAGCCTTAAACCTGCATTATAGCTCACTCCCACTGGATGCAAACATAGCCGTTAAGGTTTTTTTTAGGTGTTGGCCACGTTTCTTTCTTCAACTTTGACCCTCTGACTGTGTTAACGCTTCATCAAAGTAAGTTAGTTGGTTGCCTAGCAATGACTTGTTTAGCGTTCTGCCAACCAAGCTGACTAACTAGCGGTAGCATTAGCTGGTAACTTAAAATAGTGTCTCAATTTGGATACTTCTGTGAGTACATACCATGTACTACACTGTGTAGTCACGCGTGTAGTGTGGACATTATGATAGGGTAGGGTTGTCTCACACACAGGGCCATTATGCACTGACTGAGAATGAATATGGTCACTTCTGGCTCCAAACATCTTTATCTTTTAAAATAAATAAAATATAAAAACACAATAACTGAGTAGCAACACACCAAAAGAAAAACATGAAGTGCAAATAGTATGTGTAATTTGTCCAAAAACAGAGCAGGATGAACCAAAGCTTGTAATTTTCCCCCTGATCATTCAATTGTAAATATATTCCTGCATATATTTGTTATCTTGTATTGTAAGATAACAAATACACACAACATATATACTGTGTATATATACAATTAAGATGTATTAACGGCCAAAATACAGCACTTCACAAACCAATGGGTGACGTTGCGGATGTTAAGTCTTTTATTTTTAGTCTATGGTATACATGTAAATGTGCTGTATTTATGTACTCAAAGCGCTTTTACATCATACAGGATACATTCACCATTCACACACATTCATACACTGTGGCCGAGGCTGCCGTACAAGGTGCCACCTGCTCATCAGATACACATGCACACACATTTACACTCCAATGCGCAGCATCCGGGGCAACTCGGGGTTCAGGGTTTTGCCCAAGGACACTTCAACATGGGACTGCAGGGCCAGGGATTGAACCACCAACCTTCCAATTGGCAGGCAACCACTCTACCACTGAGCCACAGCCGCCCCATACATGAACACAGTAGTTTGAGGCTTCAGACAACTGTGTACAGATACATTCCAAACCCATGTCTATCAAATGTATGCGATTAAAATGAATCACATAAATGTCCAAGCATGTGGTATATTTATTAAACAGTGCTATTATTTAAATATATGTAAACATAAAAGCATTGATTCTTTGCTGTTCCTTCTATAGCATCTAAAACCTTCTAGCAGTCTCTGTCACCAATGAGTGTGGAGGTCACAATTCAACAAGAGACAAACTCTCAAAATCTTGGGAGGGCAACAACTGCCAGCCCCCCCACAGCAGAGGAACAATATATGTCTATATCCACAGACTTGTACATCACCTACTGATATATATATTTGTTTTTTCATCCTCCGAGCTGTCAAGCAGTAGAAGGCTGCAGACGCACCATGAAGCTCAAAGGCATGTGGCAGTAGAAAGCAGGGCATTACTATGAAGAAGCAAATGTTTTCCATAAACAACGCCTGGGTAAGAGAAGGTAGAAAGAAAAAAATATATATATATACACACACACACATAGTTACCGGGATTCGCAGAGCTGTCACAGAGAGAAGTTTCCTAAGTTTCTGTCTCGGGAAATCTTTTCATGTCTCCATGTGTCACCAGTGACATATCGGAGGCGAGGGGAACACAGAATAGAAAAAGAAAAGCTACCACAGCAGCTTTTGATTTGATATCCACCATTGCACACCAGTGACACAAAAAAGATGGATTGTGCAATAAATAAAGAAGTATAATGCGTTAAAGTTATATATGTACTTTTGGCTGGTAACAGCTTAACAGTAGAGAGCCAATTTTCACCAATGGCAGGCTATGTGGTGCATTTAATGTTAATGTCACATCCACTGTGATCACTGGTTCCAAACTAAAGTTTCTGCCGGCCCCCCCGAGGAATTCTACATAATGACAGTAACACTGACCGTGATTGCACACCACCCCCACCCCTCCTCCACGCAGTTACATGTAACCAAGGAGACATAAAAAAACATGATGGACTCTTCCTTTGAGTTTCTATCACCGGAAGACACCAATCTTTCATTTCATTCCAAATGCTCGTGAGACAATACTGTCGTCTCTCTTCTACAGAAGGTTGCTAGATTTGTTACTTAAAAAAAAAAAAGAGTTGCATCTCAAAAGTCTTTGAAAATGTTGGCAATTGGGGCGTGTGACGTCTTTTGCACATATGAGATAGCTTGAATGACACACATACAAACAAAGGTTCCCCAATTTATAGAAGCACCTGTTGGCCTATTTTACTCACAAGTCTTACAATATAATGTAAATATCATCACTGGCACAAAAATGACCATAGAGATGAACCAAAACTTATTCTTACTCTTGCCTTGACAAAACCATGACATTGCTCACACAGTTAGTGTTTGTTGCAAGGATATTGCATTAGGTCCCTGCATGATGCAATCAATTCATTAATGTACTAAGCACAAGTTGTTGTTTTCAATTCCACTTGCTAATTTCCTTAATTCTTTTCAACTAAAGCCAGTGGATTTCAACTGGTATGTTCACTTGTAGTTGGTCGCAGAGGCGCTGTCACCTCCTTAAGTGTCAAGAAAGTTGTCACCATCCGAGGGAAAAGGTCTTTTCATCTTTTCCCGTGTCAACAGTGAAGCGTTTGAAGGGAGCCGTCTTCGGAGAGAAAGGATGTGGAAGTCTGCTGGCACTGACTCCTGCTGTGTGGTTTTCATCACTCGTCTGCTAGAAGAGAGCGTGACCTCAGACTCCACGCTACAAATTGGTAGTTTGATGTTTTATCTCTCTCTCTCTCTCTCTCTCTCTCTCTTTCTTCTCTTTCGTTTAGGTTGGACATAACTTTGGAATGTTTCTGTGAATTAGTAAGGTCTACTTCTCACATGGGTCACAAGACATGACAATACATGTCTGATATAATTCAACTGTACATACTCAATGTGGTACAGCAGCTGTAGGTGATGACTCAAAACTAGTTTTTGACATGGAGAAAGTGAGAAATATGAATTTCAGAATTTTACAGATTCATAATATATATATATATATACATAATG
Source organism: Etheostoma perlongum (assembly GCA_026937815.1). NCBI lineage: Eukaryota > Metazoa > Chordata > Actinopteri > Perciformes > Percidae > Etheostoma > Etheostoma perlongum. Next base: position 23,750,850 of record CM049374.1, on the reverse strand, counting down.
TCCTGAAAACAATATGATATACTGGCAATATGTTCAAAGCAAAAAAACAAAAAGGAAAGCCAAATGGAACTATCTTTTTTTGCATGAAACATGCATCTTTAGTCCAGTTTAAACCAAATATTTAACAAGACAAAGCCATTTTCAGATCGTTCCGCTCAGTTGGTCATGCCACAGAACGTTAGGGACATCACCTGTTTCAACAGCCAATAGAGACGTGAGCTTGTACAGTCAGCTACAATTTCTAGGAAATAAAAATCTCACTTAGCTCAATGCATCCCTTATGTCCCTTTTCACAGTTATGCTCATTAATGAGCAGCGATGAACGTATGATTATGAATTCTTTAATGTATATCTGTGACTGTGTTGGATGAAAAGGATGAATGACATTGTTTTTAACTGTTTTCTGTTTTCTAAAGGATGTTTTTTTTTCTTATTTTAGTATAAAAAATGGTAAATCTGCAGTGAGTAAGTTACTCAGTGTCCAAAACAAATTTCTCCTTAGGGAGACAAATAAAGGTACTTTGACTTTGACTTTGTTTTCAGGATCCCTGGCTGTAGTTAACACAGGGACGTGCAAGGGTTTATTCTTTTGACTTTTCAAAGGAGTGGACATTAAAACTATTATAATTTAGTAGTGGTGGGGAAGAAATCAATACAGCATAGTCTCGCGATATTTTCAGTGGCAATACTGTATCGATACACAGGCGCCAAGTATGGCTCTTGTTGGTCAGTTTGTCCCATTTTGCAGCAATAAAATTAAAGTGAGATGAACAAACAGATTTTCAGATGAAACAGATGTTGACAAAGTTTCTTTTTGGGGACGTCATTTGTAATTGGGAAAAATTTGAAGTTAGGAAAAAAGGTTACAAATTGCAATATATCGCAGACTATATATGTTTAAAATCGCAAAAATATCGTATCGTGGCATAAGTATCGTGATGATACCGTATCGGGAAGCATCTGGTGACAGGAAAATGGAGGCAGTATGGATTGAATAACCCCATCAAATTAATTATGCATATAAATGTACATACATATAATTGAAAAGATCTCATGGCAATCATACTTTATCAAGTTGAAGCTGTTTCTTACAGCTTTCAGGTAACTTGTCGTAGATTTGTGATGAGTTTCCATGGGCGTGTTTGGCGGGTCAGACTTTTGGGGGTCATCCTCGTACGCTTGACTTCTTCGGCATCTTGCATGCCGATAGTCGCAGCTAGCCCTCACGTGGTCCAATATGAATTGCAGTGCTGTGACATTAGATGCTAGCTCAGGCCAGGTGCCAGGGTGACGTGATCTATCAATACCAGGAGCAGTGTGCACCTAGTCCTACACACAAAATACAGAGCTGGGAATAGCGAATTATAATTAATGATGATGCATAAATGAATAATGTTGGGTTACTAGTGGTGTGACGAGATCTCTTCAACACGCATTAAACAAGACAAGGTTTCTCTAGTTCCTTCAGAGACTATTTTGCAGAGCCACCATGACTGCGTCCAGAGCGTAGTGCTCCCAAGGCAATTGTGATTGGTTTAAAAAAAATGCAAACCAAAAAAAACAAAAACAGAGTGTTCTTTTCCCCCTATCTCAGCATGTTCTTGGTGTAGCCAGACCTTACTCCACAGCAGATGTGCATATAGGTCTGGCAATGCAAGACTAGCATCTGGTCTTAAACAGATCCAAGAGCTTTTTGTTCATATTTCTTTTCCCTCTCATTCGCTCGGACAGCTGAAGCCAACACATGTCTCCTGTTTGACCTCATTACTATCAGCCTTCATCAGCAACATTTAGACTGGCAGCACACTGGAGCACACATAACACACTAGATAAATGGTTTGGGTACTAGAACAGCCATGTCACAATCATTCCTATCATATATTCATATTCATGCTCATCATGATGACGGCCAACAAACTGCAGAGTTATCAGGATGTCATTGTCAAGACTAACAGCATTATTGTTACTATCTAAGTCATCACCATTGTCACAGTCGCAGTATTTAAATAGCCGTCTTCAAACTACTAACACAGTTCTTATCTCTCTATTTCTATGACGCTACGTGTCTTCTACAGTTTTTTGGCTGTCCTGCGTTGACCCGTTGTCCGAGACATGGCTCAAAGTCAATTGGCTTGTCTTTCTCCGAGGTATTTGTCCACCAGAGCAACGTGAATGAGCCCTACGGAAATGCAAAGTTGTGCATAGAGTACAAAGACAGACAGCACCAGGTGACTGGAAGACAAAAGTACAAAATAGTTTATTTCATGTCCCTGTACCACTAGACTGCTCCCACAACATCTACATATGGCACATACTCAGTGGTGGAAAGTAACGGAGTACATTTTCTCAAGCACGGTACTTAAGTGCAAAGGGTACTTTCAGGTACTTTTACTTTACTCGAGTCTTTTCTTTTCTGCCACTTTCTATTTTGCTACATTTCAGAAAGGATATATTGCACTTTTTACTCCGCTACATTCATCTGACCGCTTTATACCTCCCGTTTTCCTTGGGTCAAATTTGATCCTTTAAAAAAATGTCTATATATCTAAAAAATGGGTCTCTTTTTAACTAAATAATCACAAAAAATGGATTGGATTCATACAATGCTCTTTGCCAGTACAATTGATCACTTTAATTTCCCTGATCTTAACTATTATTGAAAATAATTCATATTTTCTGCTTTTTTAACTGAAATAGTAGGTATAATTCTATATAAATAAGGTTTACTGACCATGAATTCCAAACAGTACTTGTAGTAAAACTAGTGGTAGTAAGGTGGTGAAAGTCTGAAAAAGGACAAAAATGTCAATTTTTTGTCAGTTTTTGACTCAGGGGGACAACACAAGGGTTAGTTACTTTACAAATTAAGAGTTTTGCACACACACGTATGTAGTTTATCAATATGATGTTTTATGACAAATGAAACAGTCTAAAAGTCCATCTGAAATGATTACACCATTTAACACACAACAGTTTGGGTCATTTCCACTTTCTAAAATGAGATTGAGTACTTTTACTTTTAATACTTTAAGTACATTTTCCTGCTGATACTTACATAGTTTTACTTAAGCAAAATTTTCAATGCAGCACTTCTACTTGAAACAGAGTATTATTACACTGTCCTACTAGAGGATGGATACCCGACCCGAGCCTGACGGGACCCGACGGTACCCGACGGGTCGGGCCGGGTTCGGACAGATTTTTAGAAAGGATGCTCGGGTTCGGGTCGGGCTCAGTCACATCAGCGCGATAAGGCATTGAACATTTTGAATTTAAAACAGCTTAAAATAAATGTCAAATATTACCCTAACATCTGTCTTCCTGTGTGCTGTGACAAGGAAAGTGTTGTGGTTTGGGGTTTTTGTTGGGGTTGTCTTCCTGTTTTTGCCTCCCTGTCTCAGTGTTTCCCCGGTCCTGTGTGCCTGATATGTCTCCTGTTCCCGGTAAGCGTCTGTATGTTCTGTTTCCTGTTTTATTTTGGTAGTGTAGTTTCCTGTCTTGTCTAGTCTTGTCCAGCTTTGCTTTGTGCTTGTCTGATTGTCCAGCCCCGCCCTAATGTGATTCACCTGATGTCTCACCTGTTCCCCGTTACCTCGTTACCTCTTGTATTTAACCCATGTGTTTCCTTTGTCTCTTGTCGGATTCTTGTTTCTGCTTGTTTCAGCCGGTGCCAGCCTGCCCTTGTCCCGTGAGTTTCTCCGTCTGCCCTATGACCAGTTTTTGCTGCCGTTCTGAGTGTTTTAGTTTCCAGCCTTAGTGCTCCGGCCTTTTGTTTGTTTCCCTGGCTCCCTGCGTTCCTGTTGTGTTTGTGTGGACAATAAAACCCTTGGTAATCCACTCCTGCCTGCCTCCTCCTCTCTGCATTTGGGTCCTCACCACACCGTAACAGAAGAATCCGACCAACCATGGACCCAGCGGAATACAGGTTCGAGCCGCTCCTCCACCCACGGGACCCTTTGGCGGACCTCATGGCCGCCGCATTCCGCCGCCTGCATGAGGAGGACAGCACGGAGACCTGGCACCTCATGATGGTGCGGTGGGAGGAGGTGGACCGAGAGTTTGGTCCCCTCCCGGAGTCCACGGAAGCGGCGCCCAGCAACCCCCAGCTGTCAACAGTCGACGCGGGCCCCCAGCCGGCGTCTGCCGCCGTGGATCTCCAGCCGGCGCTGCCGGTCATGACAGACACCCAGCCGGCGTCTGTTGCCGCTGACCGATCCCCACAGGAGTCACCACCGGCCAGCCCCCCCAAGAGGTCGAGACGGTCCCGCGCTTCACGGAGGGCAGTGCGGGCCCACACAGCCCTGAAGTCAGTGCCCCAGCCGCCGCCTGCCGCCGCGGACGACCCCCCAGCCGCCGCCTGCCGCCGCCGCGGACGACCCCCAGCCGCCGCCTGCCGCCGCCGATTGGCGACCCCCCAGCCGCCTGCGCCGCCCGGCGGGCGACCCCAGCCGCCACCTGCCGCCGCCGTCGAGGCGGACCCCCAGCCGCCGGTTCCCGCCGTCGAGGCGACTCCCCGCCGGTTCCCGCCGTCGAGGCGGACCCCCAGCCGCCGGTTCCCGCCGTCGAGGCGGCCCCCCAGCCGCCGGTTCCTGCCGTCGAACGGACCCCCAGCTGCCGACCGCTACCGCCGTCGAGGCGGATCCACAGCCGCCGGCTCCCACCAATGATGTGGATCCCCAGCCGCCGCCTGTAGAGGCGGACGCCCAGAGAGTGTGCACTGGACAGTCCTCCCTGGGATCCGCCTCGGCCCCAGCCGGCGACCGCTAAGACAAGTTCCCAGGGAGTGTCCACTGAACAGTCCTCCCTGGGCACAGTCCCAGACCCTGACCTGCCGACCGGCTCCCCTGACCCAAACCGGCCAACCGGACTTCATGACCCTCACCGGCCGGCCGGCCCCCCTGACCCTCACCGGCCGGCCGGCCCCCCTGACCCTGACCGGCCGACTGGCCCCCTAGACCCTGACCAGCCGACTATTCCCCTAGACCCTGACCGGTCGTCCGGTCTCCTTGACCCAGACGGTCCGACCAAACCCCTGACCCAGACGGTCCGACCAAACCCCCTGACCCAGACGGTCCGACCAAACCCCCTGACCCAGACGGTCCTACCAAACCCCCTGACCCAGACGGTCCGACCAGACTTCCAGCCCGACCGACCAGCCCCCATGACCCCGACCAGAAGCCCAGTACCTCTGACTCCCGGCTGGCGCTCAGTGGCCCTGACCCCTGGCCGACGGGCAATGTTTGTGGTCCTCGGTTGGCGGTCAGCGGCCCAGAGCCCCAGCCGGTGTCTGGGTCTCTGCCCTCCCTGGGCACTGGCTCCCGGGGTTCCTCTGGCTTCAGGCCTAGGGGTTCTCCGGGACCCAGTTCCCCCACATCCAGTTCCCGGGCTTCCTCCGGCCCTGGCCCCCGGGGCCCCCCTCTGGGTTCCCCGGGTCCCGGGTCCTCAGGAATTCCGGCCCCCCATGTTTTTGGTCCCCTGAGTCCTGGTATTCCTGGTCTTGTGTCTGTCTCTGTGCTTGTCCCCGTCACTGTGTCTGTTCCTGTCCCTGTCTCTGTGCCTGTTCGTGTCCTTGTCCCTGTGCCCTTGTCTGTCCCTGTGCTTGTCTCAGTCCCCGTGTTTGTCTCTGTCCCAGTGTTTGTCCCTGTCCCCGTCACCGTCTCTGTCCCTGTCTCCGTTCCTGTTCCCGTTTTTCTCCCTTTCCCTGTGTCTGCCCCATCCGACTTACCTTCCAAACCCAGTCCGCCGGTAGTCACATTGTCTCCACCCGTCCCGTCGCAGTCTGTTCCCTCTATGTCCACGCCGGCCCGATCCGTCCCTGTGCCTATCCAGTCCAAGCCGGTCCTGTCCCTCCGTGGGCTTTCTCGCGTCCCTCGTGCGCCCCTCCGTGGGCTTTGCGTCCCTTGGCGCCCCTCCGTGGGCTTTTCGTCCCTCGTGCGCCCCTCCGTGGGCTTTTTCCGCGTCCCTCGTGGCCCCTCCGTGGGCTTTTCCGCGTCCCTCGTGCGCCCCTCCGTGGGCTTTTCCGCGTCCCTCGTGCGCCCCTCCGTGGGTTTTTTCGCGCCCCTAGTGCGCCCCCCCGGGGGCTTCCTCGTGGTCCTCATGCGCCCTCTGCTGGGCTTTTTTGTATGCCCGCTGTTGGGCCCCCTGGCGCCCCTCTTGGGCACCCTCACGCATCCCCTCACGCCTCCTGACTCCCTTCCTCTGCCCTTCCTCGGTCCCTGTGTTTGTGAAATCTCCCCTGCTGGTTTCTGTCCTTGCCTGTCTCCATCGCTCTGTTTCTTTTGCTCTCTGTGTTCTACTCTCCCTCTCCGATTATTTGGGTCTGTCGCTCCCTCGTTCTGTTGGTTGGTGTGTGTCTTCTGTCTCCGTGTCTCCCTTGTTTTGTCTCGTCGTCTTGTCCCCTCCTCGTTCGTCCCGTCCCTCTCCTTGGTCTCGTCTTTTCACCCGCCTTGTCTCGTTACTCGCCTCTCTGCCTCCGTCTCTCTGTGTTTCTCTTTTTGTCTCTCTGAGCCCCTGTATGGTCTGCCTCACTCCCTGTGTCTCTGTACATCTCTCCCTGTGTGCGTGTGTTTCCCGCCTTCTGTCCCTCTTTCCCTGTGTTTATAGTGCTCTGTGTCCCGGTCCCCTTCTCCCCTCTGACTCATTCGGTCCCTGTCTGGCTTTCTGTGTCCTGTCTTCTCCCTCGTTTTGTCTCTCTGCCCCACTCATCCGGCCTCTCTGTCTGTCCCTTTTGCTTTGTTTTTTCTGCTTGGTTGTGTGGGTGTCTCTCTTTTTCCTTGTGTCTGTCCTGCTCTCCGGGTTCCGGTCCCTTTTTCTGCTTGTTTGTGTGGGTGACTCTCCAGGCTCCCTTTCGCTCTCTGTGCCGCGCTTTGCCTTCCCCTGGTACCTTCTCTGCTCCCTTTCTCTTGCCCCTCTCCTCCAATCCCTCGCTGGTCTCCGTCCTAGACCCGTCCCTTTACTTGTCCCCGTTGCTCTGTCTCTTTTGTTCCCTGTGTCTGTCTGTCTTGCTCTGTGTCCCTGTCCCTCTCTGTCTCTGTATATTTGAAGTTCTGTCTCTTTTTCCCTTCTTGTCGGCCTTGCTCTCTGTGTCTCTCCCTCTCGGTCACTGTCTGTCTGTCTTGCTCCCTCTTTGCCTGTCGGGCTCTCTGTGTTTTTTCATCTTTGTGTCTCTCTCGCTCTGTCTCTGCCTGTCCCTGTGTTGTCTGCCTGACTCTCTGTGTCTCTCTGTCTTCTTCTCTGTCTCGGTCAGCCTCACCCTCTGTCTCTCCTATCTTCTCTCTCTGTGTTCCCTATCCCTCATCCCTCCTTTGTTTCCCCTCCTCTGAACCCTCGCTCGCCACCTGTCTCCAGCCCTTTTTCTAGTCTTCCTCGTGCCCGGTCCTTGTGCCCTGTTTCCTTGTGCCCTTTCCTCGTCTCGCCTCCCTTTTCATCTTGTTACGTCCCGACACCCCTCCTTGTTCCTCCCTCCTTTCATCTTGCCTTTTCTTGTCGTTCCGTCTCCTTGTCTTCTCGTTTCCTTGTCCTCTCGCCTCTTGTGACCTGGCCTCTCCTTGCCTCTTTGTCTCGCCTCTCTTCCTTCGTCTCGTCGCCTGTTGTCCCGTCTCCTCCCCTCCTTGTCCATCTCGTTCCCTTATCTGTCCCCTTTTGTTTTCCCTCTCCGGTCCCGCCTCCTCTTCTTGTGCCCTTTTCAGGTGTCTTTCCTCACGCCCTTCCCTCGTCTCCTTTCTCCGCTTTCGCCCCGTACCTGTCTCCTTGTCCCTTTCGTCTTGTTTTCTCGCCTCCTTTGTCTCCTCTTCTCCGCCTTGTCTCTCCTGTTTGTCTTGTCTCCTCTTTCGTCTACTTTTTGTCTCCTCAGTGCCTCTCCCGCTCCCTCCTCCTCAGTCCCTCTCTCGCTCCCTCCTCCTCAGTCCCTCTCTCGTTCCCTCCTCCTCTGTCCCTTTTTCGCTCCCTCGTTAGTCCCCCTCCTTGTTCCCTGCTCCTTTGTCCATGCTCCTCTGCATCCTTGTCCCCTGTGCTCCCGGTTTGCCTCTATCCCCAGTGTCCCTTGGTTTCCCCGTCCCTCGGCCCCCTTGTTTCCGGTGTCTTCCGCCCTTTCTGGGTTGTTTTGGTTCCCTTTTGGGGTTTTTGTTTTGTGACATCTGGGATCTGTCTTTGGGGGGGGTACTGTTGTGGTTTGGGGTTTTTGTTGGGGTTGTTTCCTGTTTTTGCCTCCCTGTCTCAGTGTTTCCCGGTCCTGTGTGCCTGATATGTCTCCTGTTCCCGGTAAGGTCTGTATGTTCTGTTTCCTGTTTTATTTTGGTAGTGTAGTTTCCTGTCTTGTCTAGTCTTGTCCAGCTTTGCTTTGTGCTTGTCTGATTGTCCAGCCCCGCCCTAATGTGATTCACCTGATGTCTCACCTGTTCCCCGTTACCTCGTTACCTCTTGTATTTAACCCATGTGTTTCCTTTGTCTCTTGTCGGATTCTTGTTTCAGCCGGTGCCAGCCTGCCCTTGTCCCGTGAGTTTCTCCGTCTGCCCTATGACCAGTTTTTGCTGCCGTTCTGAGTGTTTTAGTTTCCAGCCTTGGTGCTCCGGCCTTTTGTTTGTTTCCCTGGCTCCCTGCGTTCCTGTTGTGTTTGTGTGGACAATAAAACCCTTGGTAATCCACTCCTGCCTGCCTCCTCCTCTCTGCATTTGGGTCCTCACCACACCGTACCGTAACAGAAAGACGTATTAAGCTCCATGTGGCAGCGCAACGATGGAAGATGTTAAAAAAAAGTTGGCCGCAGGAGATTTTAAAACTATTGAAAACAAAGGAAAGTCAGCTGTGCATTGATGCGCTCATCTGTTGACATTTCCCAATGCCTTCCTACAATTGCTTAATAAAAGCTTTCCACACAAACAAACGTACATGTGTCATTAGTATGAGAAACAAATGCGATTTTAACTGTGTCGGGCTCGGGTCGGGCTCTGACAGAAATATCTTAATGACTGTCGGGCTCGGGTCGGGTTCGGTTACTGCTCTGTCGGACACGGGCCGGGCTCGGACAGAAAAATCCGGCCCGATCCGCACTCTATGTCCTACTAGGACTTTTCCTTAAGTAAAGGATTTAAATACTTCTTCCACCACTGCACCTGTGCTGTAGGGTTCAGGTTGAACTATTGCAATATTCAATTTTCTTTCATCCCTGTTTAAGTCCCCCACCTATTCCTCAGAAAAACTCCAATGGTTGCCTGCTGCTGCTGGGGATTGACGCATTCTCTAAGACTGAACTGTAGTACCAAGCTCCAGAGAGCTACATAGTTGGAAATAATTCTCTGTGGGTTCATCACTCCAAATGAAAACTTTTGCATTACACATTTTATAAATCCTCTAAGACCTTCTAGTTCACAAACACGCGCAGATTCATTTTGCTGTGAATATGTTACATTCCGTTCTCTGAAAAAGTCTGAACAAAGCGTCTCTCATCTGTCTTAATTGGTATCATGAATTGTTAGTGTTTTCTGCCCTGGAGATTTATCCATGAAAAACTACCTTGAACCAATCCTTCTCTCCTTTGGTGTCCCTTTATAATCCATCTACTCTTACATCATTGAAGTGAATGGAGCGATTGTTAGAAAATGGATATATACTTGTGTGTACCAATAAGTCTTTAGAACATTGTGAACTGAACCCTGCTTTGTGTCACTTTGTTTTCCAAGCTCTCATATCTGCTTTCAGAATCAACTCAGAGAGGTCAAGCCAGAAGATGATAGGATCCATTCATCCATCCAAACTTCCCTTTCCCAAGCCACATCAACCAGCTCCGACTGGGGGGTCCCGAGGCGTTCCCAGGCCAGGTTGGAGATATAATCCCTCCACCTAGTCCTGGGTCTTCCCCGAAGATGATAGGATACCAAACACAGAACAAACGTGATCGGATTGCTTTTTATAACAGTTGTGCCATAGTGTGACCAGGCACTCAGGCCAGGCTGAGGTCAAATAAACCCACTCACCTAATATCTGAGATTGTTTTAATATTCCTACAATAGCCACTCATGGATAAGGTATGGTACAACAAAAAACTTTGGGCAAAATTGTAAGTGTGAGCTACAACTCCCACTCAGATCTATGACATGAAAGTCCATCTATCACTTCTACTTCAACACCCTTACTCCCCCATTGGGGAACATTATTACTGTTGCAATACCGCTAGTGGCCACTGCTCTTACTTGGTACTCTTACACTTACAGTAGCCCCTTTAGTTGATGAGTTTTTGGCCCTGACTTGGATGCATAAATGCTTCAGCCTTTCTGGTGTCAATAGACTCATGCTCTGACTCCTTTTACCTTTCAATGGTAAACAAGTGCTGAACCCATCGAGCTACGCAGAGCCACTGAATGAGTCATGACATGATTCAGGAGAAGCAAGCAGCTGATGTGTAGGCAGTCTGTTTTTTGTTTTTTTCACTTGCTCAGTCAACCCATAAGAACATTCACCGCCCATGTTTATTCTGCACAATACGGTCTTCACACGCCCTTGATATCTCTCTCTCTCTCTCTCTCTGTGGCTTCCTTCATCCCTCCCTCTGTCATAACTCTCCCATCCCAGCTCCTTATTTAGCATGATGTGTTTTTTATTTTTTTCCTCCAAGTCAGGTCGGGGTGATTAACTCCGTCCCACCTGGTGTGTCAAGTTGATTAAATCGAACTTCAGCCTCAGCTGGAGACAGCAGCCAACAGGAGCTTAGTGTGACACACACACACACACACACTTACAAAGGCTCCTGACTTCCTTCTTAATTCTATTGGACAATCAAGAACCCCTGCTGTAATCTAATTGGACAAGTGAGCCTGAAGTTATAATCTAACTGGGCAGCCTCTCGTCTCAAACACAGCTACAGCCCAGGATACAAACAATGGGTCACTGATGAAATATATGTATCATTCCTGAGATGTTCTGATGAATAGATCACATCTGTATTTTGTTTTTGAAATTTTGGTTTTATTTTCTTTTTGTTTGAGTCATGACTCACTCACATCTTTTACCCGACTCTTTTACCCGAGTCTTTAGTATCATTAACTTGGATAAGTTGAGTCCTACTACAATTCAATCTAAAATGATAACAGCAACACACACAAATCTCTTGCAACATTTACTACTATTAGTCCAAGCCATCTTAGCTGCAAAAACTTACAATTTCGCAGGCAACAACTCCACAAGTCAACTGAAGCGACGGAGTGAGCAGAGAGACAGTCCGAGACAGGTTATAGGAATGTCTTTACCCACAGACTCAGAGCCAGAAGCTCAGAGACCACGGGATTCACTCACTTACGAGTCCTCCGTGACTCGGGAGTTGTCGATGACTCATGAGTTGTCGCACAAGTCAGTCATCGTGCATCGGCTATATGTGGATATGTGCTGTAGCAGATGAGCGACTGAAGTCTCTCTTCCAGCTCAGCAAATTAAAAAGCAAATCCACAACAAAAGCCCTTCTTTCACTTCTGAACTATCATTCTGCATGTAGCCTAGCTAGGTCTACTGTAGGGGTTGAAGCCATTTCTATGGAAATAATCCTTTGAGTTTGAAAAACCTGAACAACCTGTGTTGAAAATGGAACGCAGAACTTGAGAGTTGACCTTTGACCTAGAATAATGTAATTTGATTGGCTGCTAGATTTAGTATAAAAAGAAATAGTACCTTGCAAAACAGCCAGAAGCCACTGGACTTTGGATCAACGCAGTCTTTTGTCCTACACGGACTAGCACAGTTAATTTGTAAGAAAAGTAAAGATCCTAGATTTTTGTATTTCATGTTTTGAAATTTTTAAGTGAACCAACAAACAATGGACTTGGGATTCAAGACTTTTATTTACTGACGTTTTGTGTTGAGTACAAAAGAACTTTGAAGTCCTAAGCTAGTGAGTCAGCTTGTTTCACTCACAGTAGGTTTGGTGTTTAGACGTAGTATGTTAAAATGCAATTAGGTTGAGCCGACAGTCCGCCTATAGATGAATAATGACTCAAGTGACTCGCACAACCTGGAGGAGTGACTCAGAATAACCCAAATCCTTGTTGTTTTGTCCACGTTGCTGGAATCAATATATGATTAAAATTATTATTTAATATGATCATTATTAATCTGGGAGGAGGCCTCGGGGAAGACCCAGGACTAGGTGGAGAGATTATATCTCCAACCTGGCCTGGGAACGCCTCGGGATCCCCCAGTCGGAGCTGGTTGATGTGGCTCAGGAAAGGGAAGTTTGGGGTCCCCTACTGGAGCTGCTGCCCCCGCGACCCGACTCCGGATAAGCGGATGAAGATGGATGGATGGATTATTATTATTATTATTTAAAGAAAGAGGCCTGTAGCAAGATTACTTCACAAGGTTTATCCAGCTGTCACAAGGCTTCCTACCTTCAGAAGCAGCTCATTGTTTAACCAGCAGAGTCTGTGGTCTCTCGCTCATTTGTCTTTCTTCTGGTGTTGTCTGTGAGCTATGAAATGATTAAGCTTAATGGTCTACACTCTAAGAAATAAATCCGTAAAATAACAGAAAATAAGTTGCGGCAGCTCATTAACCTTAATTAAAAACAAAAATTGAAGAAAGAATTGCAGCTGGAGTAAAAACTCACAACATTTTCTGTTATTTCTGATGTTATTTCACATTCTCTCAGATGAAGCTGACGCTTGTTTCAACGCTTCTTATTTACTTTTTGGTGCTTTTTTTACACATTTTCAACGCTTTTTGTTCCACTTTTGAAGCTTTTTTTGAGGTTTTTGACGCTCCCTTACCCAGGAACCTCCTGGGGAAATGCACACGGATAAATGGCCTCCATGGCCGCCAAAAGTCACCGGAGCACAGATAAAGTACCCATAATGCAATCTGAAATATAAATGAACACAAATACAACTGTGAATCACTTTCTATGGACAATTTCTGTTAGAAAACATACAGTCATACAACTGTTAATAAACAGAAATTTCTTAGAGTGTATATTTAAAGGACAATTCTGGTCAATTTTAACATGTACATAGCTCTGTTTTTTTTTTTTTTTAAATTAGTGCTGTCAGTAGAGAGACAAATGAAACCAATCAGTGATGTCTACACTGAGTTATTCTCTTGCTAGCGTTAGCACCCAACAGGCTTAACCCTCATGTTGTCCTCATGTTGTCCTCATGTTGTCCTATATCAATGTTCTTTTTACTTCACCAAAATAACATGATTGATTCCACCCAACGCTCTTTGCCAAGTACAAATCTCTACTTTCATTAATTTTGGGGCGTCTTATTCAATTTTATAGCATTGTAAATCAAATCGAAGTGTTTTTGAAATAGTATTGAGTAAAAGTTGACATATTCCAGTCTGTGATTATCATCAACATCCATTCCTTTAATTTTAGTCTAAATATTTCCTAATAATTTCTGCTTTTCTAACTCAAACATTAGGTTTAATTTTCTACAAATGAGGTTTATTGAGGATAAATTCCCAAAATAACTGTAAAATCGAAGTTAATAAGCTAGTGTTACGTTGTGTTGAAAACGTCATGGCAAATATCAGGAAAAAAAACGTCAAAAGTGTTGAAAAATGGGACAAAAAATGTAAGAAAAAGTTACAAAATTGATAAAAAAGCGTCAAAAGTGTTTTTAATTTTCAATTTTGACGGGAAGACAACACAAAGGTTAAATAGGGCAAGTTTTAAACTCGTTGTTAGCCTCTGAACATGTTCAAAATATTATTACCAGTGGCTAGCCATGTGCAGTTATTCCTTCCAAGTGACCACAGTGAATTTGACTGCAATAGATGTGACAGAAAAGCAGAAAAGTTTTGACAATCGACTAGTGTGGACTTCACCGGAAAACAGGAAATAAACAGAGGTATGTGCACTGAATGAATTAACAAAACTTGTATGCCTTTCTGTGACATTTTAAGCATGTGCATAGGCTAAAAAAAAGTTGGTTGGGTGCTAACGCTAGCAGGAGGATAACATGGTGTAGACAGCACCAATTGGTTTCATTTATCTCGCTACTGACTGCACTATAAATTTAAAAAAACAGAGCTACATGTTGAAATTGACTGGAATTTTCCTTATATTTAAGATAATTTAAAGCTATTATTTCCCTGCAGTAGTACATGTATATAATTACAGATCTCTACAGTGGCTGCTGCAGTGATACGAGTCCGAAGTGTCCATGTTTTATATAAGCCATCTTGATATGAGATTTCCACTGACTACCAGTGTGTCTAATGGATTATAGATCTGCTGACTTAAAGGGGTGAAGCTTCCTACAACACGACTCTCACTGCCGTTATGCAGGAGTGAATCTAATCGTCTAGCGGGCCATGGCAAGGACACAGGAATAATTTGAATATGGTTGAGTTTTAATTTTAATTTCAGGCTGGTCTTATCTTCTATTTATACTTTACCTTTATCCTTATCTTTTCACGACAGACACACTGTAGTTTTAGTGTTATTTTTGTATTTACATGTAATTAGTGACAGTGGGTTTTCTTAGATTTTTGTCAAGGATTTTAATTTGAGACTATGCGATTCTATCAATATTGTCCCTTTTGCAACTTTCTATTGCTAAGAGAAATACAGAATGCAAGGAAAGCATGAGCATTTAGCATGTAGCTATAGCAGACATGTGTTCTTTACTAGTTCCCCTTTTCTCTCTTTTCTTCCTTGTCCTCCTCCTTTCTCTGTTCTATGGTTTTTATTCATTTATTTAGCACAGCACTGCTTGTCCACATGCACAACAAACACATGTAAATACGTGCATGCATGCTGGATATGTCCTGCCACAGTTAATAAGGAAGTCATAGATGTGCGCAAACACACACACACACACACAAATAAAGTATATCTAGTGATTTCTGCTCGGTTTAATTAGGATCGTGGACACACACAGTTAATGAAGCATGCAGGGTAAGATATTGTAAATGTAGCTTATTATTTTCATCTTTTTTTTTAAAGGAAAATATAATGCAGGATTATATCAGGATTTAAATTTGAAAAAAAGTTTAGGTTCAGATGAATAACAATCTATGAACCTCATGATATGAAAAAAAAACAAAAAAAAACAGTGCAGCACAAACAAGACTGAAATCTCATCACACCACCAGAGGACCCATTACATTTCAGTAAAGAGTGTTAATCACACACTAATGAAATATATTGATACTGTCTTTGTAAAAATCAGTAAAAGCAACCCTGTCTTGTTTTAGTGTGACTGTTGCTGAGCTCTAAATAAATAGGAACCTAATAATATTTCATTAACCTTTAAAGGCCCCATGACATGGTGCTCTTTGGAGGCTTTTATATAGACCTTAGTGGTCCCCTAATACTGTATCTGAAGTCTCTTTTATATAGACCTTAGTGGTCCCCTAATACTGTATCTGAAGTCTCTTTTATATAGACCTTAGTGGTCCCTAATACTGTATCTGAAGTCTCTTTCCCAAAGTTCAGCCTTGGTCCAGGATTCCAGCCACTAGAGCCAGTCCCACAGTGAGCTTTCCTTAGTATGTTCCATTTCTGAGTCTGTAGCTTTTGAGGAGGAGAGGGGGGGCAAGGTGGAGGCTGGGGGTGTGGCCTTGACCAACTGCCACTTTGCTCGTTTGAAAGCCATGATGTCTCTCTCTCATGGGGGGGCCAAATTCTATGAGCGGCAAAGCAGATAAATGGGAGGTAACCTTGCTCCTTATGACGTCATAAGGGGAATGTTCCAGCAGGTCTATTATGTTTTGACCTCAGGGTCAAACTTAACCCATTTTTCAAAATTTTTTCTCAAAAGATATGTGTTTCTTTTAACCAAAATTAACACAGTTGGTTCAATACAACATCATTGAATTCCGGATGTTATATTTTACAGCATTTGGATAAAGAAAAAAAAACAGTTTTAATTGTTTAAAAAACATTTCCTTACTAAACTCTGACAAAAGTCTTTCCTGGATTTTAACTTAATTGTCAAAATATTTTGTAATTTCTGCTTTCTAACTCATAAATGAGGTTAATTGACCATGAACTTTGAAATAATAATTGTAAAACTTGGTTGGTTTAAGGGGTGTATATGCTGGCGGTAGCTGGGGTAAAAAGCATAGAAAACATGAATAAAGCAAGACAAATATATTAAAGAAACAAAATGTTTTTAGTTTTCACCCAGAAGGACAACACAAGGGTTAACAATGATAAAGACGCATTTTAAACCGTGCTCTTTACATTCACACTGACCAGCATTCTCTGGGTAAGATATGAGGATGGAAAACGCTCCTGGGGGTCGTACTAGAGGGAACCAACGACCCATATTGTCATAGGTTGCTATGAAAACATAATATTAGAAAGTGAACGCTGGAGTTACCAGGAGGCACTTCTCTCCTCTCGATATCCACTCTGCATCCAACGCCTGGTTAGACAGCTAACAAGCTGATCCCCGAAATGTCAAAGTACTTTAGTGTTAGTGGAATTAGTACTTGTAAGTGAATATTCACATAATAAATTGTAATTAAAGCTGCAAGCAGCGATGGAAGTTGATGTATGATGCCTGGAAAATGGCGAAAAAATGTACTTAAATTTAACGCTCAATTCAAAATTGGCTGACTTCCTGTATAGTTTAATGAACACCCACGAAAGGCTTTTTTGTACGTCTCAACATGTTACATATAC
Organism: Etheostoma perlongum; assembly: GCA_026937815.1. Taxonomy (NCBI): domain Eukaryota; kingdom Metazoa; phylum Chordata; class Actinopteri; order Perciformes; family Percidae; genus Etheostoma; species Etheostoma perlongum. Next base: position 23,734,232 of record CM049374.1, on the reverse strand, counting down.
CAAATTACATCACTCACAAAACATAACCCTCATGTTGTCTTCCTGTCAAAATTGAAAATCAACACTTTTGTTGATGCTTTTTTATCAATGTTTCTAACTTTTTACAACGTTTTAGTCCCTTTTTTCAAAACTTTTTTCAATGTTTGTCACTTTTTTTGACGTTTTCAACACTACGTTTTTGGAATTTATCGTCAATAAAACTAATTCTTAGGAAATTATACCTAATGTTTGAGTTAGAAAAGCAGAAATTAGGAATTATTGAGACTAAAATTAAAGGAATGGATGTTGATGATAATCACAGACTGGAATATGTCAACTTTTACTCAATACTATTTCAAAAACACTTCCATTTGATTTACAATGCTATAAAATTGAATAAGACATCCCCAAATTAATGAAAGTAGAGATTTGTACTTGGCAAAGAGCGTTGGCTGGAATCAGTCATGTTATTTTGGGGAATTAAAAAGAACATTGATATAGGACAACATGAGGACAACATGAGGACAACATGAGGACAACATGGGGGTTAAGGAGAGGGCTTTTACTTTGAAAACTGTAAGGGGGAACTATTGAGCCATTTTGTCACACCCAAGCATAGATGCATTTTTGGGCATCCTAAGCCCCTTGGACATGTGACTCATTGGGGATAATAATAAATGGAACAGTTTCAATAGGACTTTTGTCGAACCAACTGTGTTTTGTGTTTTTTTGGTATATCTACAAAATGTGTTGTCAAAACAACAACAGACTTTATTCTCTTCTGTCTCACATGTTGTACTCTTCTGTGGTGATCCATTTGAGAGGTTTTTTTATGTAGGAAGGAGAGAAGGGGATTTGCTGTGTTTGATCAGTGGGAGCAGAACAGAGGGCAGGACTCACCCAGGCCACATGGGGACCAATAAAGAACCAGAGCATGAAAGAACAGAAGGAAGAAACAAATGCTGTTCAAGGTTTTGTTGTTCCTTTCTTTGTTTTTTGGTTTCTTTAATCACTGAGTTTCCCAGTTGTACAGTAACTGAATTAGAAATTAGTATTTTAATGAATGTGGAAGAGAGATACAGCGGAGCTAAAAAAGATGGTGGGGGAAATCTGGGCAACAAAAGGAAACAAGACAGAGTGTGCCCCTGTCGAAGTGCCACTGAGCAAATCATTGAAATGAAGGAGGCTGTTTCTCCAGTGGCCAGCAATAGGCCACTGTTTGGGTGATGTGGTGACTGTGTGGACATTGGGAGGGGGGGGAATTTCCAGACACCTCCTGAAACAATATCATCACGATATTTATGCCACAATACAATATTATTGCGATATTCTGCAATTTATATTTTCCAACTTCTAATTTTTCCCAATTTCAAATGACGTCCCCAAAAGGAAACGTCAACAAAAGGAAACGTCAACATCTGTTTCATCTAAAAAAAAGATACATTTCTCTGTTTGTTCATATCACTTCAATTTCATTGCTGCAAAATGGAACAAACTGAAAACACATATATAATAAAAGATCCATACTTGGCTCCTGTGTATCGATACAGTATTGCCACTGAAAATATTGCAATACTATGCTGTATCGATTTTCCCCCCACCCCTAGTGGACATGGTACTAAAAGTGTTTGGACCCCACCTTGCACCGGACGCAGTGTAGCTCAATACCCGACCCAAGTGTCTTTACTAGTTTTAGCCCAAGGCAGCTGTCAATTTCCCATCCAGCGCCCACATTCTCATTCTCATGAATGGTATCTCTACTTGTATATGCTCAAATATTTGTTCTTGTATTTTATCCTATTATTATTTAATGTATATTGTATGTATGTATATTGTATCCTGATATTTATATTTTGTTCTGTGTGACTGATTTTGCTGCTGCAACACTGTAATTTCCCATTTTATTGGGATCAATAAATATCTATCTATCTATCTATCTATCTATCTATCTATCTATCTATCTATCTATCTATCTTATGATATCATCCAAAAAAACACAAGCACAGGAATTAGTTTGATATCATATGAAATTAGGCGATCAAGCGGTCACATGACAGTTAAGTTTAGCAGTTTTTACAGTTGAATTTAGCCGAGAAAAGGTTACTGTGAGCCGGGTACAGGACATCGTGAGGTTGCAGTCTTTTAAGGGGCCGTTGCAGTTGAGTTTCGTCAGCAAAAGTTGAGTGTTTGCCAGGTACAGAGCACCCAGAGGTGTCAGAAATTGAGCTTCCATCCACTGCCACCTCCTCCCTACGAGGACCAGAACAGCAGCCATCAATGTGTTGCATACAACAATACAACCGTGGAATACATAGAAATTACAGCACATTACTTTTTCGCAGCAATATGTACTGTATTGGGAAAATTACATTTAAGCATGATTTCATATATCCTTTAATATGCATGTATTATTATTATTCATATAATTATTCACAATGCTTTACAGGTTGTAGTACTTATCCCTTCCCTGTGTGTCCTCCCTGAAGGACAGACTTTTTTAGTCTCTCAGGACAATGCCATGGTGTCTGAAGGAGACATTAGTTCAGTGCTACATATTAAAGCAGGTCCAGGGTCAGGAAGAGGCTCCAACTTGTCTGTAAGATTAGATATAGTCATGTTCTCCTGTAGGGGAAACAGGATATGAGACGGGGATGCTACTGTTTTAATTTGGCAAGACATTGTCACACTGTTACTGCGTTAGCTCTGTGAAAACTTCCCACTTGGTTATTCTTTGCAGGGAATAATTAAATCTCACCGAATACCAAACCTTAACTCAGTTGTTTAGCTGTCTTTATTTTGTTCCAACAAAGTCTCACTCTCCAAAAATTCCTCTCCTGTACCAATGTACCAACAGTACCAATGGTAATGATGCTCTACAAGCTGGGGGCGGCTGTGGCTCAGTGGTAGAGCAGTCGCCTGCCAGTCGGAATGATCCCTGGCCCTGCGGCCCCATGTCGAAATGTCCTTCGGCAAGACAATGAACCCCGAGTTGCCCCCGATGCTGTGCCATCGTAGGAAATGTAAATGTGTGTGAATGCACAGTGTATGGTTCCTGTACAATATAAAAGTGCAATGAGTAGTCATTAAGACTAGAAAAGCACTACATAGGGCTCGGCAATGTGTCAGTGTTGTATTAATATCGCAATATGAGACTAGAAATCTTCTTAGATTTTGGATATATTGTAATATGTAATATGTTAATATATATAATATGGTTAGTGATGTCTTTTCCTGGTTTTCCAGGCTGCATCACAGTAAAGTGATGTGATTTTCCAAACTCACCAGACTGTTCTAGCTGTTCTGTTATCTACCTTTACCTTTATTGGTGAATATTTATCAAAAATCTCATTGTGTAAATTTTGTTAAAGCACCAACAGTCGATTGGTACAATATTGTCGCAATATCAACATTGAGGTATTTGGTCAAGAATATAATAGTGATATTTGATTTTCTCTACAGTATATCGCCCAGCCCTAGCGCTTTATAAAAACAGTCAATTTACAAAAGAGATGAGACAGAAAAATATTGCCAATGTTCTGGTAATGTGAATATTTGTTTTGTCATAATATGGTGTCTCATATGAGAATCTCTATGAATCTGATCACCTACTCAGACTGTTCCTTTAGGACTCGTTGAACTTTAAATTTCCGCCACGGAACTAATGCTGCCATTGGGAGTAACAGAGAATAAATCAGCTTGACAAAGGCTGTGGGCTGAAACAAACAAGGCTTTTCCAGTGTTAACAGTCTACCCATAATAAGTCATGACAGAGGGGGCCGGGGTCGGGGGGGGGGGGGGTTAGAAGGTGTACGCATGGCTGACCTCAGATGGAGGAAGCATCCATTCATTAAGCTAATGTGGTGCGAGAGCTTTCACCTCTGTGAGTCTGTAATGAAATGAAGTTGAAACTGTTTTTGTCCTCTGGGTCAGAGCCGCCTTCCTCTCCCCGTCACGACTCCATGAGCTCGGCGCTGGTTGGGTGGCAGAGGTTAATGCCTGAGGCAGTGGAAGTAGTTTGGGGTTACTGAAGGTCTTCACAAACCTGTTTATTTTTTTATTTTAGGGGTGTAGCTACATCAATCTGCATCAATTTATCCCACGATCCTAGCACGACAATTCTATTCAATTTTATTTATAGTAGCAATTCATAGAGTTATCTCAAGACACTTCACAGATAGAGTTGATGACAGAGTCTTGATGTGGGACAAGCCAGACCCATGTCAAGATGTTGGGTCTGGGAACTCCCCATTGGCAGGGCTCAATCTGAGGGGCGGGATTAACGGTTGTCTTTCAAATTCCCTCTGCACTCAATAGGATATTGCTAAACCAATCAGAGTAATGCAAGTCGATAGATTAAACCTTTGTGGTATCAAGGCGCCAAAACTCCGAACACATCTTTTTTTAAAAACTCCAATTCTTCCAGAGTTGCAGCCAAAGCCGATTGGACAGGCTGCTGTTCGCCAGCAGCAGCCATCTTTTTTTTTTTTTTTTAAGTAGCAGGTTATTTACGCGGTATCCTTATGTTAAGCCCGCCCACCGACTCTATACATGATGTGATTGGCCTGACCAGAATTTGGGTTTTGGTTTGGTTTCCCCCTTGGTCGTGACAGAGACAAACACTCGTTTCCTGGGTGAAATTCTTGGCTTTTCCACGGGACCCAAAGTCTGCTGTTTTATGACCCACCCATTCACCCCCACCTCCTCCTCTACATGGTTCTTAGTGCTTTTATACAGTGGCAGTCGCTGTGGCACATACAGTAAAAAACATGTGGAATACATCCATACAGATTACTGTCATTACTTTTCGTAGCTATACTGTATGTAATGGGTTCATTAGAGCAGCCTGATCTATAACACCTTGGTTTTTTTTAAGAGACGGAGAATCATATGTAGCAGCTAATTGTCGGCTTGACGCTGTGTGGTCGTTGCTGCCCCGTTGCTATATTCAATAAGTTGTATTACATTAGAATGTGCTCTATGTCACATATGTTAAACTGAGTCATACAGTACAGAGTAAGGGCAGAATGTTTTCTCATTCATCTTGTCCCTATCCATGCAATTAAGATTTAAGGTGTCTACACATGGTAAAGTCTATGAAATATCTTTCTTTGATAATTGTAATTTTCTCTCAGTGAAGTGGGATTAAAAATAAATGTGCACTTTGTTAACGACAGTACATCTAGCTTTGTTCAGGAAGGGAAGAATGACTCACTGGTCAACTTGCTTCACTGAATAAGGACATGTTCTTTATAAAAAATGTCTTTCAATAAGATTGCATTCTAAGTGAATGTGTAGAAATTTTGTTTTTTCCCCAAAAAGGTTTTCTATGTACTTAACTATTTGGAAGCGTCACTAGTCAATTTTGTGCCTGTAGTCAACAGTAGCCTATATTCTTATGCTACCAAATAATGAATATTCATAATGAAAATTGAATATGAACTAGAATAAGTCTGGTTAATTGATGTTTTATTAAAGAATATTGAGAAGATTTAGGCTGCTTTAGAACAAGAACAGACAGTTTCATCAATCAAGCTGAGCCTGGTAAAGGAGTGATACGTGGACTTGCTTTGGGTAGTCTGGATTAACAGAAGTACATTTCCGGCATTAAACCTGCTTTCGGCTGTCCTTCTAAAACGGTTCGCTTGAGGAAGCAACAACAAACCAAGCTAGCAAGCTACACGCTAAAAATAGCAAGTTTTGTGTAACAAGGCAGGCCTGCTTGGTTCTTTGGGGGGATGGGGGGATTGATTGCTGTGGACGAGCTGGTAAGAGCAAGTGCTGTTCAACCATGTATGCAACTAATTGAAATAGCTCTCTTTACTGTATTGTGTGACTAGTTAAGTTTTTAATTTAATATCGTATGTGGCGTTTTCTTTTAGCGGGGTGCAACTCTTCCACCAATACCAGTTCCTTCCCAAGACTAATTTACAGAGCCACCGTCGCTGCGTCCTGAGCTTAGCGCCACCCAAGATGATTGTGACTGGTTTAACCCTTGTGTTGTCTTCGTTTCAAATTTGACCCATTTTTCAAAAATATCTATATCAAAAATAAGGGTTTCTAAATTGAATAACATGGAAATAACATGATTCCACAGTTCATGCTTTGCAAGTACCACATAAGATAGGATGTACTGTAATTATCCTTACTTTAATATAAATCTAAATAATTCATAATTTCTGCTTTTTTAACTTAAGAATTAGGTATAATTTCCTATTCCTATATTGGAATATATTTATTGACCAGGAATTCCAAAATGTAGTAAATGTTAAACTTGTTATAACTTGGTGTTAGTGGTGTTTATACATGGTAGTGAAAAGAAGCATTAAACGTAAAAAAGAGACAAAAGTGTCAGTTGTGAGACAAAAACATCAGAAAAAGTGTTGATTTTCAGGACGACAGATACATGGTCGAAGGAAGACAACACAAGGGTTAAAGAAATGCGAACAACCCAGAAGTTTTTCTCCTATGCTGGAATTTACGTGTGGCGTAGCCGGACCTTACTCGGCAGCGCTGTGGAGACAGGTCTGGCAATGCGAGACTACACTTTGGGTAAAAGTCTTCTTTTGTTAAATAAAGTGGGTTGTTCATCTACTTGATGTTAAACGAGGACACTTAAAAGACAGCAAGCTGTGTTTGTTCAAAGTGAAATTGTTGGGCTGATTAAAGTCTTATAGCCACTTTACTGTCAGAGTAATGCAGAATGCCTGGCTTGGATAAGGTCGTGTTCACAGTCAGAAAAAAGTGTCTTCTGTAAAGCCGCTTTGGGAAACAAATTAGAACTCCTGGAATATCAAACAAGTCTTTCATTGCGCCTTACTGCTGAATAAGTAAAGTGTCCGCACAGAGAAATTGGATCTGCTGGAGTGTGTTTGAAGTTCTAAAGTCACAGCGTGGCCTCAGTGATCCTCCTCTCCTGATACAAAGAGGCAGGCTTATTGTTGCCTCCGCTCCATTTAAGAACTTCTTTTTCAGAGCATTTGCGAATGAACGTCTTGTGACTTATATCTGCTTGCCCCAAAAATACACCATGCCTCTTTAAGGAAGGCGCGTACTAAACACTTTGTGAGTCCCTCTGAATTCATGACCGCTTTTTTTCTACCAACTCGGCTTCCCCGAATCGTTTCAAAGCTGCAGAATTATAATGACACAAAATTGCAATCACTGTAATTATATGGTTATTGTGAGTATTATTAGACTGAACATTTTCCCACTTACAGAATGATTGTGTTTGCACTTTATTCAAGGACTGACAGAGACATAATTGCCACAGCTTGATTCTCTCCTCAAATACTCACATATAAACCAGGATGTAAATCTACATATCCCTAATTATCTTCCATTCCTTACCTCTTCTCGTGATCTCAATGATCATCTCCTTATTTCCTCTTTTTGGGTTTGCAAAGCTCATCACCATCTCTCACATCTCTCACTTTCATTATTTCTTATATTTCAATGTAATTATTTCTGGTCACTATCTGTCTGTCCATCCAATGTCTGTTCTCCCCCTCGCTCTCTCATTGCTCATCCATCACTCACCTTCCTTTTTATCTAATGAGCAAAATGTTCACAGTCTCTGCTCCAGATATGTCAGATATCTCCCCTGAAACAATCAAACATTCATCACACACACATGGCTTGTGTTGAGAGGCTTGTGTTGAGAGCTTATTGCCTCCCTTGTCTACTTCTTTCCTTTTGGTGCAGGTTATATGTTTAAAATTACATTGCAACCTTGGAGTCCCCGAGACATTGTACATGTTTCCACTGGGATTACACGCCAATGACAGCCATGATCATGGCATAGATGCAAAACAATATGTGGCACGCTTTTCACATTTTCTTCCTAATCGGGATGGTCACAGTTCACCATTATTTAACCAACTCTTTTTTTTTAAAGATTATTTTTTGGGGGCTTTTCTCTTTATTAGATGGATAGACAGGAAAGAGATGGGGGACAACATGCAGCAAAGAGCCGCAGGTTGGATTCAAACCCAGGCCGCTGCAGGACGGAACCAACATGGGACACACGCTCTAACTGGGTGAGCTAGTGGCCACCCACAGAACAATATTATTAAATTAAAAAAAAGTTTGGTGGTAATAAACCCTGCCCTCTCCATGTTAGCAGATGGGACATGGGCCATACTAAAAACCCATCAAAGTACACGACAAATACATGTCCCAAAGATCGATTCTGTCATTTTAGGTAGTTCTCATCACGCTGATTTGTTGAAGTGTTCATTTATCTGCTAAGTTTGGTTTCTAGTCGTTATTCGTACCTATAAAAACGGGAAACGTCATGATTGACAGCTGTGACTCACAATTGGTCGAGCAGGTCTATAAGCGGGGATTCCCCTGAAAGGACTGGCACCTCGCAGTAATCTGTACCCGGCTAACAGGAACCTTTTGTCGGCTGAATTGGAAATGCAGCTAAATTTAACCATTGCATGACAGGCCGGCAGTCGCATAAGACCTCATATGAATTGTTGCATATAATGTCACACAATATCATACCAACCCGTTCACAAGAATGCATTGCATCTTTAAGGGAACGCACGTCAGCTACGGGGTAACCTACAGCCTAGTTACAGATGCGTGAGTATGGCTCCACAGCTATAATCATAACCTCTTAACACAAACTACTTATCCAGATAAACACAGGCTTCTGGGGATCTGCATGGTACAAGAGCAGGACCAAACACAGGATTATACCAGCAGGTTGCTCATGACCCAGCATGCAAGTGTCCCCAAATACAGCATGAACAACATTGGATGTAAAATCAATAAGAGCATCAAAACTAACTAAATTACTTTTCTGAGATCTAATGGTTGTAGTTGGTCCCCGGTGGACTTCTTTAGCAAGTTTTGACTTTAAGCTTTTTCAGCTTTGAGCCTTTGGTCATTTATTATTTTCTTTATTTATTTATTTATTTATTTATTTATTTATTTATTTATTTATGTATTCATTTATTATTGGCTCCAGCTTTGCCAACATTTCAGAGTTTGTAAGTGTTGTTTGTTAGCTACTCTTTGGTCTAGATTAGACATGAAGGCAATTCATAGTCTCAGCAACAACATTTTAGACTATTGTATTTGTGTTTGTGTTTCTTTTTCATATGTATATGTAGTCATATATATATATATATATATATATATATATATATATACAGTGAGGAAAATAAGTATTTGAACACCCTGCTATTTTGCAAGTTCTCCCACTTAGAAATCATGGAGGGGTCTGAAATTGTCATCGTAAGTGCATGTCCACTGTGGGAGACATAATCTAAAAAAAAAATCCAGAAATCACAATGTATGATTTTTTAACTATTTATTTGTATGATACAGCTGCAAATAAGTATTTGAACACCTGAGAAAATCAATGTTAATATTTGGTACAGTAGCCTTTGTTTGCAGTTCCAGAGGTCAAACGTTTCCTGTAGTTCTTCACCAGGTTTGACACACTGCAGAAGGGATTTTGGCCCACTCCTCCACACAGATCTTCTCTAGATCAGTCAGTTTCTGGGCTGTCGCTGAGAAACACGGAGTTTGAGCTCCCTCCAAAGATTCTCTATTGGGTTTAGGTCTGGAGACTGGCTAGGCCCCCCCAGAACCTTGATCTGCTTCTTCCAGAGCCACTCCTTGGTTCTCCTGGCTGTGTGCTTCGGGTCATTGTCATGTTGGAAGACCCAGCCTCGACCCATCTTCAATGCTTTAACTGAGGGAAGGAGGTTGTTCCCCAAAATCTCGCAATACATGGCCCCGGTCCTCCTCTCCTTAATACAGTGTCCCATGTGCAGAAAAACACCCCCAAAGCATGATGCTACCACCCCCATGCTTCACAGTAGGGATGGTGTTCTTGCGATGGTCCTCATCATTCTTCTTCCTCCAAACACGGTTAGTGGAATTATGACCAAAAAGTTCTATTTTGGTCTCATCTGACCACATGACTTTCTCCCATGACTCCTCTGGATCATCCAAATGGTCATTGGCAAACTTAAGACGGGCCTTGACATGTGCTGGTTTAAGCAGGGGAACCTTCTGTGTCATGCATGATTTCAAACCATGACGTCTTAGTGTATTACCAACAGTAACCTTGGAAACGATGGTCCCAGCTTTTTTCAGGTCATTGACCAGCTCCTCCCGTGTAGTTCTGGGCTGATTTCTCACCTTTCTTAGGATCATTGAGACCCCACGAGGTGAGCTCTTGCATGGAGCCCCAGTCCGAGGGAGATTGACAGTCATGTTTAGCTTCTTCCATTTTCTAATGATTGCTCCAACAGTGGACCTTTTTTCAGCACACTGCTTGGCACTTTCCCCGTAGCCCTTTCCAGCCTTGTGGAGGTGTACAATTTTGTCTCTAGTGTCTTTGGACAACTCTTTGGTCTTGGCCATGTTAGTAGTTGGATTCTTACTGATTGTATGGGGTGGACAGGTGTCTTTATGCAGCTAACGACCTCAAACAGGTGCATCTAATTTAGGATAATAAATGGAGTGGAGGTGGACATTTTGAAGGCAGACTAACATGTCTTTGAGGGTCAGAATTCTAGCTGATAGACAGGTGTTCAAATACTTATTTGCAGCTGTATCAAACAAATAAATAGTTAAAAAATCATACATTGTGATTTCTCAATATTTCTATTTAGATTATGTCTCTCACAGTGGACATGCACCTATGATGATAATTTCAGACCCCTCCATGATTTCTAAGTGGGAGAACTTGCAAAATAGCAGGGTGTTCAAATACTTATTTTCCTCACTGTATATTTATACAGTATACATATATATATATATATATATATATATATATATATATATATATATATATATATATATATATATATATATATATATATATATCTGATAATGAATGTAATGCAGTAGAAACCAATCTTAACCTAACGTTGATTGATGTTAAATGCTAATGGTTTGGATGATGTATTGACATCCCTGTTGATGCAAGTAAGAGCCAATATGTCAAATGTCATTTGTTCCTCGCTAATAGTAATGATGCCAAAGATGGCTGCAATGATTCGACGACATTTGAATTCATATTTAATCCATCTTCCAATACTGCCGGACAGCTGAAAAAACTGGAGTAGAGCGTGGGCTCACCCTCGACAGGGTGATGTGAAGCTGCCATCAATCAGCAGAGGGCAGTGATGGCACAGAGAGAGGAAAAGAGAAGGAGAGAAGGCAGCGAACAGAGGGAAAAGGAGAAGGAGGAGAGAAGATATACAAAAAAGCGAGCTGAGCAGAGAGGAAGTCAGTGGAAAGAGAATACAAAAAGAAAGGATGAAATGTAGGTGTTGAAGAGGAAGGAGGGTATACAAAAGGGAAGGGAATAGGTGGCTGTGCGAAAGACAGTTAAGGGGAAGAATAAGAAGTGTGTAAATTGATGGGATAAAATATAGAAAAGGGAAGGAAAGGAGGAGAAATGGGCTGGTAAGATGAGGAGAGTAAGAAAGAGACAGTACAGACATAGACGAAGAGGAGACATGGGACTAGGAGAGGCGAGAGACAACAAGACATGCTGATGGATGGGTGTCCTTTGGCAAATTCATTAAAATACCTAAAATAAGATATGTATTAATTGATAACCCATCATATTCTTCTAATATCTACAGGCTCTCAGGACAAATACTGTGTTGTGATTAGTCCCCAAAACAGGACGCTTTTACACAGAACTTTAAAGGTCCCATGGCATGAAAATTTTAAAATGGCATGAAAATGTAACATTACATTACCATTACATTCATATTACAATAACATTAATATAAGTTCCCCCAGCCTGCCTAAGGTCCCCCAGTGGCTAGAAATGGTGATAGGTGTAAACCGAGCCCTGGGTATCCTGCTCTGCCTTTGAGAAAATGAAAGCTCAGATGGGCCGATCTGGAATCTTGTCCCTTATGACCTCATAAGGGTCCAGATCGGCCCATCTGGCCCATCAATCACCATACTCATCACTGTAGTTTGTATGAGAGTGTTGGCTGGCCTTCTTTGCACCGTTGTAGATTGGAGCATTGTTACTTTTTTTAAGGCGCTACTGTATAAACCGCCTCCTTACTCACAGTATGGTCTCTCCTGACTCCTAAAGTCACCATCCAGAAAATCTAAGCTTCGATCATATGGGCAAATAATTTGTACAATAATAATGATATTTCCCCGAACACAAACTGTCTTTGGTGAAAGTGCCTTTAAAGTTTTCAGAGATTGAGCATCAGTCTGGGGGAGACTGCTCTGTATTTTCTCTGCACAAGAGGCGTGACCAATGGGCATAGTTCAAACGACTCTATAGTCCTTCAACCAATCAGATCAATGATCTGGGGGACGTAGACGCAACAGCGGCATCAAGGGGTTTGCTGCGCTTCGCTGGCCGCCGCTATGTTGACCCTCCATCCATGGATCCGCCCATATCTCTCTCTGCATTCTGCACTAAACCCATTCAGCCTCCTTTCCTTTATACTAAACAGCAACTTTATATATGTGGCTCTGTTTCTGTTTGTTTTCTTATTAATGTTTAATATGTTTGTTTGGGTCTGTATACACTTATCACGGCAAATTTCAAGTAGGGTAAATACTATAGTAATACACATCATTCTGATTCAGTAGTCATTATTATTGACTAAAACTATGAATACTTAGGCAATGAATGCCTTGTTTTCTCCTCTTCATTTAATTAATTGAACTTCTGTTTTCTGTATTTTATATTCTTCCTTTTTCCTCTCTTCCTTCACTCTCTTCCCCACCCAATTCCAATAATTCTTTAACTCAATGTCATTTTTTAGAGTTACTGTCTGTTTCATACCACTATGACACATTTTGTTTCCCTTGTCATTTTTTGTTCCCACATGTTTGTTCTGTCTTGTTTAATATCACCAATAATACAAAATAGGATTATGATGATAATTGTGGTGTCTTCGGACCAGATTCTGTGTGTGTGTGTGTGTGCGGGGGGGGGCAATGCATCATATTATGAATCACTTTCTGCATCAGTGTGTGTATGGGTTATATGTCATGATACTATGAATAATACACAATGTGAGTTTCACAAGGCTTCCCCTATGAATAATATATCTCGAGAATTGCTTAGTGTGTGTGTGTGGAGGGGGCGTGGGGGTGGCAGCAGGAGCAGTGAAAAGCCTCAGCAGCAGACTTCACATGTTACGTCCTCGCAGTTTACAAAGGCTAATCTCTGCTGACACTGTGTGTGGGCTACAACATCCATATTAAAACACGAAAGCCCAGTCAGATCTTGAAATCATAGGCCTGCTGGAAAAGCACACCCCCAATCTTCTATTGCATGCTTTAATCTCATCTCTTCAGGAAAAATAAAGTGAACTGCCCAAATAAATATCCTCTGTCTCTTCTGCCTCTAATCTGCCCTTCCTAAGAAAGGAAATATTTAGCTTCCCCACATTCAGACTCAGTGGTCACAGGACAATGCATTCTAATGAACGGGTTCCATGATATCCTAGAAAAATAGGCGACCGCTGGCTGGTCAGGTGAAGACCAGTCACATGACAGTGAAGTTTTGTGGTCTTAAGCTACATTTTGCAAAGTCAACGCTACTTTCAGACAGGTACTGATCACTGTGAAGTCCTGCTCGTGTCAGCAGCCGTCGCAGTTAGGGTTGGGTATTTGGATATTTATGATTCCAATGCCAAACCAGTACTTTAAAAACGATTCAGATTCCTAAACCGATTCTTGAAAAACGACACACTGACCTCCTTACACAAACCTCTGTCTCTACAATAGCAGTCAATGTGTGGCAAACAGTGATGAATACATGGAATACATATAAATTACAGTGCATTACTTTTCTTAGCTATATGCACCAATGGCTTGGATAGGAACATGCTGAGTTGGCTCTGTCAGTTTCACTCATTACTACTTGTTGTGTTGAAAATTAAGTCATCGTAAAGGAGCTCAAGGAATCACATGTGATATATGGGTAAATGAATGAAGATGCTTTCAATCACAGCTCAGCTAAAAAGGCTGAGTAAGGACCCTGAGGTGGACGGTGTGCAAATCAAAATCTGTTCCCCTGGAAGTAATATCACAAGTTATGAAGGGGTCAGCAGTGTTGAGTTGTAGGAGCTTCCCTATAGTGTTAGGTGTGTTGGTGTGTGAGTGAAAGACGTGTGATAGCTCAGAGAAGCCCCTGAGCAAATGAAGTTTTTCCAAGTTTCTTGTGGGTGATAGAGTACATAACCTGACTACACTCAACACTGCTGTTCCTCTGAACTGCCTGGAATCTGCGTCTATTAACTGCCTCTGTAACAATGTAGATAACAAATACACTGAATGTTCAATAGGAACAGGGTTGGTGGCAGAAAAGTTACTGCTTGATTATCAATAGTCTGCTGGATGATGACAAACAAGGAAGAGGCCAGGCTCTAAATAAAACCTAGGTTAATAAATAAAGGATTTCTTTTATTCTTACAAAAATGACCAGCTAAATTAAAATGGGAAAAAAGAATTTGAGATAGACATATCCCAGGAGTATTAGCATCAGACTCTGGTCTGTTAGTCTGGTCCTATCAGACTCTGGTCCATTAGCCTGGTTCTACCAGACTCTGGTCCATTAGCCTGGTCCTACCAGACTCTGGTCCATTAGTCTGGTTCTACCAGACTCTGGTCCATTAGCCTGGTTCTACCAGACTCTGGTCTATTAGCCTGGTTCTACCAGACTCTGGTCCATTAGCCTGGTTCTACCAGACTATGGTCCATTTCATAAGTCCAGAGAGTCTGGCCACTCTCCAGTAACAAGTGTTAACTTCCTTGAAGGCGGGTACTCTGTTGACGTTTAAAGCTACTGGATCTGCCCAGATCCACTCTAGATCTGCCTTAAAGAGGGTGCAGCCAGGCTACAGATGCGCAATCTGGCAATCTGGCAAACTTGCATAGTGTAGTGCATACAGATGAACCACTGAAACCATTTTGGAAACATTATTGCTCTCCTTGGTGTGCTGGATTCAAATATTACTTCTGGAGCCAAATATGCCGTTACATCCTGCATTTATTGAGATCTTAAATTTGAAGGATTATAATGCATTTTCATTGGGCTTGGTCTCCCCGCAAGATTAAATGATTCTTTTTTCAGAGTGAAAGAGTTGAGAGCGGAGCCACTGCAGCGCCACCCTGTTATCAGAGCAGTGGTCTGAATCAAATGAGATCAACAAGAAACCAACTATGAATTCATAGAATAAAGAGAGTCTAAGTGGACGCAGAAGCTGAATGTTAAGTTAATCCAACTGGGATAAAAATGGTTTGTAATTTTATTATGACTAGAAATGGTTTTCATTGTCTTTAAAATATAATACCTTGTAATACTTTGTTGGAGAACATTTCAAACTAATATAACAGAGAAATATAAAACATAAAATCTCAAAGCCCATTTTAGTCTGTAGGGGTTAACGAGACTAAGAGTCCGCAGGAGACAGTCCCACACTGAAAAAGTCTCCCATAGGTTCTTTTTACAAGCAGCAATTAAGACCTACAGTATATTTACGTTTCTAATGGCGGTATCCTCTAGTGGCCGCAGTAATTATGACGGAGGAGCAAAGCAGGAAGTAAGGTGACGAAGTATAAGAAGGCCATATTTCTGTTTAAGGAGGCAGGTTGGGATGGTGGTCAAACAAACACAGGACTTTCACCCAGGAGACCAGGATTGTGCCCATTTCTTGTCCTGCATGTCACTCTAACCTACATTTTGTAACCCTACCCACCATCTTTTCCTAACCCTGGCATCTATATACTAATATATCTATTAACTAAGTCTAGTGTGGATTTGTTATGATTTAAATCAGCTATAGTTAGAGGGTATAGAAAGAAGAAGAAAGGGAAGAAAAGAAACAAAAACAGTGTAAATGCGTATAGGTGTGTATGCATCTGTGTCTATGATGTGTAAAGAAGTGAAGCATACGATTTTGTATTTCCTAAAGGATAGAAGTAGAGAAAAAGGGGGTCGGACCTGATAAGTTGTTTATGAACTTCTTAGTACTCCCTTTTGAACATGGTAGTTTTTTGTTTGAATGACTTTCAATCTGACCTTATTTTTCTGTCATTTTAATTATATATACACTACCGGTCAAAAGTTTGGGGTCACTTCTACATTTCCGTACCACTCCATTATAGACAGAATACCTGCTAATTTGGGTGGGGGGGCTGATCTTTAATGCAATATCTACATTGCCCATTACCAGCAACCATTCATCCAATGTTCCAAAGGCTCATTCTGTGTACTAATCTATCATTTAAACATAAAAAACTAGAAAAACATTGGAGAAGCATTTTACTATTATGTAAGCACATAATGTAATCTGATTACTGCCCTGGTTAAAAAAACAATGCAACTGATCTCAGCTGGCATTCTGTCTACAATGGAGTGCAATGGGAATTTCTATGTGACCCCAAACTTTTGACCGGTAGTGTATGAATGTAAATATTAATATTTTAATGTTTTACATGTTCAAATAAACTACTACTACTACTACCCTAACTGTCCCGTCCGTGTGCCTGTCAATAACAAACGCAGAAGGCACCTGACCAAGCGGTGTTAGAAAATAACCGTAATTGGTGAGTTTTTTTTACTTAACGAAGGTAATGTTCAGGGCAACGTGCCTAACTTTCAGAAAGTGCAGTCATATCTGATTTTGACCCAAAATCACTCTTCTTTTCCTTAAATTAACTTTTGGTGCCTAAAGTGACCTAACTGGGACAGTATCACAATGTTAAGGATGTATTTGAAATGGCAATTGCAAATTGCACAGCGATCTTACTAGATATTATGGACTTTGTTGCCCTGGGTTACGCCTATCCAGGTACATACAAACTACTGCCTGACCCAGGTTAAACCTGCAGCCTGCAGCCCTTATTCCCCGGCCTGAAAATGTTATTGGCAGTGCTCTTTTTTGTGTCAATGCACATACAATATTTATCTAAAAGGTATTGATTTGGCCACACAGAGTTACCCTGGCTGTTCCCAAGCAGTACCCGGCAGTACAGTGTGTGTAGTTAATACTACACACAACTGTATCAGTTGTGCTGCACTGTTAGATCAGGTTACATCTGAACAGTCTCCCTCTAATAACTTTTCTGCCACATAAACTACTACATTGGTAATTATGGATCATACACATTTACCAAATCAATGTTTTGGCAGGTGTTCAGACTGGAAACAGTACTGCATTAAAAATGCAAGGGGCCGTGTTGGGGTGAGTGTGTTGCTTCAGGTGCGAGTTGTGGAAGAGAACAAAATAGAAAATGGAGAATAAGTTGTCTGTTATTATGTAATGTTCTGAGTAAGTGCAAGAATGTTGACAGAAGCCATGATAATAACGCCTGAAAGTACATAATATTTATTGAATTCACATTTGAATTTCAATCTCACGCTCCATGGTCCCCTCACTCGCGAACAAGACCCCAAGGTACTTAAACTCCTTCACTTGGGGTAAGGACTCACTCCCTACCTGAAGAAAGCATTCCATCGGTTTCCTGCTGAGAACCATGGCCGGGCAATTTTCGTTCCTACCCTTACCTATGGTCATGAAGGCTGGGTCATGACCGAAAGAATGAGATCCAGGGTCCAAAATGGCTTTCCTCAGGAGGGTGGCTGGCGTCTCTCTTAGAGATAGGGTGAGAAGCTCAGTCATCCGAGAGGAGCTTGGAGTAGAGCCGCTGCTCCTTCGCGTCGAAAGGAGCCAGTTGAGGTGGTTCGGGCATCTGGTAAGGATGCCTCCTGGGCGCCTCCCTAGGGAGGTGTTCCAGGCACGTCCAGCTGGGAGGAGGCCTCGGGGAAGACCCAGGACTAGTTGGAGGGACTGGGATCCCCCAGTCGGAGCTGGTTGATGTGGCTCGGGAAAGGGAAGTTTGGGGTCCCCTACTGGAGCTGCTGCCCCCGCGACCCAACTCCGGATAAGCGGATGAAGATGGATGGATGGATGGACATTTGAATTTATTTTCAAAGGACACTAATAATCTGACATCAAATATATGTTTCTTTATTTTTTGTATTGGATGCCGAGCACTGGGCAAAGATGCAAAAAGTGTACAAAATAAAATCTTCACAGGATCACTAATGAGCACATTTAAAAAGAATGCTTCAGATGCTGCCTTGCCCAAAAATCATATTCAAGTAAGCTGCAATTTACAGACGCATGTTTCTCAGAATTTATTCTTTCATATTTTAAGAGTTTCATTCCGAAATGATTTATCCACTGTTGGAAAAATGGGCCACGTACAGTAGACTGACAACATGACTGCATGACATCAAGGTTAAACTAACTGCTGATTTATAAAGTGATGTGGAACATTTCAGAAGAATTTTTTATGAAGTACTGGGTACGAAGCCATTCTGCACATGACTGTATTTATAGATGAGCAGAGAGAAATCTGAAATCAAGTTTGCTATCAGAAAATAAAATGCTATCACAGAAGACTGAAATGTACTAATTTGCCAGATCTTTAACTCTATTTTCCAATAATTAAGAATAGAGAGATGCTATAGTACATGCTGCAGCAATAAACAAGCCAGAGTTTATTAAAGCTGATACAGCCAGTAATAACTAAATGTCTGTGGGAAATTAGGGCTTGGAGAAATTCAATATTTACATGTAGAGCTGTAACAATTAGTCAATCAACAGAAACTGAATCAGCAATGTAATCATTGTTAAAGTAAGAAATCCAAACCCATCGCCTGGTTCCCAGCTTATCAAAGTGCGACATTAGTAAGTGACTCATTTCTAAGTGACTCATCTCGTTATTCACAAATGCATGTTTGATGCTTTCACTTTCCAACACTTTCACTAACATTAGGTCGGATGCAGAATGGCTCCCCCCCTGGAAAATGATTGACCCCCTCCCCCCCGCAAATCCATTGGGCTAGAGTGCTGTCAATCTGAGAACTCCATTTACAATGGATCAGAGTACTGTCATCGTTCTTGTCACATGACCAACTCGTGTTTCAATGATAGCTATCCAAAATTCTGTTACCATGGAACCAGCACTGGAATTGTTTTTTAAGTGGCAGACCTGTGTACTGTGTATTGCATTGTGATATATTATTTGATTCAAAGGAAAACAAGTAAAATTAATAATGAATGTGATGTTTTATTTGGCAGAATTACAATATGTTCTATCCCATCTAATATTTCTGAGCAGATTTTCTACATTGTATTCTGATAAAAATAAATAAAAAAGAATGTCCTCTGAAATGACGGGCGGACCGCCGTGCCCTATACCCGGCTCATATTCACCTATTGTTGGCTAAACTTAACGACCAACTTCCACTGATGCCACAGAGCTCTGTAGCCGGCGTCATGTGACCATCCGGTCACAGGATAACGTCTCACTGTGAAACTATCCCACTCAAAAGAAAACCAAATCAATCTGTTATCTGCACTAATACAGTAATTGTGGAAACAGAAGCTCCACAGTGAGTGGAAACATGGCATCTGAAGAGGCCGGAGGATGGAATTAAACTGAGCTGTGACAAATGCAATGAGCCTGGAATGGGAGAGTGGTGGTGTTTCCTTCAGGCAGACACAGAGGCATCAAACACACAATTATAATCCAAAAGTTGCCGCTGACGAGCAGCACACAAATACGACAAATCATTTCCAAATGAATGCCGAGATCCAACAAAGCATGAACCCGTTCTGAATGTGGAAGACACTGCAGTCATCAATCTTAGTACACTACAGGAAACATGCCAAAGTTTAAGCTTAAAGCTCGAGCCCTGGGTATCCTGCTCTGCCTTTGAGAAAATAAAAGCTCAGAGGAGCCAATCTTGCCCCTTATGACCTCATAAAGGGCAAGGTTACCTCCCCTGTCTCTGCTTTGCCCACCCAGAGAATTTGGCCCCCCCATGAGAGAGAGACATCATGGCTTTTAAACGAGCAAAGTGGCAGTTGGTCAAGGCCACACCCCCAGCCTCCACCTTGCCCCCCCTCTCCTCCACAAAAGCTACAGACTCAGAAATGGCACACACTATGGAAAGCTCATTGTGGGACTGGCTCTAGTGGAATTCTGGACCACGGCTGAATTTTGGGAAAAAGACTTCAAATACAGTATTAGGGGACCACTAAGGTCTATATAAAAGAGACTTCAGATACAGTATTAGGGACCACTAAGGTCTATATAAAGAGACTTCAGATACAGTATTAGGGACCACTAAGGTCTATACAAAAGAGACTTCAGATACAGTATTAGGGGACCACTAAGGTCTATGTAAAAGAGATTTCAGATACAGTTTTAGGGACCACTAAGGTCTATACAAAAGAGACTTCAGATACAGTATTAGGGGACCAAGTGGAAAGCCTGAGATCAACTCCACTGGGCTGAGATGCAGTACATAATGTAGTAATCCTGAGACCTGTGTCCCCCATGAAACGGTCTCATGAGACCATTGCCACAGCAGTGTGCATCTTCAACAAGAAGGACGAGACAGTCATAAATATGGACTGAGAGCTGTTCTTGGTGAAGAAAAGTTTGCTTTGGTCTTGACTGATTAGGTTATAGAAAAAAAAATTATAATTCCATTGTTTTTGAAAGGTGTCATTTTTGTGGATGAACTGTCGAGGTATGTTATTTTGTCTGACATGCTATGTTATTATCTCAGCTGCACAAGTGTAAAGGTGCTCTAAGCAATGTCACACGTTTTTTAGGCTACAACATTTTTTGTCACATCAGCACACAGCAAACATCTCCTCACTATCTGCTAGCTGCCTGTACCCAGAACCCACTGTAAAAAACATCTCGCTATCTGCTAGCTGCCTGTACCCAGAACCCACTGTAAAAAACATCTCACTATCTGCTAGCTGCCTGTACCCAGAACCCACTGTAAAAAACATCTCCTCACTATCTGCTAGCTGCCTGTACCCAGAACCCACTGTAAAAAAACATCTCCTTACTATCTGCTAGCTGCCTGTCCCCAGAACAAACTGTAAAAAACATCTCCTCACTATCTGCTAGCTGCCTGTCCCCAGAGCACACTGTAAAAAACATCTCACTCTCTGCTAGCTGCCTGTACCCAGAACCCACTGTAAAATAACATCTCCTCACTATCTGCTAGCTGCCTGTCCCCTGAACACACTGTAAAAAACATCTCCTCACTATCTGCTAGCTGCCTGTCCCCTGAACACACTGTAAAAACATCTCCTCACTATCTGCTAGCTGCCTGTCCCCTGAACACACTGTAAAAAACAGCTGTGTAGCCCCCAGTCATAGCATGACCGGTGTAATGGCTGAACTTTAAACCTAGCAACCAGATTCCAGATCGTAGCAATGCATCCAAGAGAAAGCTACAGAAATGCCACAGTGCTGCAAAAAAATAAAATATGGTAAGGCGAAACACCAAGGAGTCAAAAACATGTTCCGAAATGAGAGTTAATCGGTTAAGTTAAGTTAACTAGCTTTTGCCTGCTCTGGATGAGGGGGGAAACTTGGAATGTTCTGTTTAGAAACCACAACGGATTGGATTGAAATCCTAGTCATAGATTCTTTAACTGCAGAGCCATGAACAAAGATGCAGAGATGAGTTGCAGCTTACAGTTAAAATCCTCTTGAATCAGAGAGCCAGAACATGTAATGCTGGAGCTGCTTTATTAGATTCATAACTCTAATCCAACTGAGCAACTACACAAGAGACCCTCTGGGCGCTGCTTCACAGAGCATGATTCTGTGGGTTCTGTGCAGCTCAATAGGTAGAACAAAGCACTGTCAGGGTTAGGTGTTCAACTCCCATTAGACAGAGCCAAGTTTAACACATGCAAAGTGCTTGGGGCAATGGTTATGTTAAAGAAAAAACATTTTTTACACCAATAAAAAGGAGATATTCAACACTCACAAGCAGTGTCTGTCTTTCCTTCTTAAATCCCACATTTTCTGGAGATGGAGCTCAACAACAGCAGAATCAGGAAGACATTCATTGTCCTATTATAACCCAACGCTGCAAGGTTTGCCTTCTCTCTATTAATGTATTTTCTTGCTTCCATCTATTACACTCTCAGTTAGAAATAATTTCTCATACTTGCGTATGTCCAAGCACATATCCTTTGGCCTCCCACTGAACTTCATACAACTGATTCAGTATGTATGATAGGTATTAAAAAAGAATCAAAGTTTGCCTTCGTTCAACCTCGAACATACAATTGTGAGACTCACTAAGGCGCGACCAGCAACTGTTCCTGCTTGGAACTCTTTCTCATGTACGATAATCTCTTGGACCAGGGACAACAGCTGGGCTATCGTTGTTGTGAACTCTACATGCCGCACATGTTTTTGTTGCTTAATCTATTGTCTTACCGTGTCTTTTTTCTCTATTCTTATTTTCTCAATTCAACATAGTCACATAGGATTTTGGATGTGTCTGTAACCCAACACCACCCCCTTCGCCATTTGAAAAGCAAATTTCACAGGTTATCAACACAATGTTGTCAAATCAAATGTTTCCAATAATTCATTTCATACACAATCTTTTTCTCAGGTTTAGTATGTAAGTGTGTTGAGGTGTGGTCAGTGTTAAGCTGGGGCCATCAGTGTGAGGATAGTGACTGAAATAAAGGTAAGTTGGAGCAGACAGTGATGGAGAAAGAAAGGCAAAGACAAGACAATTGTTTTGATAAATAAACATTGTTGAAATAAAACTTCAGCTTCTGCTTCTTCAGCACCTTCGGTACTGATTACCTCCAACTTAGGTCGGATGGCAGTGAATGTTGGAGGCAAAACATTGACTAACTAAACAAGGTAAAAACAAAAAATCTGCCCCCTTGAGGCCTGGAGCTTTAAAGAACTAGCAACTTGATAAAGATTGTTGGAGGAGAGTTTCTTCGCAGGCGAGAAACACAAAGTGTATCTGATCCAAAATCTACATGTCAGTAGAGACTTTTCCACATACCTCTGTGTGGAATGATATATATTTAATTAGCTGAGAAGGCAAGGTTGCAGACAGGTACACTCGGGTATATTACCACCACATTGTGTGTTTCCAATGCATCACACCTGACGTTTGGTTCCCTCATTTAACCTACTGCAGAGGGAGCAGACGGGGGTGGTGAATTAGGACGTCACTTGTACACTTGTCTGTTTAAGTGAGAGACTGGGGTTTGACGGAGTCTAATGCCTTCTCTACATTAAGTAGCTCTACTCAGAGCCCCAGGGGCTCGCAGAGGGGTGGGGAGGTTTAGCTAATGAAAGGCAGTATTTGAGAAGTGCATTATGCGCACCTTGGATATGAATTAGCTTTGAACACAGCACTGCAGGCACAATGAGGACAAAAATACCAGAAAGTGACAGCTGGCATTGTCTTGTTGCTTTGTAAGTCACTCAAATGTTCTTGGAATAGAAGGTTTCATTACAAAAAAAGGAATATTCATATCAAGTTTTCTGCACTTGTTGTGAAAAAAAGTCTGGTACAGTGTTCGAAAGACTTCTAGTGGAAGTGGGGCACATTAGACACTAAACACACTCACTCTTTCATGTTGTCATGCTCTCCAGACACAAAGTGAATCTCAACTATCTTATTCCAGAAAGCGTCTCAAGTTTCAGAGTTTCTTTCTTAGATATCTGTCTTAGATATCTGTCTCACTGCTTCTTTCTCCTTGGAATGTTGTTTACTTCAACCTTCTGACATATTTTGCAGGAGCAGAAATAATTGGTATGTATGACATGTAGTGTAAGAGCTGCAGTGTTCTGTCCAGAGTCCAGCCAGTGTATTTTAGCTCAAATAATCATTGAAATATACTTTTACATGGAGTTATCAATACTCAATCCTGCATTAGAGCTGCAAGCATTTGTTCTTTACCATAACACTGTAGACCAGTTTCTGAAGTTCTTGAAGTAAGACCTGATCTGCCCAGACCATTTCTGTTCAGGTTTATACCAAACTGCACCAATCACATTGGTGTATCTGATATAGGCGGGGCCAGAGGCCAGTTGCACCAGTCACATTGGTGTATGTGATATAGGCGGGGCCAGAGGGGAGCTGCACCAATCACATCAGTGTATCCGATTTAGGCGGGGCCAGAGGGGAGCTGAACAGATGACGACAGTATATGGGACTCTGGATACTCCATGTGTTGTTTCAAATGCACGCTTGGTGCTCCCCTCGAGATGGGCGACTTTCATTACTCGATGCTTTCCAGGCTAGAAAAATGTCACGTTTTGTCCACAACTCAAACATACTCAGTTTACTGCCATAGATGAGTCAAGAAATGGTGATATATCGACATGACTAGAAAATAGTCAAATCTAAGAAACTGGAATTAGAGAATTTTGACTTTTTTTCATAAAAAATAACTCTTAAATCTTTGCAGATCTAGGTACACAGCTATATAAATGGGGAGGCCATCAGCCCTTTCCAGAACAACAATACTACAGTCTCAGCTTCTCTGCATTCATATTTTCTTGATACATTTTATACTCACTGAAACTTTTGCAGTATATGACTAAAACTAAGTAAATGGGCATTTGTCACATATTGTCTTTTAGGTGCACAGCTGAAGACAAGGTTTTTTTGTCATGAGTTACCCAGAATTGATTAAATATCACAATGCACACATTTCATGTCACACTATCATATCATAGTTAATATGATAATCTCTGTCATTTTCAATTCTCTGTCATTTTTTTTTTTCAATTTCAGTTTGCTTTATTGGCATGACAAAATTCATACATCTGTGTTGCCAAGGCATTCTCTCCCCCCTCGGCTTGATTGGTGGAACCTTGAGTAATAGTATTTGTATCAGATTTTGAGTAATTGTGCCGGTTTTTGGTCATGAACGATGTCATATTCATGCTGCAGAACAAATCTACCTATGCGTACAAATAAAGCATATTTTGTATATTAACTATATTTTTTAGCAATCATCCCAAAGCTGTATTTAATGGAGAAGTTCTGTAAATGCTGGTGATACAGGGAATGTGCTGGCACACTGAAAATGTAATATTAAAATAATAATAATATTGATATCATTTCTATGAAAGTATGATCTCATGATCGTCTGATAACCAAATATAATTAATGTAACATTTTAGTTTGAGAATTTGACACTGACTCCAGCTGGAATGATTCCAGCACAGCTGTTCCTGGGGTTTGAGTAATCACTGAGGGATTACTGAAATCTGTCCAATTAGGCCACTTCACTTTACTTTGGCCTGGAAAAGCTTTAGTCAACAGCTTTACCTCAGTCAAACTAGGGGATCTACTCATGATCAGGCTCCAAATCCATTAAACTGACCTATACCTTGGAGCCAAACAATGTATCAACAACTGAACCGTAATACATGACGTACACTGTCCTGGGACCACAGGACTCTGTTTCAGTGTACAAGTATTATTATACCCTTTATTGAATTGGGTAATCTCATTGAGCAACACATTCACACTCTATCACACCAAAAAGCAACACTTGGTCAAGTGCCTTACGCTTTTATTACTCCATACAGATGCTAAAAGGGGATTTTTGCTTTGGTATCTGAGGCTGAGGCGTCAGTATTTTATGAGATGGGAATACAAGCAGGTTGCATTGAGATCTCTTTTCAATCAATTAATCAATCAATCAATCAATCAAAATGTATGTATATAGCACTTAACAGCAACCAGCAGGTATCCAAAGTGCTAAACATCAGAAACCAAGAGTAAAAAACACACATCATACAATAGAAAGAGTGAACAAAGAAAACAGTTAAATCCAAAAAGGTTACAAACAAAGAGGAGAATGAAAAGGATTAAAGCCAGACTAAACAGATATGTTTTGAGTTTGGACCTAAAAAGGTCTACATCTACAGCTTTTGCAAGAGATGCCTCAGTACAAATGAAGAAGCAACAACAAAACACCATCAGAAAGAGAGAGTACAGAGTACGCATTTGCCGGCCATCTAGAATTGTAGAATGACACTTTCAGAGATTGTTGGTTATCTGCCAAAATGGCCCTAAGAGACATAGCAGCATTTAGCTCGCAATCATCTGGCTCAAAGAAACAAAAAGGGAAATGTAACTCTATTCCAACACTCAAATGTTAATGTCAATGGCTTTAAGATGGGTTTAATTGCAGGTTAAATTGCATCTTAAAACACTTCTCATTTGGGTTTTACTGCTAATTGGCTTGAATGGGTGGGAAACAGAACTCAGTTTTCTTCCGTAATTCACTGCCTTGTCAAACCTCTCTGGACCCGGCTGCTCTGTGGTCTGTGCATATTTCCATGTGTGAATACTGCATGCACTGGAGTGGCTTTTCGTGTCTTATGGAAGTGTGTGCCATTTCCTCCCGGGTTGTGTATCTATATACATGTACATGTGTGACTTTGAGAAAAAGAAAGAGAGACATCTGTGTTATCCCCTCAAGGGTAGAGGCGTGCCACTTGGTTCTTTATCAGGCTCTCAGTACTTTGATGCTGCTCCTGTGGACTCCTCTCATATCGACTCCTAAACCCTGTGATCAAACCTGTCATAGGCGCTGGCCCATTAAATGTACTGTGATTGTGACAAGGAAAATCATCTGAATCCTTTAATGCTCCCTCTGCCATGTTTCCAGAGCTCTCATACAGAAGGACACTACGGCGGGTGAGCTGGCACAGGCTCCACCATCTTTCCTGAGGCCGTTTTGTCAGCTGTTGTTTGAGTCA
Source organism: Etheostoma perlongum (assembly GCA_026937815.1). Lineage (NCBI taxonomy): Eukaryota > Metazoa > Chordata > Actinopteri > Perciformes > Percidae > Etheostoma > Etheostoma perlongum. Next base: position 23,707,634 of record CM049374.1, on the reverse strand, counting down.
CTTTCACTGAGAGACCAATATGTTGCCACTTCTGCTCATTCAAACAGTGTCCTCTGAAACAAGCTGTGTTGCATAACAAAATCTTATGGCTTGAGTTAGCAGCCAAGATTATGATACATTTCTTTCCAATGATAACAGTTTTTTTTCCCAATCTGCGAAACTTAACTATTTTGTGTGGAATCTTGCGTAGATGCTCTTCTTGTTTTGTTGCATTTTGTTATAGCAAGATGGGAAATTTGCTTTTTTTAAATGGTTTTGAGGAGCTGCAGCATTTATTCAGAGACAAACTGAAACCTACACTGTACATTTACTACCATTCAACAAGTAAAGTGCTAATTTATTCTCTGATCTGATAGCCAACAGCTGTCTCCTATGAGCTCATTCATTGTCACTCTCTCTCTCACGTATACACTAAGCACTAAACTGTCTTTGTAAAGGAGCTTCCCCGGTCTGATAAAACCATGTAGTCTGCCAGAACTTCCTGTAGTTGGTCCAAAAGTCTGAACCCTCCATAAAATGCTTTTACACTAGAAAACAAACCGAACCATGGCTCAGTTTGATCCAGGTCGACACTACATCTTTTGGTGGGGCTAAATGTGGCTGTTTGGTCCAGACTGTGGTCGGGGGAGGTTTTACATCTGTAATTTTGGTTTGGATCAAATTGAAAAGAACGAAAGTCTGGACAAAACCAGGTAGGTGTGAAAGCCCCCATAAACACTCTTGTAATATCGTTATAGGCCTGAAACACACACACACACACACACACACACACACACACACACACATGCTCAAGACCTATTTATGCACATATGGAGATTGAGCTGGGGGGGGGTATGGTGCCTTGCTCAAGAGCACCTGGCAGTTCCAAGGAGGTGAAGTGGAATCTCTCCAGTCCAATCCACTAATCCACACTCCGTACTTTGGTCCTTATGGGGACTTGAACCAGCAACCCTCCCAACCCAACTCCCTACGGACTGAGCTACTACCACCACAGAGAAGTTTAGTAAGGTAGCATTGCAGTTTCCCAATAAGAGTCTCATAGGTACATAGATACCAGTGAATATCATATAATTCTTATATACAATACAATGATGTGAACCATTAGCATGACCGGTTATGAATCTCAAGGCGGAGTGATAGACTTGAGTCTGGAGATTTAAGAGTTGAAGAGGACGCAGGTCTTTACATCACATCACTGCAGTCCAAGACCGACATGGAAATTGCCTCAACAACCCTTTTCCTACAAAACACGGGAAAGATGCTTTGGTTATTGTTGTCTGAATCGGAACTTTATCAATGTTAAATTTAAAGATGAGCTTTTCGTCAATCCAGATGCCAAGATATTTATATTCTGTGACCCTCTTGATACTAACTCTGTTCATAATTGGACATTAAGGTTAGTGTGATCTAGAGCTCTGGCTCTGGGAATATATTATACACTTTATTTAATCAGCGTTTACAAGTCTGAGGCCTTTAGGATCCTTTTGGGTAAAACATGTCAAAGACTCATAAAATCAGGCTGACAACCTTCTGACTATAGCTGAATAACAGCGGATCCCTCCAAGCTGCCGAGGTGATGTTATGTGTCAGAACTTTTATCATGGTCTTCAAAAAAGAGCACTTAGAGTAAGTAAGCAAGTAAGGTATGCCTTCAGCCAGGTTCACTAGAGAGAGAGAGAGAGAAAGAGAGAGAGAAGTAAGGTATGCCTTCAGCCAGGTTCACTAGAGAGAGAGAGAGAAAGAGAGAGAGAAGTAAGGTATGCCTTCAGCCAGGTTCACTAGAGAGAGAGAGAGAAAGAGAGAGAGAACAACCCTGAAATTGTGTAATTTGTTTAGGAACTTAGTCATAGCTAAACAAAAAAAAAATACCTGACTCAAAATTACATGTTACCTAGCAACTAGTGCTAGGAAGCACAACTATGGAGCTATACTTGCTTAACCCTGATTTAACGGATAGGATAGTGAGGAGAAGTTTATTGCAGGTAGACACAAGCTGGGCAATTAATCAGATTTTGATTTCAACCCCTGACCATCACAAAATCAGAGTAATTCAGAAAAATGATTATTTTGCAAGAAAACTCTTACTCCATCTTGTGTTCTAAAGGGGAAGAAGTTCAACAGGAAAAATATTCCCAGGAATTCCCAGTTCCCAGACAACTCAAGAAGTTTCACTGTTGAGTTGGTTTCACTTTTTTTACATTTAATAAATGACACATCTTTCCAAAAGTCAGTGAGTAATCGTTTTAAATGAACGCAATTTAAATATATGTTTTTAAAGATAATTATGTGGACATTTTTAGGCTCACAAAATTGTCATGAAAGGGGAGAGAGAGTTGGAGTGACATGCAGGTCAGTAAACCTCTGTACATGGGCGCCGGCTCTACCAACTGAGCTATCCGGGCACCTGTGGTTTTAATATTAACCAAAACTTGGAGAATTTTTTTCCATATTCGAGCAGCCCTAGTACATTTAATGCAACACTCACATATTTTCAAGGTTTGCGCAGAAAACATATATGCAATATTGGTGAATGTGTATCATAAGACAAATAGTGACTTTAAGGTTTAGTACTCTTATAGAGCAGGTTAAGTAAGTGTGTGTGCTCTGTAACAAGTTGCGTGCAGAGAGTGTCCGCGGGCCAGGGATCAGCACCACAGACAGCATGTGAAGGAGAATACTAAGTCAAGTGTGGCAGATAATCTATTTTCCAGTGCAGGTGCTCCAGTCTAATGGATCAGGGACCTGGAGACATCGCTGACCACTCAGTGATCAGCAAGAGAGCTTTTTGATCCGGTCACGCTTACAGAGGAAGCCTCTGCTTGGAGGAAGAAATGCAGTCAAACAGCAGATAGTTCCCACAGAGGGGCTAAAGAAGTGTAACCAACCCAATGAAACTGGTAAGTCATTGGCTCAGCGTTCCAGGAGCATAACAGCTCAATCAGATCCTGAGACCCTCACCTACTGACAACACATCCCTGAAGAAGTTCAGTTACCCTTTCTCCTCTGAAAATGGTTTTTGATGTCAGATTTCATTGTGAAAACCAATTGCAATCCCAGTGCAGCAGCTTACTGTTCAAATACACAACATTGATATACAAACTTAAACTATTGGTATACTTCTGGCTTGTACAGTATTCCAAATACGTTTTTTTAGATTACTGTGAATTGGCTGCTACAACACAATTTCTCTTTGGGATCAGTGAAGGACTCTCTTTTAAAAATGGTAAATTGACAGCACTTATAGAGCACAGGGGTCGGAAACCTTTTTGATATGAAGATTCATTTTAAAATGTTCTTGTTAATCTAATTAATGTGCCATATCGGCATTAGGCCTGCCGTCATCTACCCAGCCCGCTCAGGCAGTGTGATGTTTTTTTCGTCATGCCGCCTTCAGTGTAGAAGGCAACGAGTACTAGCCAATCAGAGGATATGTAAAGTGGATCTTTATAGAATGGGGATGGGGGGAAAAAAAGCCAATCAAAGTACCATAAATAACAGACTGTGCTCCTGCAAATGGCTGTGAATGGGCTCAATTGGCACGCAGACTGAAACATTTCCAAAAAACTCTCTGTCATACTGTGCCTAAGGTTGCCGACCCCTGCTATAGCGCCTTTCTGTGCTACAGGACTAAACGCTTCACAATTTGCCTCCCATTCACCCTTTTACACATATTCATATGCAGATTAGTAGTGAAGCTGCAATGCAATTTTGAGAAAAAAATTGGAGTGTCTTGCTTAAGGACACTTTGACATGCAGACAGGAGGAGTTGGGCGATCTAACTGTCAACCTTGCGGTTAAAGGACGACCCGTTCTTCACAGTGTGAGCCACACCTGCCCCCGTAAGACTATAGTAACTTGTCATTACTGCAGTATAATATAGCAAGTTGTTGTTTATATGTCTTATGCCATGGGGAACCCAAATTCAAGGCAGATCCGCAGGGCTAATGTGTCAAAAGTACAATCATAACCTCATGTTGACTTGACTCCTACCCCACTTGTGCCTGTCTTTTGTCTACTGTTCTCCTCTGATCTCTGAAACACATGGAGAATGTTCCCAAATAGTTTTACAATTTGAAGCTGTCTAATGAAAGAGCATCATGTGATGATCAGGCTGAACTTCTAGAGCAGCAGTAGGACAAGATTGAAAAATTGAAGTGGGATTTCTCTTTTAAACACTAGTGGGAAATCTTCACCTTTAGGAAAAAGATCGTGGTTTGGGTAACATAAGTATGCTAAAAAATGTACATACTTAACTAACACTTGGTATGTAAGTTATGTAACAAAAAGAGTTCCAAAGACTTGGTGCTCTTTGGATGCTTTATATAGACCTTAGTGGTCCCCTAATACTGTATCTGAAGTCTCTATATATAGACCTTAGTGGTCCCTAATACTGTATCTGAAGTCTCTTTTATATAGACCTTAGTGGTCCCTAATACTGTATCTGAAGTCTCTTTTATATAGGCCTTAGTGGTCCCTAATACTGTATCTGTAGTCTCTTTATATAGACCTTAGTGGTCCCTAATACTGTACCTGAAGTCTCTTTTATATAGACCTTAGTGGTCCCCTAATACTGTATCTGAAGTCTCTTTTATATAGATCTTAGTGGTCCCTAATACTGTATCTGAAGTCTCTTTTACATAGACCTTAGTGGTCCCCTAATACTGTATCTGAAGTCTCTTTTATATAGACCTTAGTGGTCCCTAATACTGTATCTGAAGTCTCTTTTATATAGACCTTAGTGGTCCCTAATACTGTATCTGAAGTCTCTTTTATATAGACCTTAGTGGTCCCCTAATACTGTATCTGAAGTCTCTTTTATATAGACCTTAGTGGTCCCTAATACTGTATCTGTAGTCTCTTTATATAGACCTTAGTGGTCCCCTAATACTGTATCTGAAGTCTCTTTTATATAGACCTTAGTGGTCCATAATACTGTATCTGAAATCTCTTTTATATAGATCTTAGTGGTCCCTAATACTGTATCTGAAGTCTCTTTTATATAGACCTTAGTGGTCCCTAATACTGTATCTGAAGTCTCTTTATATAGACCTTAGTGGTCCCTAATACTGTACCTGAAGTCTCTTTTATATAGACCTTAGTGGTCTCCTAATACTGTATCTGAAGTCTTTTTTATATAGACCTTAGTGGTCCCCTGATACTGTATCTGAAGTCTCTTTTACATAGACCTTAGTGGTCCCCTAATACTGTATCTGAAGTCTCTTTTATATAGACCTTAGTGGTCCCCTAATACTGTATCTGAAGTCTCTTTTATATAGACCTTAGTGGTCCCCTAATACTGTATCTGAAGTCTCTTTTATATAGACCTTAGTGGTCCCCTAATACTGTATCTGAAGTCTCTTTATATAGACCTTAGTGGTCTCCTAATACTGTATCTGAAGTCTCTTTTATATAGACCTTAGTGGTCTCCTAATACTGTATCTGAAGTCTCTTTTACATAGACCTTAGTGGTCCCCTAATACTGTATGTGAAGTCTCTTTATATAGACCTTAGTGGTCCCTAATACTGTATCTGAAGTCTCTTTTATATATACATTAGTGGTCTCCTAATACTGTATCTGAAGTCTTTTTATATAGACCTTAGTGGTCCCCTAATACTGTATCTGAAGTCTCTTTTATATAGACCTTAGTGGTCCCCTAAAACTGTATCTGAAGTCTCTTTTATATATACCTTAGTGGTCCTCTAATACTGTATCTGAAGTCTCTTTTATATAGACCTCAGTGGTCCCCTAATACTGTATCTAAAGTCTCTTTTATATAGACCTTAGTGGTCCCCTAATACTGTATGTGAAGTCTCTTTTATATAGACCTTAGTGGTCCCCTAATACTGTATCTGAAGTCTCTTTTATATAGACCTTAGTGGTCCCCTAATACTGTATCTGAAATCTCTTTTATATAGACCTTAGTGGTCCCCTAATACTGTATCTGAAGTCTCTTTTATATAGACCTTAGTGGTCCCTAATACTGTATCTGAAGTCTCTTTTATATAGACCTTAGTGGTCCCTAATACTGTATCTGAAGTCTCTTTTATACAGACCTTAGTGGTCCCCTAATACTGTATCTGAAGTCTCTTTTATATAGACCTTAGTGGTCCCTAATACTGTATCTGAAGTCTCTTTTTATATAGACCTTAGTGGTCCCTAATACTGTATCTGAAGTCTCTTTTATATAGACCTTAGTGGTCCCTAATACTGTATCTGAAGTCTTTTTTATATAGACCTTAGTGGTCCCTAATACTGTATCTGAAATCTCTTTTATATAGACCTTAGTGGTCCCCTAATACTGTATCTGAAGTCTCTTTTATATAGACCTTAGTGGTCCCTAATACTGTATCTGAAGTCTCTTTTATATAGACCTTAGTGGTCCCTAATACTGTATCTGAAGTCTCTTTTATACAGACCTTAGTGGTCCCCTAATACTGTATCTGAAGTCTCTTTTATATAGACCTTAGTGGTCCCTAATACTGTATCTGAAGTCTCTTTTATATAGACCTTAGTGGTCCCTAATACTGTATCTGAAGTCTTTTTTATATAGACCTTAGTGGTCCCTAATACTGTATCTGAAGTCTTTTTTATATAGACCTTAGTGGTCCCTAATACTGTATCTGAAGTCTCTTTTATATAGACCTTAGTGGTCCCTAATACTGTATCTGAAGTCTCTTTTATATAGACCTTAGTGGTCCCTAATACTGTATCTGAAGTCTTTTTTATATAGACCTTAGTGGTCCCTAATACTGTATCTGAAGTCTCTTTTATATAGACCTTAGTGATCCCTAATACTGTATCTGAAGTCTCTTTCCCAAAATGCAGCCTTGGTCCAGAATTCCAGCCACTAGAGCCAGTCCCACAATGAGCTTTCCTTAGTATGTGCCATTTCTGAGTCTGTAGCTTTTGAGGTGGAGCTCTGATTGGTTGATTGCATGTTACGCCCAAAACACGCCTATGAATTAATGAAAATACATACTTTTGAGCCATGCGCCTGGCATATGGACCTTTTTTTTTCGCTGTGGAACTAATAAAAATGGATTTGGACACGCCCTAAACGCACCTCAGACCGTTAAAATAGGGCCCCTAAACTCATCTATCCACCACTCCGACCATATGTGGACGTTGACACTCTTTATAGTACATCGACTGAATGCCTAAACGAGGCACCCATGCGTGCTTTTCATAGGTAAATTGCAAACAGTAAATGAGAACATCCAGTTAAAGTTGTTGATATGTTGTGAAACATTCCCGTGACCATGGTAAGATCATACATGACAGACAAGAGCGATTGTTGAATAGAAAGAAGCTGAGCTGGACGCTCATTTAGATAGATTACAGAGCGTTAATAATGGGCGTTTAGCCCTCTGAGCTGTGGAAACCTCTTATCTCATGCACCCAGCGACACCTCGACTCTATTGATTTCTGCACCTATTACTAAGTAAAGAATCCTGCACACGGACTGTTCCACACAGGGCACCTCAGGCTTACTTCAAATATGTTTTTTTTTCAGAAGGTTTGCTGAGCACATTGTTCTCATTTTTACATTCACACACACTCTCACACACTCTCCCCTGTGAAGCGAGGCAGTTTAACCTAGCTTGCCGACCAGGTAAATAACGGAGGTATCTATGTTTTCTTTGAAAATGCTGAAAGCACCTTGAGAGGGGATGGGAAGTTAAAGTCTTTGGTGTGCTTAAATGCGTCATACATTATGTTTGTTTTCTGACAAGCAACTTTGTGCAATTAATGATTCACCTACTGTATCTTAGTAATAGAGATTAGTAATAGAGATTAATAATACTTTCATATATGCGCACTACAGAGCTACCGCCAGCAGCCGGCTAACTTAGCTTAGCACCAAGACACAAAGGGGGAAACAGCTAGCCTTGCTCTGTCCAGAGTTAACAAACGTCTGCCTGCCAGCACCTCAAAGCTCACTTTTAGTAGGCCTGGGAACATATGTTACTGTCCCGTTTCCATGGGGGCTGATTCAATTTGTATTGCGATTTTCAAGTATCGTTGATAGTATCAAGTATTAATAATAATTATAATTGGCGCTTTCTATCAATGTTTTTCAACTTGTTCTTATGTTTTTGTCCCTTTTTTCAATTTTTTTTTTTTTGTTGGACACTACGTAACACTAACTTATTAACTTTAGTTTTACAGTTATTTTTGGAATATATGGTCAATAAACCTCATTTATAGGAAATTATACCTAATGTTTGAGTTAGAAAAGCAGAAATTAGGAATTATTGAGATTAAAATTAAAAGAATGGATGTTGATGATAATCACAGACTGGAATATGTCAACTTTTACTCAATACTATTTAAAAAACACTTCATTTAGTTTTTCAAATGCTATATGCTATATTCAAATGCTGAAATTGAATAAGACACCCCAAAATTAATGAAAGTAGAGATTTGTACTTGCCAAAGAGCTTTGGGTGGAATCAATCATGTTATTTTGGGGAATTAAAAAGAACATTGATATAGGAAAAGTGGTTAATTTGACCCGAGGACAACATGAGGGTTAACAAATACAGAATAATACATTACTATGAACAATATATCATGAGACTTTGCTAAAATCTAATTTTTTTCTGAGAAGAATTTACATCACATGTCAGTCTGAAATGTATTTCCTTTCAAAAGGCAGTATCGGTCTGTAGGGATTTGGGTTGGGAACTGGAGGGTTGCAGGTTCAAGTCCCCATACGGACCAAAGTACAGTGGTAACTCTCCAGCTACCAGTTCACTTCCTGGACACTGCCAAGGTGCTCTTCAGCAAAGCACTGAACCCCCAACTGCTCGGCTGCTGCCGCTCCACTCACTCTAACTCTCCAATAGTGCATGTATAGGACCGGAGCATGTGTGTGTATTTCAGGCCTGTGTGTAATGTGTTCTTACAACAGATTAATAAAATATGTATTATGAAGTACATAACATGGATTTTCTGCTTTCAGTCTGTTTTGATAGAGGATATGATGTAGTCAACAGCGGTATGGTTTAACCATCCTGATGTCCTCGGGTCAAATTTGACCCATTTTCAAAAAGTTTCTATATCAGAAATGTGGGCTTCTTTCAACCAAATTGTTAAAAGAATTAACGTGGATGGTTCCGTACAACGCTCTTAACAAGTAAATTAAACGAGCAGCTCACTACTTTCATTGAATTCGGGTGTTTTAGTCAATTTTATAGCATTAAAAACTATATTGCTAAAAGAACGTCAGAAAAAGTGCAGAAAGAAAATCAGCAAAAACATCGGAAAAAATGACCAAAAACTGACTAAAACGTCAAAACAATGAGAAAAGCGACAAAAGTGTCAAAAAAGAGGACCAAAACATTGAAAAAAGTTAAAATTTTTACACATAAAAGTAAAGTTGCACGGTCGACGGGAAGACAACACAAGGGTTAAACAGAAAACATTTAGATGAGTCATTGAAAAAAAAACATTTTGCATTGGAAGCAATTTAAAAGATTTTCGCAAAAAAATTCTGATAAATATGATTTTCAATCTAACCCCTCCCCCCACTAAATAGCATGTTGTATGTCATTTGTTTAACAGTACAGAAGAAGAAGTGTAAAATTAACAAATCACAATTTGTACCATAGAAGGCAGCAAATCAGTTGAAGTGATTTTTGGAGGAGTCATTTACATGATTTTAATTTCTCACTTAAGTCTTTAAATGTCTTTGGATTTGAGGAAAATGTTAAGTAGCTACTTGTTCACTTCAATGAAACTGGACACACACACGCACACACACACACGCACAGTGTATCTAACTGTACAGACAGTGAGTGTTTAATGACACATTTTTCACTGACATTGACTCAGCACACAGACATGTCAAATCACACACACACACACACACACATACACTGTGCACATTCATTACGCACAAGGATACAAACACGTGCATCACCTGTTCTCTCAGCCACACACACACACACACCACATACTGTGAGCAGTGGCCTCATTTATAAGGAAAGTCAGTAAGGAATGAGAGAGAGAGAGAGAGAGAGAGAGAGAGAAGAGAGAGAGAGAGAGCGAGCGAGAGAGAGAGAGAGAGAGAGAGAGAGAGAGAGAGAGAGAGAGAGAGAGAGAGAGAGAGAGAGAGAGAGAGAGAGAGAGAGAGAGAGAGAGAGAGAGAGAGAGGTCCCAACAGCTTTCAGATATTTGAACATCAATCAACACACACACACACACACACACACACACACACACACACACACACACACACACACACACACACACACATACACACAACAAACAGGCCCCAAGCTCCACTGGCAACCAACCATGCATCTCACTCATTCACACACTATTACACACTGACACACACCAGCATACACACATTCAGACAAAAATACATTACAGTCACACATGAAACATTTTTGCCCACAATAAATAATAGAGATAACTTAATTTCTTTGATACATGACACCACACACTGACACACCGACACCGACACACACACACATACACACTGCTCTAATAAGAAGCATGTAGAGCTTGACAAACACTGATCAATGTAAATTCAAACACCAAAACAACATACATAAAGTAGAGTAAATAATAATTAATGGAACCTGCAAAGACTAAACACATTAGATATAACAACTTTTTTTTTTTTAATAGGAGCACACATTGACTGACTGACTTGGAGAAAATATTAGAGTCACAATTCACGTTTGATAATTGACCCAACAGTGATAATTTGTTGAATTGTTGAAATCTGTGCAGGAGATGTTTACTCAATTTTTAAGATAAGCTTAAAACATACACTGGATACTGGATGTGGGTGTTATTTATATTTGCAGTAAAGTTGCTTTTCAAGCATGGTTCATGTGAAATATAATAGCTTTATGTTTGTAAGTTGGTAACTTATGTCTAGTATTTGTCAGATGTTGATGGTTGTTATTTGGTTGTTAGGTTTCTTTTAGCAATAATTATCATCACATTGATTTTAAGTGCTGACAGGAATCTGAAAGGTCTATCAGTTCCTAGCTGGCTTCTGCAAACTTTTGCAATCACTTGGGATTGTTTTCATAAAGTTGCAAATTACATAAATGTCACCTTTATTTATTACCTGGTTTGGCTTTTATTTCGATAATTTAATGTTGAAACTCAACTGAAATGCTTCCCTTGTGATAAATAATAAAAGTCCTTGCGTGCTTCATGTCACTAAATTGAGAGAACTTGTTTAATAAAACAAGAGTCATGAGCATTATAAACTCCAGCCATGAAAGTTTATGAACTGGCACTCATCCAGCCAGTATGCCCTAGTAAGACTAAAGAAACCCATATTAAACCCATATTAAACCCAAAATAAACCCATATTAAACCCATATTAAACCCAAAATAAACCCAAAATAAACCCAAAGTAAACCCATATTTCCCTCAAACACATACACAACATAGTATGCATTGCCTTCATCTGTTCCCATCCTTTCTGGTAGGCAGGGCTGTAGGCAAGACCACCTCAGTTGAGTCCAAGACACGTCCAAGACCAAAAAGGTTTGAGTCCAGACCGTCAAGACCGAGTCCAAAGAGGTTCGAGTCCAAGACAAGACCAAGTCCAAAAAGGTTTGAGTCCAAGACAAGACCAAGTCCAGTTCAGAAAAAAAGGTCTTATGCATGAAAGTATGAAGACAATCATTTTGGGTTTCACTTTATATTTACTTTATATTATTATCAACATAATAAAGACACCTGGACTCGGTCCAGACCAAAAGCCATATCTGGCAAGACCATTGGCCAAGACCGAGACAAGTCCGAGTCCAAATACTACCAAGTCCGAAGCAAAGTCCGAGACCATATAAAAACGGTCTTGAGTCCTGACTAGAGTCCAAGACCGGACTCGAGTACTACAGCCCTGCTGGTAGGTACCCCCCACTCCTGTCAGATGAACTAACCTACCTCTTTGAACCATTTTAGCCCCTTATGCTTATGCATCACTTTTAGCTATTTACTACTTACTCATGTCCTCATTACTTTTAGTTACCTGTCTAAATTCCTGTGTTCAGGTGTTACAGATGATACATTATCTTAACCAAATTATAATTTGGTTTATTTTAGCTTTAAATTAGAACCCCCTGGCACTAGCAGAAGTACCCCAAGGGGTAGGCTACAATTACTCCCAGTTGGGAGTCACTGCCTTATGCCAAAATAAAAAAGAGACCATAATGTCAGTGGGCTTCAGGTTAAGACAATTATTTTGCAGAATCAGACTCAAAATGGTATAATAATGTCAATAAGATTGAATTTACCTAATTAAGGGTTAATCTCTGACTAAAAAGGATATTAAACCTTTTCAAAATGTGTCTCTTACTGCACTTTAACGTCCCTTCATGGTCCCTTTTAGAGAAACTTGCAGCCATCCCAAATCCAACGTCACACATCTCCCTAACCTGAAGTTCTTTATATTTCACGTTAGGGACATAAAACAGAAATCCATATGCTCAAAGTGAGATACTCACAACTGTCTGAACAGGATCTAAAGTGGCCTACTGTTTCCATAATAACAGACACAGAAATATAACTCGTACCAAACAATTTGTGAAATCAACCTGTTGTGAAACGGATCAGCGGGGCTCACTGTGCGGGATAACAACTGAACGTGGTTAATATTTCCAAACACCAGCCGAGACTTTGTTTACCCACATCAGGAAAATCACATTTGCAAATCTGAGAATAATAAAATGCAACACAAACCTCATTCAGAGATTGTGTGACTCCCTGTGGACATTCAGCCGTTGTTACAAAGACTAAGTAAAGTGGAGGAGAAGGAGTAGAAGAAGAAGAAGAAGAAGAAGAAGAAGACGGGGGGCAGATGAATATAATAACATGTCAACAACATCAGCCGGAGGCGTCATGTTTTCCTCGTGGAACACACACAAAGACAAATAACACACAATATGTGTATTTTACAGTAGTCACACACAAAAATGTACACTTGCAGGGACACACAAACACATAACTTATAAACACACACACAAATACACCCATAACACACACGTACAGTATGCAACATTATGTAAAGAGTGTGTGTCCACACACACAAAAAGCATTAAAGATTCATTTATCAAAGACATGGTAAAATAATCATCAAATCACCATCACACACACACACACACACACACACACACACAGTACCCTTATTACGGCGTCTGATGACCCCCAGGCGGCACTTGAGTGAAACAGAGAACATCCTATCTCTCTTTTCTTCTCTTTATCTTCTTCCTTTCTCTCTCTCCTGTTCTTCCTCCTCAGTCAGACATAGTGTGAGCCGAGCGAAGGATGACAGAGTGAAAAAAGAGCGGTATTGGAGCTGGGCGGTCACATGGCAAAGACAGGGAAGAGCGCAAGCGAGCAAGTCCTTTTCTCTAACGTGGAGAAGTGATTACAGTCTCCTGTTCTCTCTCTCTCTCTCTGTGTCTTTCAACTCTGTCTCTCACATTTGTTGTTCTCTCTCTCTCTCTCTCTCTCTCTCTGTGTGGGATGTAATGTAAAATATAACTGCCTCCTCTCTCTCTTCCACTCTATTCTTCCTCTGCCTTGGTGTTACTTTCTTTCCTCTTTTTCCTTCTCCAAAGTATCTTGTCTGTTGTTCCTGATGTTCTCTTCCTTTGTCGTCTTTTTCCTCTCTGTCATACTCTTTTAATCTTTCTTACTCTCTCTTTCAGGAATTTCCTCTGGCTTATTTTTCTCTTCATCTTTTATGTCTGTCTTGAATAATGTCATATACTCCTTTTATTTTTCCATTGAGTATTAGTGTCCTTTCTCTTTAACCATTACTATTTAAAAAAAACTGCTTACTGCTTGTCTTCCTTTCCTGGCGTAATCCGTTGCTCTTTTAAGTCACACTAGGGATCTAATAATAGTTGGTTGATTGGATGGTCAGTTGGTTAGACTGAAATAATTCACAATTTCAGATTTTTTAACTCAAATATTAGGTATAGTTCTATATAAATGAGGGTTATTGACCATGAATTCCAAAAAGTAGTGTAAAACTAGTGGTAGTAAGGTGGTGGTAGTGAAAAAAAATAGTCTGAAAAAAGGACGAAAATGTCAAATCTTTGTCAGTTTTTGACCTGGGAGGACCACACAAGGGTTAGGACAGTGTTAGAGTGGTAGACTGGGTACACCTTGTTCACTTAGCCTGCAAATCATCCACAGCATTAATTAAACATCACAGGAATGTGCCCACCCGACAGAGGGTTTGATCCTGGGGAGATGGATCCGTGCACCCCACCTCCTGTGCACCATGGGTGTCTGAACCTCAGCAACTACAGTCTATAAAGATACAACCTGCCTGTTCTCAGCATTAACACTTTGCGATGGTTAGCTTCTTACCAGTGACAATATATGTGGTGTTTGTCCACTGCGTGGTACCTACTCCTTTTTTGGTTTTCCATTACGTAAAAAAGTCCCCTAGTACCTGCTAACAGGTACTTTTTTAGTACTACCTAACTCGAGGCTCCAAGCGAGTTGAGGCGATACCGAAAGGTGTCGTCAAAACCTGCAGACTGCTGATTGGTCGGAGAGAATCATCATTATTCGCTGTGTCAACAGCAGACAAGAGTGCGGAGTGTGTGTCCAGAACAAACGCGCCATTTAAAAAAATTCTATCCAGACAAACACCGGTCCCTTTGGAAAACAACCATCAACCATCGAGCTACAGAGCTACACATGGAAAATGGAATGTTTTGAAGAAAATTTGGATCTTTCATTGTGACACACCTGCTTGTTTTTTTGTGAAATGATTGTTAAGATGTACAAAGAAGTCATTTCCTCTCTAACTGTTGGGATTCCTGTGGATCAAGTACACACGGAGATACACTGGTAAGAGCCAATGAGGTTTAACCATGTATCAGCTGATTTAAATAGCTCACATTGCTGTATTGTGTGAAGAGTTAACTTCATTTTAATATTGTATGTGGTGTCTTCTTCTGCGGGTTGCAAATGTTCCACCAAAACAAGTTCCTTCAGAAGCTACTTAGCAGAGCCACGGTCGTTGCTACTGTATCATAGCACCGCACACGATGATTACGATTGGTTTAGAGAAATGAAAACAACCCAAAGTGTTTCTTTTCTGCTTCCCCCGAGCAGAGGCGGACTTACCATTAGGCAAAGGTAGGCAATTGCCTTAGGCCCCAAGCTACCAAGGGCCCCAATCACCAATTAATTATATCTCTAAACATTGATACGCTAAAGTGCTATCCGATTGTTTAATTCATGATGAGAAACTCCCCCCAGTCCCCACTACATTGGACTATTCCGTCATCCTACTGCGCATCTGCGTGTGTGTAAACAAACGGCTCAGCATGCGCTAAGCTGGAGACTACAGACGGCTGGAAAATGAAGCGAAGCTACTGAAGTGGTTCTGAAAAAAGGAAGAAGCGGGAAGAAAGCAGAACGTTTTTAGCAAAACTTCCAAAACTAACAACCTTTTTCACGATGGCTACTGACAACACTAACATTAACGTTACTAAAGAGCAGCAAGAAGCCGGTGCTTGCGCTAGCAATGCTAACACTGAGGAGCTACCCACTGGCAGCGTCAGCTCAGGTTGCGCTAGCAATGCTAACACTGATGAAGAGTAGTGTCAGCCCAGGTTGCGCTAGCAATGCTAACACTGATGAAGAGTAGTGTCAGCCCAGGTTGCGCTAGCAATGCTAACACTGATGAAGAGTAGTGTCAGCCCAGGTTGCTCTAGCAATGCTAACACTGATGAAGAGTAGTGTCAGCCCAGGTTGCTCTAGCGATGCGGGGGCTACATACAAGACAACCTAAAAGGATCCTTTGAATGGAGATGGTTACGGAACTGCTGCTTTCACTGTCCATGATGGTAACTATGGCAATGACGAAGATGGTGACACACATAATACCCCGTGAGTAGGGCCCCATGCCTGTGTTTGCCTTAGGCCTCAAAATGATTAAATCCGCCCCTGCCCCCAAGTGTATGTGTGGTGTAGCCGGACCTTCCTCCACAGCACTGTTGAGATCAGAGACTAGTAAATGTAAATGTGTATTTATATAGCACTTTTCTAGTCTTAACAACTACTCAAAGCGCTTTTACATCATACAGGAAACATTCACCATACACTGTGGCCGAGGCTGCCGTACAAGGTGCCACCTGCTCATCAGATACACACTCACACACATTCATACTCCGATGCACAGCAACTCGGGGGTTCAGTGTCTTGCCCAAGGACACTTCAACATGACACTTCGACATGGGACTGCAGGGCCAGGGATTGAACCACCAACCTTCCAATTGGCAGGCAACCGCTCTACCACTGATCCACAGCCGCCCAGTGAACTAGTGCCCGTGGCCTTAGACTCTAAGCGTGTAAAACTACCTTTCTTCTTTCATCATTTAACTCAGGTCTTCAACAGGGGGTCCGAACCCCTAGGGGGTCCTCAGAGTCACTGCAGGAGGGCCACCAAATTAATGTTTTTTCAAATGAAAATGTTTTCACTAAGGATCCCCTGTGCCAAAGCTACAGTATGTTTAACATTTAAAGATGATTAATAATATTATTATATATTATTTAGATTAGATTAGATAATACTTTTTCATCCCGCAGCGGGGAAATTCCCTTGTTACAGCAGCAGCGGTTTCCAACAGTAAAAGCAAAAAACAGACAAGTAAACGCACAAACAACAGACAGCGAGCAGAAGGTATAGAATGAATGTACAGTGGCGTAAAATAAAGGTATTGTAAAGTGCGGTTGCCATAGTACAAAAAACAATATTGCAGTGTAAGTAAGTGATGTTAAAATTAAATTGAATATGTAATTAAAATAATATAGCAAAAGTAGGTAACCATAATATACAATATATTGACCTGTGACCATAAATAATAATGAAAAAGTAAGTTTTTAAATACTTATAATAGTACACTGAAAATGATATGTATGAAGGCCTCCCCTCCTTTATTTTAGGCCCAGTTTAATATGAAACTTCATCTTTACAATATATGTAGGAGGGGGGCCCGACACAGTCTCTCTTTCAGTTAAGGGGCCCTTGGTTTAAAAAACATTGAAGACCCCTGATTTAACCAAAAATAAAATTTTTAAAGTTTTATTTTCTTGACTTTCTCTGTTGTCTCTCGCTCTTTTTCTCTCAATTTAACCTCCCTCCCTCCAAATCATCTTCTGCACAGACCCACATCCCTAAAATCCACCTCTCTCTATCGCTCTCTCTCTCTAACTATCTTCCCTGCACTCGGTAAATTCCTCTCTCTCTTTCTCAGTGTCATGGTAACAGTGTTGAGGCGATGGAAAGTATTGTGTGTGGGGGGGGGGGATTGAAGAATAAGCTATAGAAAAATGAGAGATCAAAGGAGTAAACGGCTGGGCTCAGCAAGGGAAGGGAAGAATGGAGAGATGGGGAGGAGGAGGACAAGGGCAAATATGTGTGTTGAATAGAAAGCATAGAGAGGAGGGGAGAGGTGTAGGAGAAGGAAGGAACAAAACCCTGAAAAGGAGAGTTGAGGAAAGGAGGGATGGAGAGAAAGCGTGAGGAAGTGAAGAAAAAAAAAGCAGGATAGAGGCAGGAAGTTGAGAAGAGAAAGAAAAAAAACTGCGGTCAGCAGACGAGAGAAGACGTGAACAAGAGGAGGGGGAAAAATGGAAAAGTGAAGTGAAGGATAAAGCTGTTTAGTTGCGCTGTGATGAGAGAGGGGAGACAGGGATGAGCTCACAGAAGAGAGGAGGATGAAAAGAGGACAGGTGAGAGGTGGAAGAGGAGACATGACAGGTACTGACCAATGAATGGAGAGGATAACCCATTCCACTCCCAACTCCAAAGGCACCTGACCAAGTGGCACCTATGGACGCGCTGGGAGTGAGACTGTGTTGGGGAGGGGGAATGATGGATTGTGGGAGATTCCGTAGTGAATGAAACACTTTGTTACCTCCACTAAGATGTCATGTTTGTCTGTCAGCAGAATTCCAGAAGAAATCCTCGCTTCATTCCCCTGAAACTTGATAGAAGGGTGAATCATGGGCCAAGAAAGAACCCATTACAGATTATTTCCCACTTTTGTTGACATTAAGAGATATGGCGTGGCTCGGCGAGGAGCTCTGCGCTCGCCATTCTCTCCCTAGTTTTCATTATGTTATGCGAATATGCTTTCACAGTTTTGGCACACTCATGTGAGGAAACAGTTTTTGAGTAAGAGGCTGAAGGAGTCAGCTCAGTGTTCCGGTGATGCTGGGTCTACATAGCAACGGGCTATTTTAGATACAGTATATCTTCAGAAATACATTCAGAACATAGCTGTAAGAAAAAAAAAATCATTACACCAGTGTCGCTCCATGCTTAGCCTCTGTATCCAATCTGATTAAAGCCTTTTAGTTCTATACTGTAGTATTCCCAGTTACGTTATAGAGGCAAATGTAATGCTACCCTAATTATGTTCAGATGCATACAGTTTCTTTATTTTTATGAATGAAGCACTACAATTATCAACCTCGGAACCTAACCCCTGATGTCCACCGGTTGCAGAACGTCTGTGGATCCGCTCCAGAACTTCGGCGGAGTCATTTGTTTTCCATTAAAGTCAATGAGTGTATTTCCACTGACTGCTAAGTGGCTGCGTCCCGACTCCGTCCCAGCTTCGTCCCAGCCTCGGCGGTCCCCTGCCCTCCGGAGCAGATACGCTGAGTTTCTATTTTTGCCGGACGCCGGAGAGCTCTGTAGCAACTCAGCACACGGCAGATAGTGGGGACAGGAAGTCAACTCACCACTCGATTAACTATGTAGATCGTCGGGAAACTCTTATGTCATCTTTCAGCTCGGCGCGTCCAGCAGCATGACCGCAAGAGATAGTGTCATGGTCTAAGCAGACCAAGATTTCATGTCTGTTATACACAGCTTTCACTTATCATTTGCTGTGTTAGAGCTCCATCGGTCATAATGAGCATTGAAATGTACGTTTGGGTGTGTTAACCACCTACTTCCTGTTTATCGTTCGTCAACGAGAAAGGTTGTTCATTTTGCTGTCTAGGGACATGTTGTCCTTTTCACTTGCTTTATACAGTAGTTATTTCTTACTCCACGAAGGCAATGCCCACAAGTACAAATTGTTCTACTTAAAGATGTGTTTGAACAGAAGTATGGAAAAAGTATACATGTATAATGTGTTCTATAGCTTATAAAATGAGACAAATGGACTGAAAACTATTTTATTTTTTGGTCCCAGTTTTACAGAGTGTGTGATCATGGCGGGTTACTGACTCATCACGTGTAAGTGAAACGTGACCAGTCACACCACAGGTGTACACAGCTGTGTTGATTTAACAGAAACATACAACTTGAAAAATATATTTGGTGGACATAGAGAAAAGAAATCAATTGACCCTGGAGCAACGATTTGCTAGAGCATGTTGGGGGAGTGTTGCCAGGGGTGACCGTAATGAATTAAGAGTTTGTGTGATTATAAGGGTTCTCACCTTAGTTTTGCTATTAATAGGACACATCCTTCAAAGCATCCAGCCCTTCTACTGGGACACAGTTTGCTTTGAGTGCAGTGTTTTCTATAATTTTTTTTTTTTAAACAATATCCCTTGTCCTGCGTGTCACTGAAACGTACATCTTGTTACCCCACCCACGATCTTGTCCTAAACCTAACTGTCCCATTCTGTCCCACAAGTTAGCTAAAGTGATGCCAAAAATCCTGACCAAGCCTCTCTAAATATGAATTTTTGCGTCAATAACTAACGGCAAAGGCCCCTGACCAAGTGTTGCTATTTGACATGCTGGGAGTGTGAATATGCTGGGCAGCTGATTGGTAGAACCCTCTGTCTATCATGGCCGTGTCACACACCCTTCAACAAACCGTGACCTGATGGAGATAGAAGCTCCCTGCAGGACCCTGAGGGAGATACAGGCTTTTCCTTCGTTAGTAGGGACTGATCCATATTTATGATTCTCCTGCATTTGCTCTTACACACTCACACACACACACACAAATGCATATGCACCAACACATGCACATATACAATAATCAAATGGGGAAAAAACTAAATCTGTGTATTAGCATCACACATAAACAAGACTTTCAAAAGCACTTTGTTGTAAACACCCTGTGATGTGGGGTTCTCTTCCACACAAACACACATGCACACATACACACACACACACACACACAGTTGTTCACAAATCCTCCAAATAAATTGCAAGCGAATAATAGACCGACCCACGCACAGGTAAGAGTGCACTGGCAAAACATCCACACAAACATCTGCCTACATAACAACACACGCAGCACACACAAAATGTTATATTGCCTGAGAGAGAGAGATGAAAAAGGGAAATAATTAAAGTCATAAAGAGGTATTTAACATGTACATAATGTTTATTCTTTCATAATTATGGTTTGGTTGTGTCAATGCAATGTTAGAGCAAGATCATGCTCAAACCTAAAAGAAGCCAATGATGAATGTTTCATGTATGTAGTGCTCTTGGGGGGAATTGTTGGGTCTCTGTAAATCAATGTGGCCTAGACCTACTCCATCTGTGAAGTGTCCTGAGATAACTC
This sequence comes from Etheostoma perlongum, assembly GCA_026937815.1. Lineage (NCBI taxonomy): Eukaryota > Metazoa > Chordata > Actinopteri > Perciformes > Percidae > Etheostoma > Etheostoma perlongum. Next base: position 23,687,081 of record CM049374.1, on the reverse strand, counting down.
CTGCTGTGATTTGACACTATACACAATAAGACCAGATGCCCAATTCTGTAGATTCTCTGGTGAGGACCGTCTTTTTTTGCCATATTTCGAAGCTTTTGGTTAATATTTGCTGGAGGAGAGGAGAGGGAATCTGATGAAAGAAAGTAAGAAGCATACAAAGGCTTTGCAGAATGCAACGGCATCATTTTCTGGTTTGTATTAGAGTCTCTTGTGTGTGTGTTCAGCACAGTTATTAATCACAGCACTGCTGCGTAGCTTGTACACTTTATCACCCTTCAACATGCACCCAGAGTGCAGATGTGCAGAGCAGCGAACCACTGGAGCACCACGCTTGTTCAATTAATTGGTCCATACAGCCCAGTGCACAGAGGACAGCAATAAGGGATGTGTTGCACCAAGCTAATGGGACCTGCTGCAGTCCAAAGCTATGTCTACTTAAAGAGCAACACACAGCCAAGGGTTCAAATCCACAGGAGGAAACCCAGTGGGAGAATGCAACCAAGTACAATTACTGTACTTAAGGAGAAAGTTGAGGTACTTTTCATGCCACTTTCTACTTCAAAGAGAAATGTTGTACTTTTTACTCAACTACATTCATCTGACAGCTTTAGTTACTAGTTACTTTAGTTACTAGTTACGTTAGTTACTCCACTACATTCATCTGACAGCTTTAGTTACTAGTTACTTTAGTTACTAGTTACTTTAGTTACTCCACTACATTCATCTGACAGCTTTAGTTACTAGTTACTTTAGTTACTAGTTACTTTAGTTACTCCACTACATTCATCTGACAGCTTTAGTTACTTTAGTTACTAGCTACTTAAGTTACTCCACTCCATTCATCTAACGGCTTTAGTTACTAGTTACTTTTGTTACTAGTTACTTTAGTTACTCCACTACATTCATCTGACTGCTTTAGTTACTAGTTACTTTAGTTACTAGTTACTTTAGTTACTCCACTACATTCATCTGACAGCTTTAGTTACTAGTTACTTTAGTTACTCCACTACATTCATCTGACAGCTTTAGTTACTAGTTACTTTAGTTACTACTTACTTTAGTTACTCCACTACATTCATCTGACAGCTTTAGTTACTATTTACTTTAGTTACTAGTTACTTTAGTTACTCCACTACATTCATCTGACTGCTTTAGTTACTAGTTACTTTAGTTACTAGTTACTTTAGTTACTCCACTACATTCATCTGACTGCTTTAGTTACTAGTTACTTTAGTTACTAGTTACTTTAGTTACTCCACTACATTCATCTGACAGCTTTAGTTACTAGTTACTTTAGTTACTCCACTACATTCATCTGACAGCTTTAGTTACTAGTTACTTTAGTTACTAGTTACTTTAGTTACTCCACTACATTCATCTGACAGCTTTAGTTACTAGTTACTTTAGTTACTCCACTACATTCATCTGACTGCTTTAGTTACTAGTTACTTTAGTTACTAGTTACTTTAGTTACTCCACAACATTCATCTGACTGCTTTAGTTACTAGTTACTTTAGTTACTAGTTATTTAAGTTACTAGTTACTTTACACTAGTAAATTACTTTTACTTTATAATCTACACTATATTCATCTGACAGCTTTAGTTACTAGTTACTTTAGTTACTAGATTCTTTAGTTACTAGTTATTTTAGTTACAAGTTACTTTAGTTACTCCACTACATTCATCTGACAGCTTTAGTTACAAGTTACTTTAGTTACAAGTTACTTTAGTTACTCCACTCACTACATTCATCTGACAGCTTTAGTTACTAGTTACTTTAGTTACTCCACTACATTCATCTGACAGCTTTAGTTACTAGTTACTTTAGTTACTAGTTACTTTAGTTACTCCACTACATTCATCTGACAGCTTTAGTTACTAGTTACTTTAGTTACTCCATTACATTCATCTGACAGCTTTAGTTACTAGTTACTTTAGTTACAAGTTACTTTAGTTACTCCACTACATTCATCTGACAGCTTTAGTTACTATTTACTTTAGTTACTAGTTACTTTAGTTACTCCACTACATTCATCTGACAGCTTTAGTTACTAGTAACTTTAGTTACTCCACTACATTCATCTGACAGCTTTAGTTACTAGTTATTTTAGTTACAAGTTACTTTAGTTACTCCACTACATTCATCTGACAGCTTTAGTTACTAGTTACTTTAGTTACATTAGTTACTCCGCTACATCCGGTGTGAGTCTGCGAAGCATTAAACTCTAGTCTGTGTCCTTATGTCTTTCCCTAGATGTACAGCAGAAAGCAATCCCACTTTAATGCTGGAACTGTCTGAATCGATGCAGAACCACAATGCAGAGGGAAGAGCAGGAACTAGCAGACCGAAGCTTGTTAAATAAATCATCACAACAGCATAGTCCCCAGAGTACAGCAAGAACACAATATGACTGTTCAGTACAACACACAGCCTACGTCAATACAGTGTGAAAATACAGATCTACTGTATATAGATACCACCACCCTGGGTCAATCTCAATCATTACATTCTAATACATAAAGCTTACTGTTTGTAAAGTGTTCCGTGCACTTTGGCTGCTACCCATCAACAGTAAGGTTCAAGGGTGTGCCATACGTGGCATACATGTCTGAATATTGTAAATTGTGGAAACAACTGTGTAGAAGCAACTGTGTTTAGAAAAGGTTCCTTTCCTTCCAGTACTAACTGGGGTTGGGTGTGCCTACTACCCTCCTCTTCTTATTTACTACATAAAAGAAGAACACAGCACTGTTACCATTACCTCCAAACTACTTTCCAATCGGAGGGATTTTTGCATTTCTAAGAACATAATAATAATAATAATAATAATAATAATAATAATAATAATAATAATAATGTATCCTTTACTCACAAGGGGAAATTACACTGTTTTTATTATACACATTACACACAGGCCTGAATTACACACACATGCTCAGTACCTATGTATGCACTAATGGAGAGATGTCGTAGTGGGGGGGGGCTCCCCATGGAAAGACGCCCCGAGCAGTTGGGGATTCGGTGCCTTGCTCAAGAGCACCTTGGCAGTGCCCAGGAGGGGATCTGGCACCTCTCCAGCTACCAGTCCACCACCACTACTACTACTACTTTGGTCTGTATGTGGACTTGAACCGGCGACCTTTAGGTTCTCACCCCCCTACTACTGAGCTACTGCCACATATCATTCATAGAAGCCTTTTTTTCTCGTGTTCCGACTGACCAACCAATTTGGGGATTATTAAGTTCCTCTGACCGCAGTTCCTGGGACTCGTTCAGCTCCTACTTTCCCTTTTGATGACCTAGGCATACCTTGGTCTACCCCCCCCCATAGAGCCCTGGGTATCCTTCTCTGCCTTTGAGAAAATGAAAGCTCAGATGGGCCGATCTGGGATCTTACACCTTATGAGGTCATAAGAAGCAAGGTTACCTCCCCTTTCTCTGCTTTGCCCGCCCAGAGAATTTGGCCGCCCATGAGAGAGAGACATCAAAGCTTTAAAACGAGCAAAGTGGCAGTTGGTCAAAGACACACCCCCAGCCTCCACCTTGTCCCCCCCTCTCCTCCTCAAAAACTACAGACTCAGAAATGGCACATACTAAGGAAAGCTCATAGTGGGACTGGCTCTAGTGGCTGGAATTCTGGACCAAGGCTGGATTTTGGGAAAGAGACTTCAGATACAGTATTAGGGACCACTAAGGTCTATATTAAAGAGACTTCAGATACAGTATTAGGGACCACTAAGGTCTATATAAAAGAGACTTCAGATACAGTATTAGGGGACCAATAAGGTCTATATAAAAGAGACTTCAGATACAGTATTAGGGGACCACTAAGGTCTATATAAAAAAGACTTCACATACAGTATTAGGGACCACTAAGGTCTATATAAAAGAGACTTCAGATACAGTATTAGGGACCACTAAGGTCTATATAAAAGAGACTTCAGATACAGTATTAGGGACCACTAAGGTCTATATAAAATATACTTCAGATACAGTATTAGGGACCAATAAGGTCTATATAAAAGAGAATTCAGACACAGTATTAGGGACTACTAAGGTCTATATAAAAGAGACTTCAGATACAGTATTAGGGACCACTAAGGTCTATATAAAAGAGACTTCAGATACAGTATTAGGGACCAATAAGGTCTATATAAAAGAGACTTCAGATACAGTATTAGGGACCACTAAGGTCTATATAAAAGAGACTTCAGATACAGTATTAGGGGACCACTAAGGTCTATATAAAAGAGACTTCAGATACAGTATTAGGGACCACTAAGGTCTATATAAAAGAGACTTCAGATACAGTATTAGGGACCACTAAGGTCTATATAAAAAGAGACTTCAGATACAGTATTAGGGGACCACTAAGGTCTATATAAAAGAGACTTCAGATACAGTATTAGGGGACCACTAAGGTCTATATAAAAGAGACTTCAGATACAGTATTAGGGGACCACTAAGGTCTATATAAAAGAGACTTCAGATACAGTATTAGGGACCACTAAGGTCTATATAAAAGAGACTTCAGATACAGTATTAGGGGACCACTAAGGTCTATATAAAAGAGACTTCAGATACAGTATTAGGGACCACTGAGGTCTATATAAAGAGACTTCAGATACAGTATTAGGGACTACTAAGGTCTATATAAAAGAGACTTCAGATACAGTATTAGGGACCACTAAGGTCTATATAAAAGAGACTTCAGATACAGTATTAGGTGACCACTAAGGTCTATATAAAAGAGACTTCAGATACAGTATTAGGGACCACTAAGGTCTATATAAAAGAGACTTCAGATACAGTATTAGCGGACCACTAAGGTCTATATAAAAGAGACTTCAGATACAGTATTAGGGGACCACTAAGGTCTATATAAAAGAGACCTCAGATACAGTATTAGGGACCACTGAGGTCTATATAAAGAGACTTCAGATACAGTATTAGGGACCACTAAGGTCTATATAAAAGAGACTTCAGATACAGTATTAGGGGACCACTAAGGTCTATATAAAAGAGACTTCAGATACAGTATTAGGGACCACTGAGGTCTATATAAAAGAGACTTCAGATACAGTATTAGGTGACCACTAAGGTCTATATAAAAGAGACTTCAGATACAGTATTAGGGGACCACTAAGGTCTATATAAAAGAGACTTCAGATACAGTATTAGGTGACCACTAAGGTCTATATAAAAGAGACTTCAGATACAGTATTAGGGACCACTAAGGTCTATATAAAAGAGACTTCAGATACAGTATTAGGGGACCACTAAGGTCTATATAAAAGAGACTTCAGATACAGTATTAGGGGGACCACTAAGGTCTATATAAAAGAGACCTCAGATACAGTATTAGGGACCACTGAGGTCTATATAAAAGAGACTTCAGATACAGTATTAGGGGACCACTAAGGTCTATATAAAAAGAGACTTCAGATACAGTATTAGGGGACCACTAAGTTCTATATAAAAGAGACTTCAGATACAGTATTAGGGACCACTAAGGTCTATATAAAAGAGACTTCAGATACAGTATTAGGGGACCACTAAGGTCTATATAAAAGAGACTTCAGATACAGTATTAGGGGACCACTAAGGTCTATATAAAAGAGACCTCAGATACAGTATTAGGGACCACTGAGGTCTATATAAAGAGACTTCAGATACAGTATTAGGGACCACTAAGGTCTATATAAAAGAGACTTCACATACAGTATTAGGGGGACCACTAAGGTCTATATAAAAGAGACTTCAGATACAGTATTAGGGACCACTGAGGTCTATATAAAAGAGACTTCAGATACAGTATTAGGGACTACTAAGGTCTATATAAAAAGAGACTTCAGATACAGTATTAGGGACCACTAAGGTCTATATAAAAGAGACTTCAGATACAGTATTAGGGGACCACTAAGGTCTATATAAAAGAGACTTCAGATACAGTATTAGGGACCACTAAGGTCTATATAAAAGAGACTTCAGATACAGTATTAGGGGACCACTAAGGTCTATATAAAAAAGAGACTTCAGATACAGTATTAGGGGACCACTGAGGTCTATATAAAAGAGACCTCAGATAGGGACCACTAAGTATTAGGGACCACATGTATTAGGTCTATATAAAAGAGACTTCAGATACAGTATTGAGGTTTTTTTTCATTTAGGTCTATAAAAAGAGACTTCACATACAGTATTAGTGATAAAACCAGACACAAGGATGTCAACCTGTTTGGGACTTGAGATACAGTCTGCTGCCTTGAGTTATGTTTTGTTTCATTTATTGGCTGTGTCACCAATCAGCAGAGACGTGTCTGTTAACTCTTAGTGATAAAAAGGCACAGACACAACAGGATGTCAACCTGTTTGGGGCTGCACGTGGCCCTGGTCTGCTGCCTGGGGGTCCTGTGTTTGTTTGACTCATTCGGCCACCCCAACCTATCTCCTCACGTGGAAATTTGGCGCTTAACGTACTTCCTGCTTTGCTGTTAACGACTACGGCCACTAGAGGAGGCCTGCATAATAAACTTAAACATATGTCCTAATTTCTGCTTGAACAAACAACTTATATTGGTGTTTTTTCAAGGGATGGCTGAAAAAAGTCTCACTTTTCAAAATAAAACCTGACAACCCTCACCAGCTGTTTTTTTGAAGATATGACTTTGACTAATACATATTATGCTGATGTGTTAGCAATCCCTGTAAGCCGCTGTAACTTCAGTAAGTCGAAGCTTGTTCAGGCAGCTCTCTCAGGCCAGCACAGTAGACAAAACCAGACATTATTGCTCCAAATTATAGTGACCTGGACTTAACTGCATGCTTTATGCAACGCAGAGTATACAATATTGATTTATTCAGGGTGAAAAAGAAGCCATATCCTGGCAGTTGCATTAACAGGCATTATGCTGCTGGCATCTAAACAGCCCAGGGTTTCTGTTCAATACTTGAAGCCTTATGTGTGTATCACACATTTTCATAATAAAATACATGCTGGACAAAAATACTAACTTTCCCTTCCTGGATGTGGACTATTTCAACTTCCTGTGATGGCTGAACAAAAAAACCCACCAAAACACACAAAAAAACAAAGCCTATTAATAGATCAATAGTTTTAATTTAAAAGGTGATCCATGGCTAATGCAGTGCAGAAAAAAGACAGAAATAATCATTTAACTCCATACAGAACTAGATAGAAATACATGTTACAAGTGAGGATAAAGCTGTCAATGAAGAGGGATGTTTTTATGGAACAAATATACGAAAAAGCAATAACTGCTGTAAGTGTAAATTGAATATGTTGCTTGTTTTGGTTGCTCAGTCGACTAGTACTGTAGCTCTCATACTATTACAAATCCAACACACACACTCTGACACACACACCATCGTGTGAGGTCTGTATAGGGCATTAGAGAACAAGTGATGGAGCTGGATTAACTCTCATTAGCTTCATCTTCTGTGTGAAACATTTTCAAGGCCTGGTACTAACGGGTCCACGGACCGGCACCGTTCCAAGGACCGGGGGTTGGGAATCACTGGCCTTAAACTCATTTCAACTGTAATCCTCTGCTCCCTTTCCTTCACCTCCTGCTCTTTCCATCCACTCAGAATTTGGGTTGTCTTTCTTCCCTCCCTGCTCTTCCTCTTCAGTTTTGGCAGAAATGGAAATTAGTGCTAATCTCAGAGCATGAGGCTTAGTGCAGACACACACATATGAGTGTATGCACTCAAAGCTCTTCTCCCACATAGTGTGTGTGTGTGTTTGTTTCTTTTCTTTGTTGTGGCTGCTCTCTTAGTGTGCATCTGCATACATGCATGAAGATGCAGTTGTTTGTACTTGCATGCCCACATGCTGTGTGTGTGTGTGTGTGTGTGCGTGCGTGTGTGCGTGGGTTGGAGTGCAAATGTATGTGTTTCATTTGTTATGTGAGTTTTTGGGTAAGTGTGTTCTAGATCTGTGGATGTATGCATATTTGTGTGTGTGTGTGTGTGTCTTGAATCTAGGCCACATCTTCTGATCTCAACAGTAAAACAGCATCACATTAGTGTTGGATTTTTGGAATCCAAAAACAGTTCAACAGCCAATAGGGAGCAGTAATGACAGGTATAGCCCCACCCCATCCTGTGACATCACCATGTCACTCAAACGCCACAGCTACACTGAAAGCAGCATATGGAGAATAAGGTTCACCGACTCATGTGAAGTAGGACAGAGCAGAATGTGCAAACATCCAATCAGACAAGTTGCTGAAGCAGGTTTTGTTGGCTCTACCATTTTTGTTACATGAAAATGTGTTTTTATGTTGTATAACCTTATATTTTTATACAAATAGAAACTTTTTTGTTGTTTTTATGAATTTATTTGATGTATTCATCTATATTTTTATTTGTCTTATGAACAAAAATCATTTCATATATTTATTGTATTTTGCACCATTCATTCTGGTTATTGCATTATCATCTTAATTTGGTCTTTTGGAGCCTCATCTTTATTTTAGCATTCGTTCAACCATACACTCTGCTCTCATTAGCTTAACACACACACACACACACATACACACACAATAAAAAAAAAAAAAAATAATTAAAGGAATTTCCACTAAAATACATCAACAACTTGTCATTACACATCTTTGAAGTATTCATCACTTCTGGGTAAGACACAATATCAAACGTGTATTTTCTTCTTCTTCTTTTGCCTTGGTCCCCTAAAGTTTAAAGAGAAAACTAAAAAATACAATTATTCTATTTCAAGGCCCGGTACCATGGATCCAAGGACCGGCACCGGTCCAGGGAATCGCTGCCTTAAACCCATTTCACCTGTCATCCTCTGCTACTCTTTTTTTTCTCTGCATATTGCTTGGATTTTGGGTTCACTTACCTTCCTCTTTCTTCCATCCCTGCTCTTCTTCTTCAGTTTTGGCAGAAATGGAAATGTGAATGATGTGAATTAGCCTATGGCACATACCAGTCTCTCATCTGCCAGCTTCTGATTTTGAACAAAAACATCCCACCTACTGGAATAATTCATCTTTCAGTTGGAAGATCTGCTGTCTTGTCCTTCGAGCCATCTCAACTTCTGTGTAATCAATCATTTTATGAGAGCAGGTGTAAAATGGTTCATTCTTAAGCTCCAACAGCCATGAAGGTCATTTTATGTGTAATAACTTTGCTGAATACAAAAATACAATCCTACTGGTACCCGACTTTTCATAAAATAGTCTATATTTTCATTTAAAACTATATAGGCAAAGAACATACATTCCCTTTTACCTCTGCTCTGATTTTTGCTGTATTGTTTTAGGTTATAAATGTTCAAATAAGATACTTGTCAAATGAATTTCATATTTTTCAGATATGAATGTAGCCTATGAAATAATTACGGTTTACTATGCCAAGATATATGAATTATTAAAACACGTGGGCTACTCAAGTGTATAATTAAACTCGTTAAATTGTACATTTTAGTGTTATTGTTCTTCTAAAGATATCCTAACACAATACATGCAATAATATCGCAATTAGGTTATTTATCATGAGAGATTATAGAGTTCGGAATCTGTCAAAATGACCCACGGCACTTCTTGTCGTTATGGAAACCCGACACTTCTAGTGTTAATGGAGGCTGATGTTTGAGTGTATTTTGATATCTTCTGTGAAAAGTTTCGTTACAATGTCTTTCTCTTCAACATCGCCTCTCCTCTTGCTATTTGCACACACTCTGCATAATTTCAGATATCAAGGCTTATTTTTCCACTCACTCTTGTGCAGTATGAAAAATATTCTGCTGAATGGCCTAATTCATGTGAAGTAAACAACTCAACGCCAGGACTTAAGTTGGTGATAGTTTAATCCTGCTAAGTAGGTTCATCTTGGTTTACACCCATCCTCTCCCTACTGACACATTCCTGTCTACTTATTTAGAATACAGTTTCTATATCAAAAAGTACCAATATGAATGATACAGACCACACATGGACTGGAACTCTAAATACCACAATAGTCTCCCTCACAAGTGTACTGCCGTGCCAGATAAAACTGATGAGCATTTATTGTACATGGCAAATTAAACGATCCTCATTTCAAATATAACTCCCCCTGTGGTTCTCCCACTGCACAGTTTGTTCAGGGTTAAACAGGTCTTAAGTGAACCATAAAGAGGAGAAGTTACAGCCATGTTTTATTCAAATGGAAGGGGAAGTAATGACTGCTAATGGAGGAGGGATAATGGACAGGAAAGGAAGAAACCAAAGAGGAAGTGGGAGAATTTGAGGATAGCGTGTGTGTGAGTGTGTGTGCACAACATATTGATCAGGTGCCGTTGTTATTGACGCAAACTAAACATGCTTGGTCGGGACTATTGTAAATGGACTGTTCTTTTACATCTTTTCTAGTCTCAACAACTACTCACCGCACTTTTACATTATACAGGAACCATTCATCATTCACACACATTCATACACAAGGTGCCACCTGCTCATCAGATAAACACTCACATTTATGATGGGGGCAACTCTAGGTTCAGTGTCTTTCTCAAGGACACTTCAACATGGGACTGCAGGGCCAGGGATCAAACCACCATCCTTCCGATTGGCAGGCGACCGCTCTACCACTCTGCCCCTATACCCTAGACGCTGTTATGTTAAGGAAAAGGTCGTGGGTGGGCTTACGTTTCTGTGACACGCGGGAATAACTGGGACGGTTAAAGAGGAAAGCGACTTTAGGAAAGTTGCCACGTGGGAGACGACCCCCGCTCTCCTGGGTGAAAGTCTTTTGTTTGACCCATCCACCCCCCCAACCAACCTCGCTGTGTGGAATTTCCCTCTTACTTACTACTTGCTAACCCCGTCTAGATGCTGCTCTCCCCAGTAAGTATTACACACACAAATGGTACCTTTTTCATCCCTTTAGACGCTGACAGCCTTTGTCCAAACATCCATGAGTTCGGAGTGAAAACGGGTTTGTGTGTGTGTGTGTGTGTGTGTGTGTGTGTGTGTGTGTGTGTGTGTGTGTGCGGATATGGAGGTGAGGCAGTCTCAGAGTTGCAAATTGGCACTCTTCATTTCTAGGTTGGAGAGGGAAAGAGAGATAGCGGGAAAGCACAAAATTTCTCTTTCTTGCATCCTCCAGAGGTACACCCGACAAATCATCCAAATCCTACATACTCACGGCTTCTCGGCTCCCTGGAAATATGAAGTCACGATGGGAAGTTGATGATGGGGTCTAACCGCCAAAAGACTCATTATCATGCAATCAATAAATAATTGTTCACTCAAATGAGGTCTCTCCTGATTGAACTGTTATAGTTAAAACCCTTTATCTATGGATTATTAGAGGGGTTAATATGTCATGGTTTTAAACTTTGCAATAGAAATTGTCCGCAAGTGCCTGCATTGGTATTTTTTTGCTAATTATGATGTCATTTCTTGGAGTAGCTTCAAATCCCTAAAATCAGTACAACCTGAGCTAAAAGGTTACAGTATGTCAATATACCAATATAATGAAAATATTGGAGATGTGTCGTAAATAAAAAATGTACTAATTGTTTTGTCATCTAAACGCACAAAACTATTGATTCAGAATCCGAATCAGAAATACTTCATTGATCCCCGAAGGGAAATTCTGTGTTACAGCTGCACAAAGTATATAAATATCAGTAGAAATATAAAGAAATATACTAGTGTGGATATGTACATAGTTAAAGTATTTTTTATGATACAGTATTTACATAATTAAGGAGTTGTAATGGTTCAGAAGATTTCTAAATGTACAAACATGAACAAATAATTTCTTATTCAAAACAGAAAAAAACTCCATGAGTTATTTAAAATATCTTCATTATTTTAGTTTGAGATATTCTCAGTTTTTATAGATAGAACTCGCTTTGCACATTCCGTGATGACGTGTAACGAGCATACAATGTTAGGACAAAATGACAGAAGCTTCTTGTTTTCTTCTGCAAAAGAAATGAATGCTCTAGCTGTTATGGTTTATATTTTAGAACAATTCAAACAGGACAATCTCCTGCATCTGCTTAGAAAATGTCGGACTTTGGCAACTCCCAGTAAACAGTTGCCTTTCTGAAAAGACTTTGCAGTAAGCATTTATATGCACCAACAAACGTATGCCAACAGAATACTTCATAAAATGCAGCAATCACATATTAATTCTGCACATGAAGGGTTTATATTCCCAATAAAGTGGTGCGATGCTGTGTCGAGCGCTGTGGGCCTATTGGCAGCCTTTGTAAAACACAGCAACAGAAAAACAGCTTAGAGAAAAGCAGCAGGATGAAGTGACGCAGGCAGAATAAACCACAGCAAACAGAGAAGGACAAACACTGTGCAAACTCATATAGGAGTTACACTGGTACTCAAACACTGAGACAACGTGACTATAGCACAAATATACAGGCTATGAAATAAGCCAGTAAGCTAAGATGGAAATATGAATGTGGATGCAAACCGGACAAATCTGTGATAATATCTAGATAGACAGACGGGTGGGTGGGTAGCTTCTTCCTGCCAGGCGCTACGTAGAAAGATTGTGGTGTAACTCATTGCATTTGATATTGGCATTAAGCCAACACCTGAACACTACATGTTGAGGGTGTCAAAACTAGTTAGCAAGCCAGCACGATGTTAAGGTAAAAGTAATGTATGAATGGTCAAAAATAAATGGCTAAATATTTTGAGTAGACAATAAAAGAAAGGGTCAAAATAGGTAAACATTGAAATATGTATTGCTAACAGTTGAAATAGTAAGCTAAAAGTAACTAATATAATTTATTTGATATAGCACCTTTTACAGACAAAGTCACAGTGATAAAATACAGTAAGATCCAAAACAGAAAAAACATAATGCAATACCAATGAAGGTAAAAGATTAAAAGACTAAAAACCCAAATTACAAACATGAGACAAAAGCGAGTTGAAACAAGTGGCTTTCGTGAAGTGTCAACCGAGACTCCAGAACGTAAGTTAATAAAATAAACGTAAGGGCATCCCACAGAGTGGGAGCTACCACTATAAAAAGGTCAACTTTAGTTTTTAAAGGGGTGCGTGGGACCACCAGTAGTCCCTGGTTAGAAGACCTGAGGGACCTGTTAGTAGTGTAAGAGATATAAACGGGCGCCTGACCATGTAGTGCTTTATATGTAAGAACCAGAACTTAAAATTGGATCCTGAACATGATTGGAAGCCAATGTAACATGGATAAAACAGAAGTGATGTGCGACATTCGGCTGACCTGGTCAACCGCCTTGCAGCAGAGTTCTGGACCAGTTGTAGACAGTCCTGGGAAGCCTACCTTAGACAGGTGATAACGGATATGGAGGATGATATAAATTCACATTGCAAAACCACGACTAAGTTTAGCAATGTTTCTCAGTTGAAAGAAATGTGTGGGTTAGTGATTTATGATTTGTTAGTTATATGTTGGTCAAGAAACATGTTATGATTAAATATAAGACCAATATCTACTATTATATATACTGTACCGCTGAAGAAAGGGACCCCAAAAGCTTTACAACCTTGGAGGCTGTAGTATAACAAGACTTTGGTCTTATCTTCATTAAGCTGCTTAATTAATTTTTAACGGATATCTCCAAATTGCCTAATTATGTGGGCCTAGTGAAAGCATATACAATGTAAATAAAGTTGGTCCTTATACAGAGCCCTGAGGCACCCCACAAGAAAGGGCAGCAGTTTCAGAGAAAGGGACCCAGGAAGTCTGCTACTTAAAGGGGGGGGGGCACTTGGAGGAGCAGCAGCTTTATAGGGGAGGTGCCTAATTGGACACTACCACTGCTTCTTATGTCCGGGGGTTAGCTTTATTCTCTCCTTAGATATTCTGGGCTTTAGATTTATATTATATTGAGTATTTTTTGTTGGGTTACGATAAGAACAAGTACATTTAATGTGGAATAAGTTTCTTAGGTAGGTTTTGCTGTTATGTGTTGTTTCTGTTGAAGTGGTATTGTTAGGCTCCCCCTGTGTGTCAAAATCAGTCTGATCAGCCTAGATATAAGTCCCCTTTGTTTATTTGGTAGTAGGTCAGTTGTATTATTTATTTATTTAATTTTTTTGGGAGTTTTACGTTCAGAGCTTTGAACTGTTTTTTGACGTCTTTTACGGGCCCAAAAACGTTATTTTTATTTTGTTGTAATGATTTTTTGGCAAATAAAAGCCCTTACTGTTGAACTCCCCATGTGACTCCTCTTCCTTAACCGCTTGGTCCCTCGCAGACATATACGCTAAAACAGGGAGTGGAGGAATTTAACCATGGGGATGAGTTGACAGAGGGAACAAGGCACACTTTATCCAAAACTCATGAGCAATAATTGATAAATGGTTGAAACATTCAGCTTCACTTCCAGAAGTAGTAGCCTACAGGCTACTGACCAAATCAACATAAATATTGACCTATTGAAAAAGATTAACAATATCCATGAATAGTGTTACATTTGGAACATAGATCCGGGTGTTGATGGGTTGTTTAGTGCAAAATAAAAAACAACTTAGGTACGTGTTTAAAAATTTAGTGCGTACATTAATGTATATTAATTGTATATTAATGAAAGTCATTGCCAAATGAGGCCATACAAAGCTAATGTCGGGGGGCGGTCCCGGAAGGTTTGTATCATGTGACGTGCCGGGGAAGACAGAAATACCACTATAGCTTTAACCCTTGTGGTGTCTTCCACGACATTTTTGTCACTTTTTTCAATGTTGTGGGGTTTTTTTTAATGTTTTTTTCCAAAGTTATTTGATATTTCTAATGTTGACATTTTCAGCGCTTATTTCGAAGGCCCATTTTTTGTGATAAAAAAACTCAAAACGGGTCAAATTTGACCCAAAGACAACATAAGGGTTAAAATAATTTGTTATTTTGCTGTGAATATATAATATATGTACAGGAACTATTTTGAGTAGAATGGGGGGCGGGCCAAAATAACAAGCTTCGGCTTTGTACTGCTCCTTTACAGACATATTGAACATTCACTTTATAGATATATAAATATTTGATATTTTTGTTTGGGATAAAATAAAGAAATGGTTGACAGGGTACGTGAGTTCATCTGACAGGGCTGGGGGGGTACCTCAGACCAAAAACTGCTTTAGACGATAAATTGATTTCTTACTGTCTTATTTACCTCCTGTCTTCTTCTTTCCTCTCTTCTGTCATCTAATTTCAGACATTTCTCCCACTCCCTCTCTTCTCCTCATCTTTTCTAAGCCCTTCTCAAACCTCTCCCCTATCATCTCCTTATCTAATATCCTTTCTTGCTCTTCTGACACGTTTTTTCCTCGCAGTAACCTCTCCCTTGTTTTTTTTTTCTTGCTCCCAATCCACTATTGTTCTCTCTCCCTCCTCCTTTACCTTACATCCACCCCCCCACTCTATCTCCATCTCCATCCCTTCCTCTGCCTCCCTTGCATATTAATCTGCCTTCCTTTCTTTTCCGCCCACCCCTAACATCGCTCCACTTCTCCAAACATTTATTTGCTGTTTCAACATCTGATGCAACCCAATGCAACAGCACCCACTGCTGCTTCTATCCCACAATGCAACAACTACTGGGATCTGCACACAGCCCGAGCCTGTAATGGCACATGAAGGAGACACCAGCTGCTGTGTTCCCAGTGCACAATACCACCAGCATCATTTGAACTGTGAGTGTGAAACTGTTTTTCCTCCAAGCAGAGTTGTGCTGATGGACTGCAGTCGTCCACACGGTATGGCCCTGATCCAAAAATCTATTGTCCCGGGAGGGAAATTTGACCACAGACAGGATTTGCATTAAAAGGAAAGAAAAAGTAAAATTAACACTAAATGCATGAAGCATTTTGAGCTAATGATATATAAGTCATATTCATGTGTAAAGTTAAAGGCAATATACGTTTTGAACAGTCGGTCATTTGCATGTTTAAGGAATTTTTGCTGTACAATTAATTGTCTTAGAATGAATTGGGATAAACAATTTAACCGTCTCTTTAAGTCAAATTTAAAAAGATTTATTGATTTAATTTTCTTTAAACAAATTTGAGTCAATTCCAGGATAAAACTTTTGGTTATCCACCCTTCATGTTCCAAATATTTCCCTTTTGTTTCAGGGTAGTACTTTATAAATTATATCTTTAATCTTGTGACTTCTTACCTGGAAACACGTTTGGTATTTTCTGTGTAATAACCATGAATCAGTGGGTTTCTATTTAATTACATGGTAATATTACAATAACATAGGTGCAGAGATTACCTTATTACCCCAGTATTACATCCTATTACTGTGATGTATTACCCAGTTATTACTTTGGTAATTACAAGTTATTACCTATATATCCCTTCTTTTTTATCACATAGTTACGCCACTATTACCATGTTATTACCGCAGTGGAATAACATAACACGGATGAAAAAAAATATGTTCCCAGTATTGTCTGCTGTGGTCTTTGGTGGATTTGCATCTCCAGACGCTATGATCTGATATAAGCATAATTCTGCAAAAGGGGTGCTTGTGATTCATCGAATCTGAAAACTAGGACAGAAGGACATTAGATTCTAAATATATGAAATCACAGATGTTTCAAGCTGGAGCATTGCAATCTCTATAGACTGTTAATAAAGAACATGTCCATGGAGCATTATGGGTGTAACTATGTCATGGGTTTGATTTGAAAATTTTAGACTTTTGCAACTTCCAGTGAACTGTCACCTATATGAAAATACACTGCTGTAAGCATTAATATACGCCAACAAAACCTATGCTGCCAGAGTACTTCATAAGCTGCAGCAATCACAGGTTTTATTATTAAAAAAGGGAATCGGAAAACTAGGACAGAGAAAAATATGATTCTGAATATCAAAATTGCTGAAATAAGCTGGCATGGGAGACAAAAACAAAACATTATAATATCTAGACTGTTGGCATTTTGTTGACACAACCCAAATACTTTGTTACTATACTCAAGTATTTTTACTTTATTATAACTTTTTATTTTTACTCCTTACATTTTAACACGAATATGGGTACTTCCTACTCCTTACATTTTACAAAATTGGCTCGTTACTTTAGTTTTGTACTAAAGCTCGTCTATCAGGTGTGTGGCGTGCACGCCCAGCGGAGAAAGTGAGAGAAAAGATAAAGAGACTAGCTATATAAATATATATGCAATGAGTATGGTAGCCTTTACAATGTTATTTATTTCTTTGTAGAACTACACACACACACACACACACACAGCCATAGAGCCACGGCCATGACCATGTTAGTACTGTTGCTTGATTGTAATAAAGCATCAACAGAGAGAAGTTGTCTCCGTCAGAGACACCCGGGGCCAAGGTGGAAACCAGAATCAGCTTTAAATCCAGTCCTAATCTAGTCCTCGCCACCAAGTTTCAAATCATTTCAACTCCTGGCCAATGTGCTGGGGAACTTTTTCATTAAAGTCTGTTTAGTAATTCATAATTTATCCTTCATTTTCTTTCCAAAAGCCATATTTGAGCACACACATAAATACATGTAGATTCCTTTAAATTTTAAGGGGAAGATTAAAAAAAGAGAAAGTGGATCTGTAAATT
Source organism: Etheostoma perlongum (assembly GCA_026937815.1). Lineage (NCBI taxonomy): Eukaryota > Metazoa > Chordata > Actinopteri > Perciformes > Percidae > Etheostoma > Etheostoma perlongum. Next base: position 23,669,496 of record CM049374.1, on the reverse strand, counting down.
CTCACAGAATCTGAATTCATATCTTGCTGCTCAGTCAGAATCTTATTAACCTGGAGTCCCAGTCTCTGTCACAACCATCATATATGGGATGTTTCAGGCCTGTTGGCAGACATCCATTTAAAATGTAGCCAACGGCATATAAAGAGTATTTATCCATGTCCACTGAAGTTTCTCAGCATGCAATCTAGAAACATCTGTGTGCTCCAGTTAGCTTTGCATAAAACATGGCTGTCATTTGCAAGGCTACTTTTACTTTTATACTTTAAGTACATTTCCAAACCTGTACTTTGTCACTTTTACTTAAGTAAAGAAGTTAAATCATTTATACTATATATACTTTTACCAGAGTAGTAAGTATCTGTACTTCTACTTGAGTACGGTAAATGAGTACTTTTGCCATCTCTAAATACATCAAACCTAAAAAAACAATAATTAATATAGACTTAGAAATACTGACTTTACAACTTTGACAACTTTACACATGATTACATATTATGATTACTGTGAAAAAAACAATTGATTTCTTGCCTTATGTGCATGGACATCAGTTATGTCACTGCAATTCATAGATCAAGGAATGCAGACCATCTTGGATTTCTTGTCTTCTTCTTAATTGAAATTTACAATGAAAATAAAAAGTCTTCCATTTCTCAGAGGATAAACACATACATAACTTTTATAAATAAAAAATAAAAAATATGAATAATAAAGTATGAATTCCAAGAACATGTGAGGAAGTTGAGTGATGCGGGATGCTCAGGTATTCTTGCCAGTGACAGCACAAGCAGATGTAAAGGCTCTAAGGGAACACATAATGTTCCTCATGCTTCAAAAAAACAGCGAGGGGGAGAAAGATAGACAGAGAGAGAGAAAGAGAGGGGGACATTTTTTGTCATTTCATTTTCCTCCCCCCACCGATGGCAGAAAACAGTTTGAAGCTGTTCTCCTTCCCCCATGTCAAGTTTTAGAGATGTTCCTGAATTGAGTGCTTCCCGTCTCTTCTGGCATCCTGCTGATCTGTCTCCGTCTTCATACACTCTCAACATCACGCCACCGCAAGGTTTCCTGTGTGTGTGTGTATGTGTGGAGCGCTTTTTATAACAAAAACTGTGTGAGACGTTTTCTGTGTGTTTTTGAATGTGGAAGTAAGTGCATTTATTTCCAGGCTTATGCTGACCTCACACCAAGCGATTCCATTGTCAAAGACTAATTTCTAATATCGGAATGAAATCCTGAGAGTTTCTCATGAACCACTCGTACATATTCAGTGCTGCTCATGCGTATAGGAACCCATGATTAAGTTGACTAAAAAGAGGAATAAAAAAACATCTTTTGGAAAGTGATCTTAATGCCTTAATTCAAAAATGAGAGGAAAAATCTAACCTTTAAGGACACCAATTTTCTTTGTGAATGAATAATGTATCGTAAATAAATAAATGTTCTTCCTTAAAATACAGGGGGCATAAGTATACACCCCCTATGTTAAAATACAGGGGGCATAAGTATACACCCCCTATGTTAAAATACAGGGGGCATAAGTATACACCCCCTATGTTAAAATACAGGGGGCATAAGTATACACCCTCCAATGTTAAAATACAGGGGCATAAGTATACACCCCCTATGTTAAAATACAGGGGGCATAAGTATACACCCCCCTATGTTAAAATACAGGGGCATAAGTATACACCCCCTATGTTAAAATACAGGGGGCATAAGTATACACCCCCCTATGTTAAAATATAGGGGCATAAGTATACACCCCCTATGTTAAAATACAGGGGGTATACGTATACACACCCCTATGTTAAAATACAGGGGCATAAGTATACACCCCCCTATGTTAAAATACAGGGGGCATAAGTATACACCCCCTATGTTAAAAATACAGGGGCATAAGTATACCCCCTATGTTAAAATACAGGGGGCATAAGTATACACCCTCCAATGTTAAAATACAGGGGGTATAAGTATACACACCCCTATGTTAAAATACAGGGGGCATAAGTATACACCCCCCTATGTTAAAATACAGGGGCATAAGTATACACCCCCCTATGTTAAAATACAGGGGCATAATAATACACCCCCTATGTTAAAAATACAGGGGGCATAAGTATACACCCCCCTATGTTAAAATACAGGGGCATAAGTATACACCCCCTATGTTAAAATACAGGGGGCATAGGTATACACCCCTATGTTAAAATACAGGGGACATAAGTATACACCCCCTATGTTAAAATACAGGGGGCATATGTATACACCCCCTATGTTGAAATACAGGGGGCATAAGTATACACCCCCCTATGTTAAAATACAGGGGGCATAAGTATACACCCCCCTATGTTAAAATACAGGGGGCATAAGTATACACCCCTATGTTAAAAATACAGGGGCATAAGTATACACCCCCTATGTTAAAATACAGGGGGCATAAGTATACACACCCCTATGTTAAAAATACAGGGGGCATAAGTATACACCCCCTATGTTAAAATACAGGGGGCATAAGTATACACCCCCTATGTTAAAATACAGGGGACATAAGTATACACCCCCTATGTTAAAATACAGGGGGCATAAGTATACACCCCCTATGTTAAAATACAGGGGGCATAAGTAGTATACCTCCCCCCATGTTAAAATACAGGGGGCATAAGTATACACCCCCTATGTTAAAATACAGGGGGCATAAGTATAAACCCCCCTATGTTAAAATACAGGGGGATAAGTATACACACCCCTATGTTAAAATACAGGGGGCATAAGTATACACACCCCTATGTTAAAATACAGGGGGCATAAGTATACACCCTCCTATGTTAAAATACAGGGAGCATAAGTATACACCCCCCTATGTTAAAATACAGGGGGCATAAGTATACACCCCTTATGTTAAAATACAGGGGACATAAGTATACACCCTCCTATGTTAAAATACAGGGGAATAAGTATACACCCCCCTATGTTAAAAAATACAGGGGCATAAGTATACACCCCCCTATGTTAAAATACAGGGGGCATAAGTATACACCCCCTATGTTAAAATACAGGGGCATAAGTATACACCCCTATGTTAAAATACAGGGGCATAAGTATACACCCCCTATGTTAAAAAATACAGGGGGCATAAGTATACACCCCCCTATGTTAAAATACAGGGGGCATAAGTATACACCCCCTATGTTAAAATACAGGGGACATAAGTATACACCCCCCCTATGTTAAAATACAGGGGGCATAAGTATACACCCCCCTATGTTAAAATGCAGGGGGCATAAGTATACACCTCCCCCCCCATGTTAAAATACAGGGGGCATAAGTATACACCCCCTATGTTAAAATACAGGGGGCATAAGTATACACCCCCTATGTTAAAATACAGGGGGCATAAGTATAAACCCCCCTATGTTAAAATACAGGGGGATAAGTATACACACCCCTATGTTAAAATACAGGGGGCATAAGTATACACCCCACTATGTTAAAATACAGGGGCATAAGTACACACACCCCTATGTTAAAATACAGGGGGCATAAGTATACACCCCCCTAGGTTAAAATACAGGGAGCATAAGTATACACCCCCCTATGTTAAAATACAGGGGGCATAAGTATACACCCCTATGTTAAAATACAGGGGCATAAGTATACACCCCTATGTTAAAATACAGGGGTCATAAGTATACACCCCCTATGTTAAAATACAGGGGCATAAGTATACACCCCCCTATGTTAAAATACAGGGAGCATAAGTATACACCCCCCTATGTTAAAATACAGGGGGCATAAGTATACACCCCTATGTTAAAATACAGGGGGCATAAGTATACACCCCCTATGTTAAAATACAGGGGGCATAAGTATACACCCCCTATGTTAAAATACAGGGGCATAAGTATACACCCCTCTATGTTAAAAATACAGGGGGCATAAGTATACACCCCCTATGTTAAAATACAGGGGGCATAAGTATACACCCCCTATGTTAAAATACAGGGGGCATAAGTATACACCCCCTATGTTAAAATACAGGGGGGGGCATAAGTATACACCCCCTATGTTAAAATACAGGGGGCATAAGTATACACCCCCCCCATGTTAAAATACAGGGGGCATAAGTATACACCCCTATGTTAAAATACAGGGGGCATAAGTATACACCCCCCCATGTTAAAAATACAGGGGGCATAAGTATACACCCCCTATGTTAAAATACAGGGCATAAGTATACACCCCCTATGTTAAAATACAGGGGCATAAGTATACACCCCTATGTTAAAATACAGGGGCATAAGTATACACCCCCCATGTTAAAAAAGGGGGCACAGGAGGCATAAGTATACACCCCCTATGTTAAAATACAGGGGCATAAGTATACACCCCCTATGTTAAAATACAGGGGGCATAAGTATACACCCCCCAGGGGGCATAAGTATACACCCCCTATGTTAAAATACAGGGGGCATAAGTATACACCCCCTATGTTAAAATACAGGGGGCATAAGTATACACCCCCCATAAGTATACACCCCCCTATGTTAAAATACAGGGGCATAAGTATACACCCCCTATGTTAAAATACAGGGGGCATAAGTATACCCCCCCAGTTAAAATACAGGGGGCATAAGTATACACCCCCTATGTTAAAATACAGGGGGCATAAGTATACACCCCCCCCATGTTAAAATACAGGGGGCATAAGTATACACCTCCCCCATGTTAAAATACAGGGGGCATAAGTATACACCCCCTGTGTTAAATTCCCATAGAGGCAGATTTTTATTTTTAAAGGCCGAACATAGAGATTGGCATGTTTTTTTTTTTTTTCAGTTAGCCTAATAGCTGGTCTGATTTGCATTGGAACTTATGGAAAGTTCCCCATGCCAATCTCTAGGTATGGTGAAGGATATGTGATGATATGGGAAGGGGGGTATTTTAATGCCAAAGGCCAAGGGAACTTTATCAGGATGCATAGTATCCTGATCCATGAAATCCTGGACCTTTAGCATCAAAAATACAAATGGGCTTAAAAATACAACAAATGGGCTGATGATGTAGCATCATAGAGATATGTACTACGTTATCAGTGGCAGACTCTAGGTTCTGAATCGCCGAATTGTCAGACTTGTCTTGTCAGTCTCTCTGGGTTGCAGGTAGCTTAAACTACAGATGTACAGCTCATCAAGATGACTGACAGGTGGGCGAGAGAGCATCAGAGGTGCTCCACCCCCCCTTCCACCTCCAGTCATCTACTCCAGCTGACCGGTCCAGAGCTTCCTTCGGTCTGGTCTTCGACACCACCAGTGTCTAGACTCCATCGGGGGTCTGATGGTTTTCTACCCTTATTCCTATAGCGATGAAGTCTAATCGCCAAAGACTTTGTACATTTTATTGAGCTGTACAATAACCCTTATTTACATATCTGCAAACATGTCTCTCCTGATTGAACTATAAATAAAGATTAAATGAAGAAGGGTATGAACCAACTTAGAAAAGCTACAGATGACAATGCAGGCTGCTCTAAAGGCAAGCTTACCCTTTGCTAGTCTTAACAAATACTCAAAGTGTGTTTAAATACACCATTCATCGGGGATCAACAGTGGGTCCGAGACCCTTAGGGGGTCCTCAGACTGCAGGGGGTCAACCTTTTTGAAAGTTAAAATGTCTTAACATGAATTCAACATATTATCAGCAATATAAATCAGCCTATTTGTGAAAACACCCCACTGATGATAGAATAACAGGCCTATAGGTAAGACAGATGCTAAGATAGCCATCCATAGATCCAGTTAACCCTTGTGTTGTCCTCCCCGGGTTAAAAAAAAGAAGACATTTTCGGCCATTTTTGTTCATCAAAATTTTTTAGTTTTCACTAACACCACCTTACTACCACTAGTTTTATTACTAGTACTTTTGGAATTCATGGTCAATAACCCTCATTTATATAGAATTTTACCAAATATTTTAGTTAAAAAAGCAGAAAGAGTAAGAGGAATGAAAGTGATCAATTGTATTTGCAAAGAGCGTTGTATGGAATCCAATACATTTTTTGTGGTAATTTGGTTAAAAAAAAAACATATTTCAGATATTTCTCCACCTGTAATATATGATTTTATCTCCTAACTTTCCACACCTACTGGCATAGATTTGAAAACGGTCCAAGGTTGGTCGGATCAGCTGGGACGCATTAACAATTTGAGCATTTATAAAAACAATCTTGTGGGTTATTCTGGAAAGCACTGTCAAACAACTTAATTTGTTAATTAAAAAAAAGGGAATTATCTCTGTCATATCATGGACTATGCCTCTAAAGAAAGTATTGTTACAGAGCCAGCTTTTGCAACGTGCACCAAAGACACTAACACATCTTCCAGGACTAATCTACAGCAGAACTTCCCCTTACGGCACATATAGCGACGTGCATGGCTCTACTCCATGAGCTCCTGCACAGAAGGGTGAAATGAATTGACCTCTGCAGTCAGATGGCTCAGACGAGAAGCAAATTGCCAATTTTGCTGACAGATCAAATGAGAGAGGTCAGACTCTATTAAGGGAAAGCAGATGGCAGAGCTTCAATCTACCAAACGTTGCACAACAAACAAAGCTTTTTCTAGTGAAATGTGCTTTTAAAAGCACCCAAAAGGTATCATTAAAGCACTGGGATTGAATTACAGGCATCACATCTAGTCTGTAAATGTTTCCCATGATATGATAGTTCCAGATTATGGTCTGGTTGTTAACTCTCATGCCCGGAGGAGTCACTGGGTAGTGGTGCATGACTTGGTTATCTTGATTCTATCAGGGGTGTCCGCCAGCCAATCAACCTCATGACCCAGACCTTTCAGAGTGGAAGCAAATTGCCAATTTTGTTGTCAGAGCCTGGTGAGTTGGCTTGGCTTGTTGGAGGCCGATAGCTGCTCTTTTCTGCCCGTGAGCTGCCAGCAATCACGGCTCAACCCCCGCAGTGTGCATCAGCCTCGTCAAGTACCCATCCAGACAAGTGGCCATTCCATCAGATAGATAAGAGTTCACGGCAAGGGTTCAATCAGAGGAGGAATGCGAGTCATTGACGGCCACTGGTCATGTTGATTATGTAACATCATTTTTTATTTGGTTTAGTAAGCATAAAAAACGTTCATTGGATTTTGCTGTAACAAGTAGCAGAGGTTATTTCTGATTTGTTTGTTTTTATTTTTATTTTTCAGAGGTGGAAAGTACCAACCTGTTCTGTTGTATGATGCAACAAAAAAACTTCAGATAGGCATTTTACTTGTACTTGAGTAATATTTCATCAAGTTATTGGTATTTTTACTTGAGTACAATATTTTAGCACTTTTTCGCTGTGTTAATGTTTTTAGGATATTGTGTTTATAAATCAATCTGAGAGTTAATCTTTTCTATGTATCAATCAATTGACACAATTTAACATGTATTTCCGTGATTACCACGTTTCTACCTATACAGTACCATCAAGTCGAGTCCCTGCTATCATACAACATTCTGATGATCTACCCGTTTCCACATTTAAATCTGTTCAAAGACAGTTGTCATGAATATTGTTGTTTTATTTCTAATAATACAATGAACACTAACTGCAGACCAGACTTCTTGTGCTTGCACTTTAGCAGTAAAATTTATTTTCACATTTTTAAAAGCAAGCTATATTTCTGAAGACATTGATTGTGTTACCTCAGTCTCGTTGCACATCTTTTGATTTGAAATAATCAAATAATTATCATAAAAAATCAAGTTCATAAAGTAACTTTCTTTGCATTCATTTGATTCCCAATCAAGATACCCTGGTAAGAATTTGTTTACATTGATAATGCAGACTTAAAAACAGTTATGAAAATGGCATTACACAGATGAGAAAGAATGAAAGAAGTCAATTGCACCTGGAGATGTTGTCCTTTTGCCCCTACTGGCACTTTCCACGTATTACATTGATAACACGTCACGTCCTTTTGAGTCATTTGTCTCAAGTCCAAGTCAAGTCTCAAGTCTTGACTACAAAGTCAAGTCGAGTTGCTTATCAATGTAAGTCAAGCAGGTCTCAAACCCTCAAATTTACAACTTGAGTCAAGTCAGGGGATTTGAGTCCCCTGCCTCTGCTATCTATGGAGATAATGCATGTGCAAATATCTTAATAATAAGATACAATCATTCCAAACTGACTTTGCATTTGGCTACAAACACTTCCAACAACCCTCATCGTTGTTGCACATTTTCATTCACACTGCTAAATCCATGCAATCCAGAGTTTGCCAACAAAAGTCACACAGACTCACAAGTTGTTTTTTTAAAAGTGTTGGGAAGAAGCTTTTCCATGAGATTAGACATTATAAAAACACATCAGTCTGGAATTCAGGCTAAGCATGATGGACTCCCTGACGGATGGACTCTCTGACGGATGCACATCTGCTTAAATGTACCTGCTCTAGTGTTCAAAGTCGGTTCATTCCTCAGCCCCAGTACTGAAGAGGCTTTTCCCCTCATGGTGTTTCAAAGTATCCTTCAGTAATTTCCTGCAGTGACCCCAGCTGTATAGATGTCTTCATTTGTCTTTGTGTGTATGCTAAACCTTGTCCTTTGGGTTTGTTTGACTGCATCTGGTCCTCACTACAGCTATACAACTGATCTCTCATGTCTGGAATGAATTCCTAAACAAACATTACGTAAATCAATCTTTTCAGAGAAATTCAATGCACAACTTTCTGTGGAGCTAATCCTCAATGGGCTAAGTGTTGCTGCAAGGTCAGGGGTAGGCTGCTACTGCTATTATATTGCTGCATTAAACTATTATTTTCATTGTCGATTAGTCTGATAAATCGTTTGGTCTTTAAAATGTCACGAAAATAGTGAAAAATATCCATCCTTGTTTCTCAAAGTCCAGGGTCATGTGTTTAAATGTCTAGTTGTGTCAGTTCAAAACTCAAAGATATTAATTTTGATATGATATAAAACAGAAAAGAGCAGGACATCTCCATGTTTGAGAGGATGAGAACAGCATTTTCTGCCATTTTTGCATATCCAAATGACTTAACCGATCAATCGTTTATCAAAATAGTTGGCGATTATTTTTCTGTTGATATTTTTCTGTTAACTAATTGATTAGAAAATCAATCAATGCAGCTCATGCTGAGCTATACAGTATACCAGTATTTCAAAAGCTGAAGCAAACCACTCCATTTATCTCTGGATTGGGCAGGGAGCTCTTTAGAATAAAAATGTCACACAACAGCAAGACGTCAGTTACGTTTCAGACTTCTTTTCAGATGCTCTTGCTGTTGACCTCAACTGAGGAGGTATTAGGACAGTGGAAGGAGCACTTTGAGGAACTCCTAAATCCAGCTGATATGCCCTCTATGGTAGAGGCAGAGCTGGAGGATGATGGGGGATTGTCCTCAATTTCCCTGGTGGAAGTTGCTGAAATAGTTAAACAACTCAAGCCCCAGGGATTGATGAGATCCGTCCAGAAATGCTAAAAGCTCTGGGTGTGGAGGGGCTGTCTTGGTTGACACGCCTCTTCACCGGGGTGGTGGTTCCCCTCTTCAAAAAGGGGACCAGAGGGTGTGTGCCAATTACAGGCAGAGGTGGTTAGAGTAGCCAAAAATTGTACTCAAGAATACTAAAGAATACAAAAATACTAAATAATCATCTTTAGGCAAATTATTGTTCATCCAATCAATAAAATAAATAAAAAATAATTTATTACTTACAAAATAGCTTAAGTAAAGAGACTTATATATATATATATATATATATATATATATATATATATATATATATATATATATATATATATATATATATATATATATATATATATAGGAAATGTTCAAAACCATATGTAACCTAAAAGACAAACATTTGCTTATCCACAGTCAAAACCAATATTACCGCTACATGTTTCCTCAAGTTAGATGTTGAGTTTCTGAATGCTGAAATGTCCGTTTGTTTTGGTCGACACAGAAGACGCCGCATAATGTAGCTGTAGTTTCACACTTTTACTGACATGCTTTCAATATGAGGCAGGGGTGTTCCTCCTTGTCTGTGTCTGCATTACCGACGGTTGAATCGGACATCTTTAATTTGCTAAGACTGTAAAACTAACTTGTCCCGCCGCTGAGATTGAGTATGGTCACGTGACTGCACAACAACGTTTGATTGGTGGAACACTGCCACCGCTGTTTTGCTGCTGGAAAGGAGGAGTCGGATCTCGGGTTGACGAGGAACAATGCGGATTCCGTCCTGGTCGTGGAACAACAGTTTTTCTTATGTTTTTGTCCCTTTATTCAACACTTTTGATGCTTTTTTTTCAAAGTTTGTCACTTTTTTTGATGTTTTCAACACTACGTAACACTAACTTATTAACTTCAGTTTACAGTTATTTTTGGAATGTATGGTCAAAAAACCTCATTTGTGGGAAATTATACCTAATGTTTTGTTTTAGAAAAGCAGAAATTAGGAATTATTTAGATTAAAATTAAAGGAATGTACTGTATGTTGATGATAATCACAGACTGGAATATGTCAACTTTTACTGAATACTATTTCAAAAACACTTCAATTTGTTTTTCAAATGCTATAAAATTGAATAAGACGCCCCAAAATTAATGAAAGTAGAGATTTGTACTTGGCAAAGAGCGTTGGGTGGAATCAGTCATGTTATTTTGGGGACTTAAAAAGAACATTGATACTGGAAAACGGGTCAATTTGACCCGAGGACAACATGAGGTTTAACTCACTCTAACTGTTGCTGGCAATGCAATATTTTGTAATGTACATGTGTAATTACACACATGTACTATAGAACTGGAACTATGGAAATATCAATGATTTACACACATGCATTATTGCTTGTACTGATACATTTTATGCTGTATTTTGAATTTGTTTTCCACAAAATAAGTGCTTTATTAAACAAACCCCACTAGAAATCAACACATTAGAAGTCTGCTTCAAACATCAAAAAGCAAATGAAGGCAAAGAGAAGCATCAGCTGCATCAGGAGATGCTCGAGTCAGTGATAGCAGGGAATGAAACATCCACCCACACACAACTGTAGTATCTCCCAAAGAAAGAGAGCAAAAGAGAGAGAGAGAGAGAGAGAGAGAGAGAGGGCAAGGTATATGAAGGAGAGAGGTTGACAGAGAGAGGCAGAGAGACAGGAAGGAGAGAGAGAGACCAAAGGAGTGAGATAGAAAGAGGAGTGGGGGTGGAGAGATGAGAGAGCAAAAGGATAGGAGGACTTAACACCTAAATTTAGCTGCTAAATGTGTCTCATGGGTGCACACACAGACACAGCAGCCATAACATCTGATATTCAGGCTTGAATACCAGGAGGATTTACCACTGAGACATTTATCATCATATCCACAAAGCATGGTGTATTACTTGTGTCTGTTTGGTTGAAAATCTACTGTCGAATCCTGCCGTGGATGCTACAAAAGGCAAAATAAGTAGATCAAGAGACAATCAAACAATGTAGTCAAACAAACACTGGATTAGCAATGGGCACTTCCAAAAAGCACTTCCTGTGACGGTTCGCAGTAAAACTAAATTAAGGTTATGTACAAATAAGGTTATGTACATTTTCACATATCAGCTGTACTGTACAAGTACTTAAACAATGTAAATAGTGAGTTTTAATCACACTCTTATTGACCAATTCATTTAGACAACCTTAGTTTTAAACTATGAATTTCTTATTCAAGTTACATTCAAGTACTGTAAGGTATTTTTAATTGAGTATTTCCATTTTCTCCTACTTTCCTAATGTATGTTTTAATTATTTGTATAGCTTTACTTTTCCTATTCATATACATTTTACAAAATATTATGAATAATCTCTGATTTATTAGTGGAAAAACTTTATTGATCTGGTGGTGAAATTCACAAACTAGCTGCCAAGTCAAACTTGTTTTTTTTTTGGTGAAAGTGACTCAAAAGTAATGCAAAAGTTGTGTAACGCATTACAATTTAGAGACAGTCATATTGTAATATAAGTAATGACTCCAAAATGAAAGTAACTTGTAATCTACAATATATTACATTTTGGAAGTAACTTGCCCAACACTGGGTACCACAACCTGGTGCCAATATGGCGACCGGCATCTACCAACAACGCAGTTTTCAATGCCTTATTTCGGTGCTTTTTCAATGGCTGTGCTGCCTTTTGGTGCTCCAAAACAGACCTTAGAGCTAACAGTAGCATCGCTGCACGGGATGCTAGTTAACACTAACCTACATTAGCCTACTTTTAGCTAGTAGCTGGCTTTAACATGATTAAAATGATAAAAGTTAATCGGTCTAAACTGTGGCTGTATTAAACCGGAAAGGATTTCAACAAGGGGACATACAACAGTCTGCAGCTAAAGACACAGAGTCACATTAGACTAGCTGCACCATGGCCACCGCCGCAGTTGGAAGTGTCGGAGACACAAATCCAAAAGTAAGAACTTTACAGTGTTGTATCCACAAAAGTAATTTAGATTTCTAAACTTGTCCTTAGATCATAAATGTTGTATGCTCTATATATTCAAATATTTGTTCTTATATTTTATTCCTATTATTATTATTATTTCATCTATCTATCTATCTTGTCAGACTGATTGTCTGATGTAACACATGGTCTTGTTTTCCTCATTAGCTCTATTGTTTTAGCAATAGCATGTCTAACCAGCTGGTTACACTAGGTTTCTAGGGTTGGTTTCATTATAGTGTGTTTTGTCAGCTTGTAAGCCCACAGTGCCCTGTCACCAAAACATTATGTTCCCAATCAACTAAACTGCATTCTCTATTACATTTTGACTTGGATTACTTTGGTTTTTGACGAATCACAAGCAGGATTCTAATCAAAGTCCGTGTAGAGGTTGGGATGGATGGATGGATGGAACAAACCCAAGAATCTCAACCAGTAGACTGATGTTCGTGTCCCATGTGAAACTAAAAGTCTTTTAGTTTTATTTGTTACATATTAACCATACTTATTTTACCCCATGGTCTTTTTTCTAAACCTTATCAAGTAGTTTTCTTTTACAATGTGTGTCTGCCGGTGGTGTGAGGACATGTGAAATACATATCCCTCATAATGTAATTGAGAATGCAGTTTACTTGTATGGGAACATATTTCTAGGTAACAGGGTTGTCTTAAAAGATATTCAGTGGCTAGACTAAGTTTACACACCCATGTTAAAGTTGATTAAAAACAGGAATAAAAAACCATCCATGAAAGATGAACATCTATTAGTAATTGCTACAATGAGAAACGTAAGAAGACAGGATGAGCTTTGTTGATCCCTGAGGCAAAAACTGGGTCACTGCAGCTGCAAAAAATAGCACCTAAAAATAAATTCACTAAAATATGTTTGCATCCTGGCCACAGAAATGCAAGTCTCTTCTTAAGTACATTTTTGTAAAAAGTACAGTATAGTGCCAGACATGTAGATGGCCACAGTTTGAAGATTCTTTTCGGGAGATGTATGCGCATGTGTAAAAATATTAAAGAGAACGAAACAGTACAATAGCAGATGTGGCGCTGCACAACTCACAATCACAGAATATCCCAAATGAAATAAATGTATTTGAAAGTGACAAATTTAAATTCCATATTAGAAAAATGAATTAAGACATAGTGGTGCTGTACAAAAAGAGTCCCCAACCACCGGACCGGCACCAAGCCGCAAAGCATTTTCTAATGGGCCGGGGAGGGGGTCTTGTCTCGGTCTGTCTGTGTTGCCCCTTTCCTCACCAGTCATGACTATAACATGCACGCGGAATTGCCACGAAAGAACTAAAAATGCATTAAAAATATTTAATTTCTACAATATATTCAAGTAAGATGTGGCGGTAAAACCCCTAAAAAGCGCTTTTCAATGACTATGAAATCAACTTTTCATTTTTAAGAAACAGAACCTGCTACCCTGGTTTTATTGATCATGGCACTTTAATGGTTTTGGTAAGTGGTTTTGTATCTTCATAACACTAGATAACAATGAGGTGAAATCATCTGCGTATAGGAATATACAGATATAAAGTTTATGTAATATATGTTCATCAAAACTGATAAGTAGTCTGTTAAATGGAATCCATTCATGTGTGTCAAATCTGCCATGGCCGGTCCCAAATCCAGTGGAGAAAGGTGGAGGGTCGGGAGTGGGCTATCAACCCCTCTCTGTAAAAACCTTGCTACAGCAGTCTATATCGACGAGGGTATAATTCCGCCGGATGTCCCTCACTTTATACTTTCTTTGAGTTATCTTTAAATTCAGGTCGCATCTACACTAGCAACATTAACCGGAACTTCTGAGCAACGTAACAGGCTGAAAATGGCTAGTATTAAAGAAAATATGGATTGTGCAAAGAGGCAGGTCTGCTTGGTTCTTTCGGGGAATGATTGTAAAGATTTACAGGGAATACGCTTACGCCGTTTACGCTCTAACTGGGAGCGATTGACATTGATTTGCTATGGACAAAATATACACTGTGATATACTGGTAAGAGCAAATGAGGTTTAATCATGTACCTAGTTAATTTAAATAGCTCATGTTACTGTATTGTAATTAACTTTTCTTTTGCGAGGTGCAAATGTTCCACGAAATAGACTATTTTACAGACCCACCGTCCTGCGTGTGGAGCTTAGTGCCGCTCTAGACGATTGTAATTTTTCTCCTATCCTGATGTTGTGTGGACTAGCCAGACCTTCCATCAAAGCGGCATGGATATCTGGTCTGGCAATGAGAAGCTGCGCTATAGAAACGCATATATCAGGTCTAGCAATGAGAAGCTACGCTATAGGAACACATATAGCAGGTCTGGCAATGAGAAGCTACGCTATAGGAACACATATAGCAGGTCTGGCAATGAGAAGCTATGCTATAGAAACACATATCAGGTCTATAATGAGAAGCTACGCTATAGAAACAGATTTATCTGGTCTTGCAATGAAAAGCTACGCTATAGGAACACATATATCAGGTCTGGCAATGAGAAGCTACGCTATAGAAACGCGCAAATCCGGTCTGGCAATGACAAGCTACGCTATAGGAACACATATATCAGGTCTGGCAATGAGAAACTAAGCTATAGGAACACATATATCAGGTCTTGCAATGAGAAGCTACGCTATAGAAACGCATACATCAGGTCTTGCAATGAGAAGCTACGCTATAGAAACACATATATCGTGTCTTGCAATGAGAAGCTACGCTATAGAAACACATATATCAGGTCTGGCAATGAGAAACTAAGCTATAGAAACGCGTGAATTAGGTCTGGCAATGACAAGCTATGCTATAGAAACGCATATATCAGGTCTGGCAATGAGAAGCTACACTATAGAAACACATATAGCAGGTTTGGCAATGAGAAGCTATACTATAGAAACACAAATCAGGTCTGGCAATGAGAAGCTACGCTATAGAAACGCTGACAACAGAAAGATGCGATTCAACTCTGGTAGAGGACAGTTCTTTACGATGAAGCATGACGTCTTAATTAAAGCCACAAAGTTACGCAAGCCTTACAGCCAAAGGCCCAAGAACACCCGGAGAAGAGACCTCGAGACATACATCATGCAAAAGAAGATGGCAAAGCTGGAACAAAAAGCCCAGGATTGAAAAGTCTGGCAAGCTGTGATCATTTCCTATGCATGATGAAAAAGGTGCAATACACGTAAATAAGTAGCCATGTTGGGTTTCTGCAAATAACATCACAGAGTACGGTCTAGACCTGCTCCTTTATGAAAAGCGCAGTGAGATAACTTTTGTTGTGATTTGGCACTATATAAATAAAAATGAATTGAATGTGGGTCTCAGTACGGAACAGGTAAGCAGGCAGTGATGCTTATATTGACTTCAGGCAGTGCTGTAGATGTTATTTACCTGTTTGAAGCAGATTTCTAATGTCACATTTCATTTCCTGCCCTGTTTGATGCCTTGCTTTTATGTGACGTTTTTTTCATTGCTGGAATATTCAATTATCTCCCCTGTCTCAATAGTTGTGGATGTTCAGCTTCTTAAGCCTTTTTTGCTTTCAACGGGCTGATTTAAAATGATTAATCTGTTGGGCTTTTGATGTGCAGCCACACATTTTTTCCAGTTAACAGGTCATTCAAACCAGGAAACTAGTTTCGAATTCATCCCTAGACTCACCTGCCTGGTGTATCATTTGTAACAGATGTTTGATGGTTAGAATGATAATTGACTCCCAAATGACAGTTATTTGCTGCCAATGGGGCTCTAAGTACGGTTAAACACACCAGCCAAAACCAAACAATTAGGGATTTGTGGCTTATGGCTAATAATAATTTACTATTGCCATTATAAGTTGGCTCCTTCTATTTTTTAAAACTATTTAAACAAGCTTTTAGTTTTTCTGTCATAGTAACTTTTTTTTGTGTGTGCCATGCAGTAAACTATGACACTTTTAATGCTGAGCTAACACTGTTTGAGATGTGTTTGTTATGACACCTTGACATGAACAAGGACAACAATGTCTGTACATGACAATGTAACCTGCCATAAATATGTCATAGCAGGCCTAATCATCTTACTTAAAAAAACATTAGCTTTAAGTGTCAACATTAGATTTAACTTTCAGACTTATCATAAAGATGTCATGAAATTGGATTTTCTTAAATCTTAAATAAAATGCTTTTATAACAGTGTCATGGATAATTCCCTTCACCTCAAGTAAAGTGGACAACCTGATCTAACAGAATTCAGTGAAATGAACACGGGCCCTTGACTCAAAATCTGTGGCAGTTTTACAGAATCGGCAAAAAGTCTGTGATGGGCCCATGGAAGAATTCTGTAAAATTTAAATGGCCGTGGGGGAAAAGGTTGTGGGTGGGCTTACGTTTCCATGACACGTGGGACAACAACGGGACAGTTGAGTTTAGGAAAAGAAGAAAGTGATGGTTGGGTTTAGGAAAAGAAGAAAGCGATGGTTGGGTTTAGGAAAAGAAGAAAGTGATGCTTGGGTTTAGGAAAAGAAGAAAGTGATGGTTGGGTTTAGGAAAAGAAGGAACTGATGGTTGGGTTTAGGAAAAGAAGAAAGTTATGGTTGGGTTTAGGAAAAGAAGAAAGTGATGGTTGGGTTTAGGAAAAGAAGGAACTGATGGTTGGGTTTAGGAAAAGAAGAAAGTTATGGTTGGGTTTAGGAAAAGAAGGAACTGATGGTTGGGTTTAGGAAAAGAAGAAAGTGATGGGTTAGGGTTAGGGTTAGGGTTAGGGTTGGGTTAGGCTTGGGTTTAGGAAACTTGACACGCGGTACACAATTCCCGGTCTCCTGGGTGACAGTCCTGTGTTGTTTGACCCATCCACTCCCCCCCTCCCCACCCCCCAACTAACCTCCCTATGCAGATTTTCGGGCTTTCATACTACTCACTACCGTAGTTGCTCTAAATGCTACGTCATCTCCTTATTGACTTTACATGGGCATTGTTTTCTGTGGTGGTCACACAGGATTTTCACGTAATGCGGTGTTAACAGTGTGTGATCATTTCAGGGAACTCTGTGAGACCGGGCTGAAAGTGGAACCATCTGGACTCGCCATTAAGATGTCATAAATGTTGGTAGTCCAGTTTGACATAGAGTGACAGCTTTCACATTTTACTGTTTACCTTCTCTGTTGTTTTTGATATTCTGCTGGGTATCTTAGGAGGATAAATGAAAAGGTCACAGGGTGCCGGTGAAATGCCGGTGAACATGCCTGAACTGAAATGTAAAGCAGGGTTTGTTTATCTGCAGCTCCAGTAAAGCTGAAGCTTTGACTGTTGGAGCAGGATTTAGCTTCTGGCTGATGGTTATCTGTTTAACTGATTTTATGTAAAGCACTTTGAATTGCCCTGTTGCTGAAATGTGCTATACAAATAAAGCTGCCTTGCCTTGCCTGGTAATTTCAGACCTCGATCATCTATCAGCTGCTGTAGTGTACTTCAGCAGCTGGAGTTTCACTGTGAAACGGACAATTTCAGGCATAATTATAAGATGCAGATTTGAGATGAAAAATTGGATCTCATGGAAATACCGCAGAGGCTCAGCAGCTTTTGGGTATATTTAGATACCAGAATACACATTCACAAACCAAATCTGGCAGGGTTTGACAATATCGGTGGCTTGGGGGATTACTCACAGTCACTCACCAACACACCTGATCCTTCTGAAGTATCATAATGTGTTGTACAACCAAGGCAAAATTTATGACTGATAAAACAAAGCATTGTTTCATTTTGTTACTTTTTTCTATTTTTGCCACCAGAATTCTACAAAATGATTAAAAATCATGTGCTTTAATGCAGCACATGCATACCAAATGTAAAATCTCATTTTATGATGTAGAGTTACTGGTAATGCCCCACACCACCATCCAATAACTAAGCAAAATAAGTGGATTTTACAAGATTTTGAAGTAATCCTAGACCTCGTAAATAAGCAAGCCTAAACATCCTTTTTCCAAAATACATTAAACAAAATAGTTTTCTTCAAATTAAATTTTTTGCCAGTAAAGGGACAGAAATGTTTCCAGCTCATTAACATCCTTCTTCTGCAAATGATCAAACTGTTTTTGTGTATACTGTATGTCGGCATATAGCCTTATCGTTTTTGTTATTAATGTGTAGCTTACTTTCCACATGTTTCTTACTGTGGCTTTCAAATTTAAATTTGCGTCTTTGCTGCAGGTCCACATCCACTATGCTCATTCAAATGTGGCACATGATGACAGTTCCTAGTTTTATTGGCATTTATTTGTGTCACAAAGCCATTTTGGCAAGAGATAATCATAATCATGCTTTGAGACATATTTGAAGGTCCAGCCTGGTCTAAACCAAACTGTTAAAGTTTCCCAGCGTCCCATAATCTTCCCATATCTATCAATTCCTGTCTTTATTCCACACACACACACACACACACACACACACACACACACACACACACACACAGATTGCTCAGACACAATAGTCACCATGTTCGATGCATTTCTCCTCAGATTATTGTAGGTTGTGCCTTTTACTATCTGTCAGTTACTGCACTTACTATAGCTAGATAGAAAGAGTGCCGTGAGAACTGAAGTTAACAAGGAACACTCAACTGGAATGTCAAAGTTAATGTGTCTTTGATTGAAAAGGACTTGGGACGCTTGACAGATATTTTTTTACCCCACAGATTGTCCAATGCCTGGTGCCAAAATCCCATAATTAAAAGTGTATCATTTGAGCTGTTACAGTGAGGAAAATAAGTATTTGAACACCCTGCTATTTTGCAAGTTCTCCCACTTAGAAATCATGGAGTCTGTAATTGTCATCGTAGGTGCATGTCCACTGTGAGAGACATAATCTAAAAAAAACAAAATATATCACAATATATGGTTTTTAACTATTTATTTGTATGATACAGCTGCAAATAAGTATTTGAACACCTGTCTATCAGCTAGAATTCTGACCCTCAAAGACCTGTTAGTCTGCCTTCAAAATGTCCACCTCCACTCCATTTACTATCCTAAATTAGATGCACCTGTTTGAGGTTGTTAGCTGCATAAAGACACCTGTCCACCCCATACAATCAGTAAGAATCCAACTACTAACATGGCCAAGACCAAAGAGCTGTCCAAAGACACTAGAGACACAATTGTCCACCTCCACAAGGCTGAAAAGGGCTACGGGGACATGTCCAAGCAGCTTGGTGAAAAAAAGTCCACTGTTGGAGCAATCATTAGAAAATGGAAGAAGCTAAACATGACTGTCAATCTCCCTCGGACTGGGGCTCCATGCAAGATCTCACCTCGTGGGGTCTCAGTGATCCTAAGAAAGGTGTGAAATCAGCCCAGAACTACACGGGAGGAGCTGGTCAATGACCTGAAAAGAGCTGGGACCACCGTTTCCAAGGTTACTGTTGGTAATACACTAAGACGTCATGGTTTGAAATCATGCATGGCACGGAAGGTTCCCCTGGTTAAACCAGCACATGTAAAGGCCCGTCTTAAGTTTGCCAATGACCATTTGGGTGATCCAGAGGAGTCATGGGAGAAAGTCATGTGGTCAGATGAGACCAAAATAGAACTTTTAGGTCATAATTCCACTAACCGTGTTTGGATGAAGAAGAATGATGAGGACCATCCCAAGAACACCATCCCTACTGTGAAGCATGGGGGTGGTAGCGTCATGCTTTGGGGTGTTTTTCTGCACATGGGACAGGGAGACTGCACTGTATTAAGGAGAGGATGACCGGGGCCAAGTATTGCGAGATTTTGGGGAACAACCTCCTTCCCTCAGTTAGAGCATTGAAGATGGGTCGAGGCTGGGTCTCCAACAGCCAGGATAACCAAGGAGTGGCTCTGGAAGAAGCATATCAAGGTTTTGGCGTGGCCTAGCCAGTCTCCAGACCTAAACCCAATAGAGAATCTTTGGAGGGAGCTCTAACTCCGTGTTTCTCAGCGACAGCCCAGAAACCTGACTGATCTAGAGCAGATCTGTGTGGAGGAGTGGGCCAAAATCTCTTCTGCAGTGTGTGCAAACCTGGTGAAGAACTACAGGAAACGTTTGACCTCTGGAACTGCAAACAAAGGCTACTGTACCAAATATTAACATTGATTTTCTCAGGTGTTCAAATACTTATTTGCAGCTGTATCATACAAATAAATAGTTAAAAAATCATACTTTGTGATTTCTGGATTTTTTTTTTTTTTAGATTATGTCTCTCACAGTGGACATGCACCTACGATGACAATTTCAGACCCCTCCATGATTTCTAAGTGGGAGAACTTGCAAAATAGCAGGGTGTTCAAATACTTATTTTCCTCACTGTATATCAATGTATATTTGTCAGGGTGGATAAGCCACCAAAACAATAGCCCACCTTGGGGTGCCACACGTGTTCACTGAAATCATAATAAGGGTTTCTCTAACACTGACACTGTTCCAATCCAGAAAGAGTTCACCTAAATCAATTTGTATTGGAAATTAATTTTCAAAAACCGGGTGTTGACTGAGAAACCACACTCCAGTCTATAGGTACAAGGTGGCCTGAGATTTGTTCCAATTGGTCGACAATGCACTATAAAGCAGAACATGTGGGATGAAAATCAAAGATTATCAACTTAGAGCAAGAGGCTTCACTCTGTTGGTTTTGGTGTCCCGCAGGGAACTTGACTGTTTTTTTTTTTTGTTTGGGGGTTTCGCTAGGGATGTTGAAGAGAATGGTTGGGATTTTGAGAGGAAAAGGATATATATTGAAATGTAAATTGTGGGGTTTGTTGGGGCTGGGTTGTACAATAATTTACAGTACACTGTATTTAACTGAAATTACTTGTGTTTGTGCATGTATTGTGTCTGACTGGCACCCCAGCAAGGTCAAACCATTACAAGACATAGACGTTGAAAGAATATTCATGTTTTCCCACAACACCACATTTGTAAATACACCTTTTTGAAACATGGCCTACAATATATAAAGAAGAAGAACGAGAGACACTCAAAAGCCAACAAGGGGGGACACCAGAGCAAGCAAGCCAGGCTTCAGAATGCAAGACAAAACCATGCAGTGTCTGGGTGAGTCAGATTAACACAGCACGTCTCTAGAAGTAGAAGGACATACAGTACACTTATCCAGGTAATTCTCATTCTCATGTTAGACGCAACATGCCGGGAAAAGGAGACGGGGGGGGATTAATGTTACGAGCAAAGTTTCAGAAAGCAGGTTAAGTAAAAACTCTGAGTTTTTTAGCCCTGCGATGAGGGGAACTCTGGGTTTTTTGTTTCAGAAAGGAAGATTAAACCTGAAAAGGAGGGGTTTCTCCATCCCGTTTCAGAAAGAGAGGTAACTCAACCTCAGAGTCAGTTACTATGGTAACTGAGTTGTGAACCTAACCTGGTTGGGAGCAGGTTTTCTTCTCCCAGTCTCTTCCCTATGACACAGCACTCTGTCATTTCCTCAGTCATTCATTTATTCATTCATTCTGTATCAGGCGCATTTCAGCGCAGTTTCTTATCTGCATGAATAAAAACAAAAAACTGTGTTGGTGTATTAGCTATGTTAGGCAGATTATGTTTATGTTTTTTTTCTCGGACATGGCATTTCCTTTTGTCGACGATCCCGTTGATTAAGAAGCTCTATTACTTTGCAGAGATGGGACATTATTTTGAGGCCCCGACTACAATTTTCAGAGGTATATTCTTTCTTCCCAGTTGATCAGTTACAGTATGTCTACATAACTTTATCCGTCCTCATATCACTAACGTCACCCATTGTGGACATGCTCTTACATCCCAGCAGATTATTTGTGTCCCATTATGTTTTTTACAAACTGGTGATGCGGAGGAAAAGCCACTCTATGGAGAGCATAGACTTGCTCTGAACCATTTGTGTAGAGTTCCCTGGACACAAACCTTTTAAAGACATTAAAAAGAAACAAATGATTGTAAATCATAATTCTGTTAATGTTGGTGCTGCAACATTAGAATGGGATTAGTAGTAGTTTACTTTTTCTTCCGCAGAATTTCACCTAAATGAAATGATAGGTGTAGCCTACTATCATTCCAGTTTTCCCAGTAATATAGGTTACTTGTGATTAAATATGAAATTAATACACTATATTAGAGTTTACGCATTGACTCGAGCAGCAATTTTCACCCACACCAGACATGTTGCTTTTTTAACAAAATATATATTTAAACTCGCTGTATGTGTGTGTGCATGAATAGTTTGCGTTCCAGAACAGTAAAGTATGCCGACCAGTTTGTTTGTGGTTGTTGCCATGGTGAATTGTAGTTTCATGCCTCCATTCACGCTGCCTATTTATAGTGGTGGTGCACGCATTTAACTCTGAGTCAACCTACTCTGAGTTGATTGAACCAACTCAAATCAGCTGTTCTGAACCAAAGACTTCTTTTTTCAACATTATTACCCCCCCCGTGTCTGTCCCTTTTGTTGAAGCTTTTCACTTTTTTTGAAATTGTAGCTGTTTTTTTCCAAACTTTACACTTTTTTTCAGTAGTGTGTCACTTTTTAATGCTTTTTTCCCCAATGTTTTGTCGCCTTGTTCGAGATTTTCGACCTCCCATATTACAACATAAGGGTTAACTTCCTTCCTGAAACGGGCCCCAGGTTAGTTTAGCATTGAAACAGAGGTAATATAATTCTCTGGTTGATATCCATAAATGATATAAAATACCAAATGCTTGTGAAGCAATCCATTGGCCTAAGGCTTCTGGAATTATTCCAGTAATACCAAATATGTATGATAACCTGTTGGTGACGCAGTAGATAAAAGCATCCAGCAAATGGCATATGTCATGTGAGAAGAAACACATCTATTGTTCAGGAGCAGGGGAGGATATTGGGGAGTTTGCCGAGGTACATTCAGGTTCCCTCTGGTTTTCAGGGTGACCTTTCCATGCATGCAGGTTGTTTGATGCCGTTTGAAGTCTGGCTGCTGCAGTTTCTGCTGAGTGATCAGAAAGATTGTTTGATGAGAGTGAAATAGGCATGCTCACACATTTACTGCTGTATTCACCCTTTCTCTATATGTATGTACTACAATACTCACCCTCTCGCTCTCTTCACGGAGCTGTTTGTGTATGATCAAAGCAAGTTAAAAAATAAATCTCCCCAAAAAAAACTCTGAACTCTCAAACACTTTCCCAAGTCTTTGAAGAACATGAGGTACCTAAACTGTAGCATCAAAACTAACCAGCTCAGAGCTAATTAAATGCTAGCACTAACTAATTAAGCCGACTGAACAGCAATGCAGCAAACATTGGCAAACCGACAACAAAACAGAGTCACAGAAACTGTGAGAGTTGAACTTTTCTGTCCTTGAAGGAGAAAATGTCTTCACATGACATCACAGCAGGGCCAGTTTCCACCAGTCTTCCATAAGTCATATGCAAGACAATGCATTAGCAATGATATTTCAGAAGAAGCAAGTCTAATGCGTGTAGGTGCAGTGGTCAAGGTGGTGGATAGGCATTAGTTTGGCTTTAAAAGGTTTCCAGACAATATTTAAATGTTGCTCAACCATAACCAATTTTAGCATCAGATATGATAACAATTTACTTAGAAGTTTCATCACAGAGAGAAGTGTGAAACTGAAAATTTGCACATTTTAGTTGCATTTTGGTTTATGTGGGTGGACTGTATAACTATATGAAAAAACGTTGGCAGTGATCCCATGGGAAGGTGTGTAGATAAAATCACTTTTCAGGACATTTCGCGTGTCATGCCAATGAAATTTAAATGTAAATGTGCTGTATTTATATATCTTTTCTAGTCTTAACAACTACTCAAAGTGCTTTTACATCATACAGGAACCATTCACCATTCACACACATTCATACACTGTGGCCAAGGCTGCCGTACCAGGTGCCACCTGCTCATCAGATACACACACTCACACTCCTATGGCAACTCGGGGTTCAGTGTCTTGCCTAAGGACACTTTAACATGGGACTGCAGGGCCAGGGATTGAACCCCCCAACCTTCCGAAAGGCAGGCGACCGCTCTACCACTGAGACGCAGCCACCCGAAATTTAACCCTTGTGTTGTCTTCCTTTTGTCCATGAAAAAGTTGTTCCCCTTATCTCAACGTTTTGTTGCATTTTACACAGTTTTTTTAATGAAGTTTGTGTATTTTTTGGTATTTTTGATCAATTTTGCCGTTTTTTTCAAAATTTCTTTATCTTTATAAAGTCTTTATCTTTGAGGCATGCAGGAAATGTGTGTTCTATACACCATGAAGAAACAAACAGACACTTCTCCGCTGGAGCAATGCATACATGTCTTTTAAACAGACAGAGAAGAACATACGCCCTTCCACTTTACCGCGCAGAAAGATAATGCATAATGCATCATGGTTGATTTTTTTAATCCTCCGTGGCTACCATGAAGCGGGCGTGGGGGGCGGTGCGCGATCACGGAAGGCTTGTATCATGTGGATGCACCAACAGTTTTCTTGTCATAATAAGAATTCCTCATGGAGGCGGCAGAAACTACGCACTATAGCTTTAAACCACTTAGATATTGATAAGGAAAGATCGTGGGTGAGTTTTTAAAAAAAAGGTATGTGTAACTAACACGCAAGACAAAAACAGGACAGTTAGGTTTAGGAAGAGATGGTGGCTGGGGTTATAAAATCTACATTTCTGTGACACACGGGACACCAATCCCAGTCTCCTGGGTCAAAGCCCTGTGTTGTTTGACCAATCCACCAACCCATCCAACCTCCTTATCTAGATTTTAGGTCTTTCATACTGGCTACTAGCCTGGATGCCACAAACTTAGCCACACTCGCAACATTAGAGGGGGAGTGGGGGGGGGGTTACATGATGATGGACAGATGATCACCAGTAACGTAATCAACAACGTCACCTGAGAACTGCGATCAAGGCATCTGTCGGAAAGATGTTGAAGCCGTCCAGGATTTGGCAAAAGTTTAACATATGTCACATACTCCGTTGCTCTGATTGGTTGTAGGTCTGGCCAAATGAGTACAGAGGCAATTTCTTTCCTGGTTGGGTTGAAACACATAAACCCATACTCACAGCCCGATGGAGCAGAATCAGACTCAAATTCTGACTAGAATCTGAGTATGTCGATGTCAGTCTAACGTTACACTTGGCCCAGGGCGTTCCATAGACGCTAAAGGGTGACTTTTGCTATTTATTATTACATTTCTGGAAATGCACCAGTGTTAGCCAATTTTAAATGTAGTCCTACCTAGCATGCATGTCTTTATGGAGGGAAGAAACCAGGGCACCCAGAGGAAACCCACGCAAACAGGGGGAGAACATGCAAACTCCACATAGAAATGCCCGGAACGTCCAGGATTCAAACACAGAACCTTCTTGCTGTGGGGAAGAAATGCTAACCCCTTAGCCACCGTGCTGTTGCTATCTAACAATAAGAGCCATTGAGCATCATGATTTGATGACTTGGGAATAAGAAGGGGTTGGCTATGGTATGATTCATGAACAAACAACTAAATTCTCACACACACACACACAAGTTGCTGTGTGACCTCTCACCACTGATGCAGAGACTGAAACGGCAGAGTTCGTCGCACAGGGTGTCCGGGCTCTCCAGCTCTCCTGGTCCTCCCCCTCTTCCTCCTCCTCCTTCTCTCCTTTTCTTCCTCGGCGACATCCTCTTCACCATCTTCATAACTCGCTCCACTTTGTCCATCCTGGACGATGCGATGGCTGACTAAGCTTTAAAGTTCAGCTCTTCTTCCCTCTTCTTTTCTCTCTCTTTTCTCACTCTTTAGCTTCTTCTGTCCTCCACTTTCTCGTCCTTTCTTTCTCTGTCTTCTTCGTCTTTTTGAGATTCCTGATAACTTTCACCACTTGTTTCTGGTCTTCCTCTCCTCCCTCGTCTTTCAAACCCAGTGCCTTCCCAAAAGCCCTCCTCCCCCTTCTCTCTTCTTCCTCTTCCCAGTCTTGTCTTCTTCACCTCCCTTTACAATGCAGCACTTAGTTGCTCAGGTTAAGTACGACAAACACATCAGACATTCTCGTTGGCGTCTTCTTCTTCCTCGTTCTTCTCTTATTTTTCCTCCAGCTCACGGAAAAATCCGACGAGAGAAGTGAGACACTGAGGTAAAAGAGACGAGAGGGAGAAAGGGAGAGGCAGCGCATTTACTTCTCCCCTCCTTTCTCTCTCTCTCTCTCTCTCTCTCGCTCTCTCTGTCTCTGTGCACCCCCACTTTGCCACCTCCCACATCAAACCTTCAAAACTCTTAGTTGGTGCTTCCCGAGAAAAAGAGGGGAGAAAAAAAATAAAGCAACATTTAAAAAAAAAGTCACAGCGTGGTGCTATTGTTTTGTGTCTCTGCAGTTTTATGCTTCATTATTTGTCTCACACACTTTTCATTCTGTCAATTAGTGCGCACACACACACACACACACACACACTACTAACTTCTTCAATCAATCCCTGTCTCCCTCCCTCGTGCTTTATATCATTTCTTCCTTCTTCCCTATTTTCCTCTCTGTATATCCCTCCATCCCTCCCACTCCACCTGTTCCCTTGACCCTAAAAAAATCCTCCCTCCTCTTCTCTCTCACGCCTCCATGTTATCTGATTAGTTTCTCTCTCAACATCCACCTTCTCTTTGTCTCTTTTTCCTACTTCTCATTCTATCCCTCCATCCCTCATCTGCTCTTTAATCTCTATTTCATGTCTCTACATAATAAGCTCATCATCTCACACATCATCAGGTCACACACACACACACACACACACACACACAATTAAGCAGGTAGGCATGACGACACACACTGGACAGTTCTGCTTAGCTCTCTCACACACAAAAGTATACTCTCCATTCTGCACACTCAGCGCTACACACACACACACACACACAGAGACACAGACGAGCTGAGGATGTGAACCCTTGTAGTTATAATAAAAGCTCACCCAGTGGATTTAGGAGATGCTTTTTAATCACTGACCAGAGATGATCCATACAGACGCTGCAGTGAAGTTTTCACTCTATAATCTGACACTTGACACAATTGATCACAAGCAGGAAATTAAAAGTGACCCCATGGAGATTACTGAGCTTTCTGAGTGTCTTGGGTCAGCTGCCTCTGAATGAGTAGCACTTTAGAGGAAATAATCATCCATGGGATATTATTTTTTTCCAGCATTAATCAAATGAGTTCAAATATTCTGTGATTAGCAATTTCATATTGACATGTGGTCAGGAGAGAGAAAGAACTTTTATTTGGAGTGTAATCTTGAAGTGAACATTTCCAACAATGCATTTGTAGGTTATAAAACTAGCTGAGGGTGGAGGGGATGGCTGAGTTTGCAGAAGTCACGTTTGACATCTATTAAAGCAACGGCAGAGAATTGTCCCCCTTCCGGTCCCCCTATAGGTTGGAAGCGAAATTGTCCATTACATTATATTATGTAGTTTTACCAGATCGGGTAGTGGATCTGTAGTTCAAATGAACTGGACAATGTAATGTAACTCCAATTCCAACCTGTAGGGGGACCAAAGTGGGTAAAGTACTCTACTGTTGCTTTAAGCCTTGTATTGTCTTCACTTTCGGGACCTTCTCGTTTCCCTCGGGTCAAATTGACCCGTGACTTATTTGGGGTTTTAAAAACAATTCTGAAATAAAATTTTACTTTATAATCTATTAACGAATATTGTCTTTATCTCAATTTCAAACACTTGAGATAACATCAGTCTCTACTAGAACACAATTAAAAATGGAAGTGTGATTCGTTTTTTTGTCATAAGGTTTTAATTCATGTTAAAAATCCACTATCTGAACATTCTTGTCTTGGAAAATGTGGTCATATCCAGAATAATTTTCTGAATTGAGCCAGTAATACATGCTTATCACAGAAAATAAGGTAAGGCCGTTGATTTTCAGGTAGAAGAAATTTTAACTTGTACCATTTTTCTTCTTTAAAAGTAAAATTTGAAATGGGTCAATTTGACCGGAATACCCTACAAGAGTTAAGAAGTTGTATTCATGTCTTGTAGGATGGATGGTAGCGATGAGAAAGATCCGATGTTTATGACTTGTGAGTATGTCACCAGACAACTCAATATGTTTTTTTCATGCAGAGTTAGTTGTGTGATAGTTAAATGCATTGGCAATGTACATATGGGTGTGAAATACCTGAAACATCAAACTTTAGCTGATGTAACGGATCTGTTTTTTTCAGACACTTCTATGTTTTTAAGTGCCAAGTCAGTCGTAAATTTATTAGAGTCTTGAACTGGCATAACTTACAACGTGTGTTTTTCCTTTGGTTAGTTTGGTTTGAGTTGAACAATATTATCCAGCGCTTCGCTTGATGTCTCTATCTACAAACCAACCTCGGCGATCTCTTGTGAAGAATTTGAGACTGAATTTAAAGTTTAAAAAGGAGGTCAGCTGCCGACTGAGCAGCACTGGAGGACTGTCCTCGGCTCAAAGTCTAACAACTTTCAAAGTATTATAGACTCTGCAGGAGTCAGAGAGACAGAAATAGACTCAATTCAGCATTTGGCTTTGTCAGCGGATTCCAAGACCTAAAACCAGTTGTTTCTTTCCTGCAGTGCATTAAAGCTTCAGTGCATAACTTTTTGATATTAATGAACGTCCGTTACATTCAATGATTCGCCAAATGAGTTGCTAATTAAGAAAGCAAATTAAGACTATCAGCTCCACACAACTCTCTCTGTATTTCTCAGTATGGCTATGTTCAGAAGATTGAGGCGTGGACACCCCGATAGTTTTGTTGTCATTACTTTGAATTCCTCATGGGAGTGACAGAAACTCACACTATAGTTTTAAGAGAAAACTAAATCCACCATAGCAAAAGCCTCCTGGCTACTAAATCCTAATGTCTGAAATGAGCAAATCATATATATATAAACTGTATCTTGTAGGGATGGATAGTGTGACTGTAACTAATGTGTGTATGGGAAGTGACTTTGAAATTGGAAATGATTTTCTTATTGTTCTTATTATGACCTTCCGACCAATATAAGCAGTGCGTTACTCTTCATATGGCTTTGTTCCTCAGCCCAGCTCCCTCTAGAGTGCTCCACCTTCATGGATTCTTAATGATGTATCACTTTCTATTTCTTCATGGGTTAAATATAGAGATCAACAGCTAGACTTCACAGTAAAGCTATGTATAGCTTACATCAGCTAGTTTAACCCCCCCGAAGCATAGCCCTCAGCACATAGAACTCCCAGTCTCCACAGCACAGCCACTGCATACTTTCATTCACTCTACAAACTAGACTGAATAAAATCAAGTGGATAAAAAAAAAAAAAATCAAGTGGATTCATGGATACTAGCTAGCCAGGTTGGTTCCTATGTCCAATATACAACTTTTTACACACTATATGAAATGGTCTTTACACCCTCACAGCAATACATAACGTATTGGCTTTGAAATCATCTGTAGCTGCTGTAATCCTGTAAAAACGCCCACCAATCATTCCGCTTGCAGAAAAACAAGGCTAAATTTGCGTATTCGCCACATCGCTAACAGAACTCATGTTTTAGGCAGGGACTTGGAAATTGGAAGTTATTTCCAATTATATCCAATTCAGGCAGTATCAGATGCATGACAATATTTGTCATGCCTCCGATACTGCTTAAACGCTGTTACTGTATCTGAGTCTATATGCACCGATCCAATACCACGTAATTTTGCCCCGTAAAAAAGAAAATCTACTTCTAATGTTGTTTATTCATCTTTTTGTTAAGTTGTGTCTAACTGTCAAAGTAGATAATAAAAGAAAGATATTTGGCATTTATTCTCTGTAACCTGAGCCATACTAACAATAACAATCATATGGATGCCATACAGGATTTATATTATACAGCTTATATATATGAATGTGTGTGTGTGTGTGTGTGTGTATGTGTGTGTGTGTGAGTGTGTGTGTGTGCGCGCGCGCTGAACTTCTTATGAAACAGTCTCACAAAGTGTGGCCGTGAATTAAGCATAGCAGTTCAATTGCAAATGACTTCAACTGTGCATACACACAACATACACATGTAAATAAGCATTTACATGTTTAGAGGTGACTGTACGAGTAGTAATAGTTTGCTCAAGAGAGACAAAATATGAATGAAAACTTCAAGGGTTTCAGTTATTCTGTCAGAAGGTAAAAGATATGAACAGTAAACATAATACATGCACATGTCTAAATTGGCTACAACAACAGAGATGCACATTAAACAACAGTAGTAAAGCAAAAGCAATCTAAGAAAGAGAAAATGATTAAAAATCACTCAAAACTCAAAAGATGACATTTGAAAGCGGCAGTCTTTACATAAAACTTCTGCCCGGTCCCAAATTCAACAAAATAAAAGGGTTCTATTACACAGAGGATGGCGTTATGTGTTTCTTATCCGATTCCTGGTGCAAAGTTCCACATGATGAAACACAACATAAAAAAGCATTCATTGATTTTTGTGGAATTCAGCCGATGTCAATGGGGCACCTTCTGATTAACTTTGAATCTGAACTTTTCATATTTCTGATTGCATATTCGCTTTGGCCTGGATCCCTGAGTGTTAGTTTGTTGTAACACCCAGGGATCCAGGCTCATCAAAACAGCCTTGTGTCATGTTGGCAAATCACAAGAAACAGGCTCATGACCCATTTTTGGGTTCGACTTTGCTCTAAATTTACTCAAACTTTTCCATTCCTTGCTTTGGATGTGGGATTGACTGACTGGATGGTTTCACACACTGACACGGTATTTGAACAATGCCAGTTCAGTCTCAAATTGCCAGACCCTCCTCCGCAGTGCTGTGTACACACAGAATTTCACAATGGGAGAAAAAGTTGCATTTCTTTAATCCAATCACAATCGTCATGGGTGGTGCTAAGCGCCGGACAGAGCCATGGTGCCTCTACTAAATAGCCTGAGGAAGGAACTTGTTTTGGTGGAACGTATGTTCAAAAGTTCTTTTCAGAAAACTCAGATTGGACAGATAGTCTAGCTAGCTGTCTGGATTTACCCTGCAGAGATCTGAGGACCAGGTAACCATAGTCCTCAGATTGGACAGGTAGTCTAGCTAGCTGTCTGGATTTACCCTGCAGACATCTGAGGACCAGGTAACCATAGTCCTCAGATTGGACAGATAGTCTAGCTAGCTGTCTGGAGTTACCCTGCAGAGATCTGAGGACCAGGTAACCATAGTCCTCAGATTGGACAGATAGTCTAGCTAGCTGTCTGGATTTACCCTGCAGAGATCTGAGGACCAGGTAACCATAGTCCTCAGATTGGACAGATAGTCTAGCTAGCTGTCTGGATTTACCCTGCAGAGATCTGAGGACCAGGTAACCATAGTCCTCAGATTGGACAGATAGTCTAGCTAGCTGTCTGGATTTACCCTGCAGAGATCTGAAGACCAGGTAACCATAGTCCTCAGATTGGACAGATAGTCTAGCTAGTTGTCTGGATTTACCCTGCAGAGATCTGAGGACCAGGTAACCATAGTCCTCAGATTGGACAGATAGTCTAGCTAGCTGTCTGAATTTACCCTGCAGAGATCTGAGGACCAGGTAACCATAGTCCTCAGATTGGACAGATAGTCTAGCTAGCTGTCTGGATTTACCCTGTAGAGATCTGAGGACCAGGTAACCATAGTCCTCAGAAATCCACCAGAGTTACAACACAACACAAAGAAAGCGGAAGGTAACAAGCCGCCAAAAAGAAGGACACAGGTAAAATTTCCGGCAGCAACGGAGAAATCCCAGAAGTGGAAGGTCGTGGATAAAGACTAATGCCAGTTAAACTTGTGGCAGAGTACGGACACCTAAATACCAAAGAAGAAGTAGTGTTTAAAGAAGTAGACCTAGCCACCATGACGTCATCCATATTGTGGACTACCATTGTGTACCCTTGTGTTTGACATTTTTGGCCTGGCACCATCTTGATTGAGCCAGAAATAAAAAAAAATATTTGGATCTAAAAGTTATCAGCTAACACGAGGAAAAAAACGGAACACTGAACAAGACATTAAAGACATTAAAATTGTTATAATTAACTGTCATTAATATTTTTGGTCACACACAGGGAAACCGTCAAACTTCTAAGACAAAAACACGGACACCCAACACCCAAAAACAAGTTCACGGCGATTTATGGATAGACATTGCTAAACCTCTATCCTGATTGACAGATCGCCATGGTAGCAACTTGTCAATTACAATGAAGCCATACCCTATAACGTCCCCTGCTTTATCATCTATTTCAAAACAAATGGAACCATAATTTACTAAATTATCATCATGCTGTTTGAAGAAGACAAACTAATGATTTAAACCATCAACTCATTATGAGAGTGAAGGCCATTTTCTCAGACTTCTTTCCAATCCGACTTATTTTTACAAAAAGTGGAGTCACCGCCAGCTGGCCATAAGGATGAATGCAGCCTGCCAACATTTGTAAGCTTGCACAATGTCAGGTGGTAAGGAGATATTTGTGATTCATGTGGCATTTACAAGTTCTCATCAGCTTGTATTTTGGTGGCAAAAAGACTATCAGACTTGGACCAAAGAAAGCTACAGCTTGTGGTGTAACTCTACTGCTTAACCCGCCTGTTGTTATTTTCTAAAAGTTTCTACATCAGAAATGTAGGTTTCTATCAACCAAAGTGTCCAAAAGAATAACGTAGATGGTTCCCTATGACTCTCTTTACAAGTAAAATAAATGATTAGTTTACTAATTTCTTTGAATTTGGGTGTTTTATTCAATTTTATAGCACAATAAAAGAACGTTGAAAAAAGTGACAAAAATTATGGGAAAAAAACCAACAAAAACCTCAATAAAGTGCAGGAAGAAAAGCGTTGAAAAGAGCAGAAAAACAACAAAAATGTAAAAAAAGCAAAGAACAAAAATGACAAAAACATCGGGAAAAGGTCAGAAATAGTTTTTAATTTGGACCGAGAAAAACAAAAAGTTGCATAGTAGGCCCTCTATTACATGGTGTTGCCATTTGGCAACAAATTCTTTTTCTTATTTTTTTTTTTACAATAAAACATATAAAATGCATTGTTTTCTGTTCAGTTGTGTAAATAGGTCTTTTATTTTGAAGTGTTATTAATTTGACGACATCACATAAACAGGAAATCCTGTTTCCCCGCCCCTTTTCCGGACATGTACCACACTGAAGATCACGTTCCAGTATCAGCCAAAATGTAGTAAGGTAGGTATTTTTTAATATTCATCATTTAAACCAGTTCAAATGCTATATTTTTTTTTGTAAAAGGCTAAAATTATGTTGGTGCCATATTGCATATAAGTTGAATTTGTATGGTATTTTTTTCAATAACAGCATGTTTTTAAAGAAATACTTATTTTTTGGCACTTTGCACAAATGGACGTTGTTATTATATGGCAACAAATTACCAACCCCCTTAATTTTTTTTTTTTTTTTTTTTACAATTGCATTATTTAAGCAACCTGTAGTCATAAAACCATATCAAGACATTTTTACCATGTTTAAAAAATAATTCATGCAATAGAGGGTTGAGTAAAAGTTTCTGTTTTCCTAAACCTCAAAAAGAAACTGTTACATAAGGTCTCATTTTTCTCATAAGGCTGTATTGTGTTGGAATGATTGCCTCTTTCCTCCCTTGTCTGTCAATATCTCCCACTCCCTTCCCCAGCTTTTGTTTTCCATTCCCCGTCTCTGTCAGCTTGTCAAGCAATGATCTAAGTCGAACAATTAGGAATGGACTCTAAGTGCTAAATTACAATACAGCGCAAACTACAGTGAAGTGACAGCACAGCGTGTTGAAAGACACCTTGGATACAGTGTGCATGACATTTCCTGAGGCAGATTAAGTCATGAAACAAAAAGAAAAAGCTGTTGAACTAATTATGTCAAACAACTTTCATTCAGTGGCTTTGTGAATGTGACTGCCGACTCAACGGATAGACTCGTGTGTACAGTGCGGTTCGAAAGTTTGGGCCCCCCAGGTAAAAGTGTGTATTAATGTGCATAAAAAGCCAAGAAAAGATGGAAAAATCTCCAAAAGGCATCAAATGACAGATAAGTCATTATCTACGCTGTAAAGGAGCATTTGTAACGTTGAGTCAAGTCAGAGCAGGAGTCTACCTCTGCACTGCATCACTGAGAGACAGACGATTACTCACAGACACACACTTTTTTTTATACTTTGTTATACATTGGGAGGTACCGAGACAGAAAGAGATAGCGGTATAGGAAATGAGCTGGGAGGGGAAGGGTAAAGTGAGGATGGAGAGAGGTAAAGCAAGGGGAGGGAAAGAACAGGAGGAGGACAAATTATAGCTGGGAACTGCAGAGCACACACTTTCTCTCCATCGGCCTTTTTTTAATTCTGGGTTGCATACACAAACACACACACACACACACACACACACACACACAAACAGCATACATTCCCTCAGAGTGTTTCTAAAGTTGTTCTGGCTCCTTCTCCCAGAGTGACAAAGCAGGACAGAAAAACCAGGACGTGTTCCCGATATTTTGGTGGTTTCTTCTTAGTTTGACTGAAAAACTTCTGTCAACATTGGAAGGGGGTGGAGGTGGAGGTGGGGGTGGGGGTGGGGGGGGGGGGCGTAGTCAAATAGTGAAGCCAACGGGAGAGGTTGCGATAAAGACATAAAAAAGGGAGAGGTAGAGAGACATCTGTTGGTGCTGTATGAGAAACAAACCAAGAAGCACACGCTTGCCAGAATAAGTATACAAATCTTATTAACCCTTGTGTTGTCTTCCCATCAAAAGTGAAAATCAACACTTTTGTTGATGCTTTTTATCATAGTTTTTGACTTTCTTACCTTTTTGTGCCTTTTTCAAATCTTTTCAACACGCTTTTTTCAATGTTTGTCACTTTTTTGACGTTTAACACTACATAACACTTACTTATTAACTTTAGTTTTACAGTTATTTTGGGAATTTATGGTCAATAAAGCTCATTTATAGGAAATTATACCTAATGTTTGAGTTAGAAAAGCAGAAATTAGGAATTATTGAGACTAAAATTAAAGGAATGGATGTTGATGATAATCACAGACTGGAATATGTCAAAATCACTTCAGTGTCAAATGCTATAAAATTGAATAAGACATGCCAAAATTAATGAAAGTAGAGATTTGTACTTGGCAAAGAGCGTTGTGTGGAATCAATCATGTTATTTTGGGGAATTGATTGATTAATTGATATAGGAAAACGGGTCAATTTGACCCAAGGACAACATGAGGGTTTAGTGAAGTGTCCAGCCGTTACTGATAATTGATGAATGCAGAGTACAAGAAATCCTTATGGACTGCAAGTTCATTATGGGCTCGGTAATGTAGAAGAGAACTTGCTGAGTCATTGTATCCAACGTGTTTGCTGAACAGCTTCTGCATGACTGAATTAGAAACAGTGTTTGAACTTTTGGTACGGCGGAACCATCAGATGATAAGAAGCTAGATGACTATTGAACATTCTTTATTGCTTCCAAAACTGTTTTCTCTTTTTTGTACTCAGGATATGACCGTTCAAAGTGTACAGTGTACCAATTTTGACCCTAAACATAAAGTCCAACACAAACAGAAAATGGGTTGTTAAGGTGTGCTTGACCTACATGTCCATTACAAAAGAAAACAATATTATGGTTCTCTCAAATTTCACGTAGAGCTTTGTAGTAGATATGGCAGCCTATATGAAGCTTTTAATGTCCAACCAGGAAGACAATTATTTCCACACTGGGGATCAGTTATTATCCATTGATTTTACTGGGATTGTCCTGTGCTCGCCCCCCTGCTGTTCAGTCTGTATATGCTTCCTCTTGGAAAGATTTGAAGAAATACCTTACCATTGTTTTGGGGCTCTATCACTTTCTGATTGTAATGTTGTGCCAAATTTTTTGACAAATCTGTGTTTTAACAGTCGTAAAATCTGTGGTTCGTTCCTGTTTTTTTCCATCTCAGGAACATTGCTAACATCAGATCTGTGGTTTCTAAAAAAGAGATGGAGATGCTTATTCATGTTTTTTTATATTTTTCACGTTTGGATTATTGCAATGTACTGTACACGTGTTAAAACAAATCATCCATGGACAAACTGTAAGTTGTACATAATGCAGCTTTGTCTAAGACCAACAGGGATCGCACATTACTCCTGGGTTTAAGACACTTCATTGGCTACCAATAGGTTTTAGAGTGCAATTTAAAATTGTAATCTCAATGTATAGAGCCATGCATTGTCAAGCTCCCTCTTCCATCCAGGATCTGTTGCACTCACACACTTCTGATCGCTCTCTGAGGTCTTTAGGCCGAGACCTTTTCACTGTCCCCAGAACACCTTTTAAAACCAGAGGTGATCGAGACTTTTCTGTGGTGCCTCCAGCCTTGAGAGCCTTGGATTCTGTGGAAAAAATATGTAAGCTGCACTCTGGTTGTGGTTTGTATGAATTTATGATGTCTTGTAATGACATGTGGGCTGCCCATAGTAATAGGGTTGAGACAGTAATAAACCTTTGATTCTTTCATTCATTTTATTGTGGCTTTGCTTGCATTGTGCCAGGTTCAGTTGATCTTTGTATGTACTCTGTGTGCTGCTTTTGTCTGAGCTTCTGCTTTGCATATTTCAATTAGTGTCTAATAATGAAGCATAATGTCATGTTAATTACTCAAGATTTCTATTAACATTAATAACCCCCATTTCATTGCTTTGCATGTATTGTATTGTTTGCTTCTGTGTTGCATGTTTTTAAATGGAGATAAATAGTATAATAGGTATTTTACTTGCATTAATTATAGTGTGTATGGCCCGAAAGAATCCTAATAACTTAGAATTTTTTTTTTTAGATTGTTAATTGACTGCATTACTTTTTGTATTACATTTTTAACGGTTTTAAGCGGTAATCCAGAAAGAAAATCTGCGGATTTTAGCGTGCTTTCTTCTGCTTGTGATGAAGATGTATTAACATTCAACAGTTTATTAAATCTGACAGCAATGCCCTTTTAAATAAACCCATTATTAAATGATTGAAATCCCAACACCATACGTTCACTGTTGGTGTCCCGTCTGATTAAAAAGAGTACAATATACAGAGTTAATGGCACGCACCGCTCTTTTTCTTGGCTTCTTTATGCACTATTAATACAAATTTTTTATTAATACAAATTTTTGTATTAAAAACCTTCGAGCCCCACTGTACCTCTAACACTGAGAGTACATCTAAACACAGTTGGCAGTATTTCTGTCTTCATACACCAGTACAGATCAATGTCCCCTTTCTGCTATACACCACTGCTGGTTTCCAACTAATTTAACTCCCGAGACTGCTTTTATTATTCCCATTTTTTGTTGATTTTGACAGATTCTGTCAATATGTTCATTCAGCTCTTCTTAGACTCTCCTTAAGTGCCATGTTAATGCTAATTTTTAAATGTTTTTACACAATGGATTTCAGAGTTTCTCTTCTTTTTCCAGCAAAAGTACTAATCCCCTCTGACAAATACACACTCTCACACACCAGGTCGTACAAACAAAAATAAACTTTCAAACACACACAACTTCTCATTCATGTACAGTTCACACACCTGTGTTCCATATCTCTCCAAACCCCCTGATGCTCCAACACAAATGCACACACCGACTCTGTAACACACATGAGTTTGAG
Source organism: Etheostoma perlongum (assembly GCA_026937815.1). Classification (NCBI taxonomy): domain Eukaryota; kingdom Metazoa; phylum Chordata; class Actinopteri; order Perciformes; family Percidae; genus Etheostoma; species Etheostoma perlongum. The sequence goes on along the minus strand of CM049374.1, from coordinate 23,631,354 downwards.
CCATGCGTTGCCGCGGGTAACGTTACTGTGTCAGTGGTATACAGAGGAAATTAAATGGGTCGTGAGAGGACCAGAGTGGTGTGTGCAGCAGAGATAATGTTGAGCTGCCACACACTGCAGCATCTTCCGAACACACTCACACACACAAGACCTAAATTGTGAGTCACATAGTCCAGCAATGCAAATGGAGGGTTTAAGTCTAATAAATAGATAAGTGTCATGAAAGCCATTTCCCATGAATCAGCATGTCTGTGTGTGAGAGAGAGACTGTTGAAATGTGTTTTGTTGTGGTGAGAAGTCAGAATTGTGACACCCCCCTTCCAACTCCCACACTTTTTTTAACTGTCCAGATCCAAAGCTACTACATCTTTAAATTACGTGTAGTATTAGTCCTGTTGGTGCCTTATCCCCATTTTGTCTGGTAAATTTAGCTAACTGTAAAGCGAACGAGGGGGTAATGTATGGAGGTGTAACGTTACGAATGCCCGCTGTTCTAACTCTGGTGTCTGGGTCTGTTTCCCAACATTTCAGTAAACTAATATTAGCGTCCTTAGCACTGGAGTTAAGTGCTAACCGGGCTGGCTGCTAGCAGGCTGGGGGGTGACTGTGGATGTGTCCCCAGGCCGGGGCTGTAATGATAGTGGATGGTTGCTAGCTGGCTGGGGGCTGACTGTAGATGAGATGTGTCCCCGGTGCTGTAATGATAGTGGATGGCTGCTAGCTAGCTGGGGGCTGACTGTATCCAATGATGTGCAGTGACCTTTCAGCATGCATGGAAACGTTTACAAGCAGCATCTCTAGTCATTAGAGTAAATTGTTATAAAAAACACTTTAATACAGTACATCATTTAAAAAAGCAACCAAGCCTGCATGGACGGCAGAGGGCCAAACAAACGTCCACGCGGGTCTGTAAATCGGAAAAAATAATTCGGTAAGGTGGGTAGATGTCCTCGGGGCTCTTCCTTGGATCTCCCGTGGGTGGGACTTAGACGCAAGGAGGGGACTCGAGGAGAGGAATGAGAAAGGCCCATGGACACCTAGAGAAAGTGCATGGAAATATTTCACTAAAGTTTCCAATGCCCAGTTTATGAATCCCCAATTCCTCTCTTCGCGACTTAGTCCCCTCTTCCCCCACTGGAGATCTGAGTCTCGGAAGAGCCTCGTGGAGAGAGCAGTATCGGCAACAGTCATTTAGCAAAAACAACACATCTTATCCTCGGAGCCGTCATTGAAAGCGACGGCGATTAAATATGACGTGCAGCACAGCTGCATCAGCTGTCTATCGTTTTGTCACACAATGCATTTTCTAATCTCTGCCAGAGGAGCAGAAGTGTTCAACATAGCTTCTACATTTACTTTGAGTTGATTGAGAATGATTTCCTGGTCACGAGCCAGTAGATCGAGGAGGTATAAATTTGCTGCTGTCACTTGCAAAATTATAACAGCAGAATGTGTGTGTGTGTGTGTGTGTGTGTGTGTGTGTGTGTGGAGTAGGTGCCTCAGCAAACAGGGGAGAGGAAATGGAAAAAAGCAGCAAAATTAAATTAAGCTTAAGTTAAATTAGCTTTATATCAATTTGCCACGATTTAAGTAAAATTGACTCAATTAAGTTTAAAGCAACCAATTTCCAAAACCTAAAAGTTCCAACAACTACAGGCGTAACAATTTCAATGAATCCAATTTCTTTCCTCAACCCAAACTTCTTGATTGCTCTTCCATCTGATCTGTTTCAGGTTTTGGGATCCTGTTTTTAGACTTGACATCTTGCTAGACCATGTTGAGTTTGCAGAGAAGAAAAATCTGGTCAGAGAAGAAGTCATCGAGACCTTTGGGAAGCCCAAGGTAGCATTCTGATTGGCTGCAAGTTTGGAAAGAGACTGCTTGGCCTCGAGGCTTTTACTAACCAAATGGATCTTATCAAGTATGACAGAAACGGTTTATGTCTAGAAATGTAAAATGCATAACCAAATACCAGAACCATTCATTTCAAATCAACACGCAATCTTATTTTTCTTCCAGGCTAGGTTTGGGAATTACAGCTTAGCTGCAGAATGGAAACAGACACAATGCACCTGCATCATTCACTTAGGGGCCATGGAAAAGACCACGTGTGTGTGTGTGTGTGTGTGTGTGTGTATGCTGTGATAGTGGTTGAATGTGACCTGAAGAAACAGTGATATCTGTGAGACATGCAGGTGGTGACAGGCTTTCTAATTAGCTCCATGCCGGGATGTTGTACAGGCTAATTAATTAACAAAATGACCCAAGGACTTTGTGTGTGTGTGTGTGTGTGTGTGTGTGTGTGTGTGTGTGTGTGTAAAAATGTGTATTGGCGGGTGTTTTAAGACGTCTTTTTCTGCACTGCAGCAGTGCATAATTGTATATGCAGGGAGCCTGATGCATGTGCTCGTGTTTTCTATGTGTGTGTGTGTAAAGATAGGGTGACTTGTTTGAACATTGCCGTCTAGTTTTTTTGTTGTGTATTCTAGCTTTGAGTCTAAACAGCAGGCTATCAGAAACAAAAGCATTCAAGTACCATTATTCATGGAATACTGAGGAATAATCATCCAACAATAGGATGCCTTTCAATGTTATCCATGGGGGTGTTGCACTGCATCCTAGCTCTGTGTGCCCAACAGGTCTCACCCAAGTGGCAACTTCCAGGCCTGAAAAGTGAAGCCAATGTGAAGAGCCCTAAAACCTGCATTCATTAGAATAACTGTATGCTTGTTTTCGGTTGTTGTCTGTGTTTTACTGTGTGTTTTCACTTCAAAGGTAATTGGAACATTTGGTTGTGCAAAGATATCTTGTTTAACATTCAGTAGCCCCTTGCCAACTAAGGCTAGCTAGCTAGTACTAGCGTTAGCTGGTAACTTAAGAAAATCTGCCAGTTCTGTTTACTGCCTTATATGCAGATGAATGGCGAAAAAACGGCATTAAACCATACACAACACTGGCTCAGATGCATCATCCTCCCCAGTTCCACCCTTTTGTCCAAATATGGTCACTTCTGGCTCCAAAATACCAAGACGGAGACAGCCAAAATGTAAAATCCTGTCTTCAAAATAGCAGTTCACAAACCAATGGGTGAGGTCACGGAAAACAACAATAAGCATTGTGTTATGAAGCTTGAAACACCATGAACAATATTTTGACTCTGGGTAGCTAAAACTAGTCTGAAAAAATGTCAGTCACATCCATCTACATCCAATATTTTTACAGTCTATAGTCACGGCTGACCTAATCTCGCATTGCTAGACCTTCGTACACAGCACTGCGAAGAAGGGTCTAGATAATCCACACAGCATCTCGGCATGGTAGAAAAACGTGCTCTGGTCTATTGGCATTTCTTTAAACCAATCACAATGGTCTTGGGCAGCGCTAGTCGTGTAGAAAGATTCCGATTGGACAGACAGTCTAGCTAGCTGTCTGGACTTACCCTGCAGAGATCTGAGGACCAGGTAACCATAGTCCTCAGATTGGACAGATAGTCTAGCTAGCTGTCTGGACTTACCCTGCAGAGATCTGAAGACCAGGTAACCATAGTCCTCAGATTGGACAGATAGTCTAGCTAGCTGTCTGGATTTACCCTGCAGAGATCTGAGGACCAGGTAACCATAGTCCTCAAATTGGACAGATAGTCTAGCTAGCTGTCTGGACTTACCCTGCAGAGATCTGAGGACCAGGTAACCATAGTCCTCAGATTGGACAGATAGTCTAGCTAGCTGTCTGGACTTACCCTGCAGAGATCTGAGGACCAGGTAACCATAGTCCTCAGATTGGACAGATAGTCTAGCTAGCTGTCTGGATTTACCCTGCAGAGATCTGAGGACCAGGTAACCATAGTCCTCAAATTGGACAGATAGTCTAGCTAGCTGTCTGGACTTACCCTGCAGAGATCTGAGGACCAGGTAACCATAGTCCTCAGATTGGACAGATAGTCTAGCTAGCTGTCTGGATTTACCCTGCAGAGATCTGAGGACCAGGTAACCACAGTCCTCAGATTGGACAGATAGTCTAGCTAGCTGTCTGGATTTACCCTGCAGAGAGCTGAGTACCAGGTAACCATAGTCCTCAGATTGGACAGATAGTCTAGCTAGCTGTCTGGATTTACCCTGCAAAGATCTGAGGACCAGGTAACCATAGTCCTCATTAAAACTGTTGTAGGTAGGATTGGGAAGATTAAACACTGAACATCGACACCTTCTCAGTTTACTTATATGATATGATATGATATGATATATATATATATATATATATATATATATATATATATATATATATATATATATATATATATATATATATATATATATATATATATATATATATATATATCAGGATACTATGAATCCTAAAAAAGTTCCCTTTGCCTTTGGAATTAAAATAGCCCCCCCACATTATCACATACCATTCACGATACATAACGATTGGGATGCGGTTTCCATAAGATCATCTCTCAATGCAAATCAAACCAGCTGTTAAGCTAAGTGAAATAATGCCAATGACCTTCACATTGAATAAATACTCAATAAAAAAAAGCCTGTAAAAAATCGGATCTAAATGTTTTCTTAGAGCCTGATGCACACTATTGTTTTGTGCGTGTGTATACAGGAGCATATCTAGTTTTGTATACAACATTAATCATCCTGATGGCAATTAATCTGGAGTCCATTAGTCTCGCAGCAAGAGAAAATGGAATGTCCAGATGTTGGGTCTTGCCAGCCTGAGTCGTCCTCGTAATGATGCTGTTAATGTCTATCTCAATTTTGACTGAACTTCAAACAACTATATATTAATGATATTATTTTAAATTTAACAGATTGCCAATGTAAGATGTTGATCTCCCACTGAGAATGATCTAGTGTCTTAAATGTTATTACAATGTGTGTTTCTGGTGCTAAACTTGTGTAGAATTAGGCCGTTTTCAGGATGATATCATGTCGTGTGTCACCCACTATGGAGGTCTTGGACAAGTCTCTGGCTAGTTTCTGTTTTCACTAGTTGATGGCAGTTATTTCTATCCAGCTGTTCCTTGGTCTTCCTGTCCCCTTCTCTATGATTATTCTCTGCATGTCTCTGCCTCTTCCTCTCTGCAGTATCTTTTTAACATTCTCTCTCTCTCTTCTCACAGCTTTGAGGAAACTCCAGCTGGCACCGACATCGACTCGCCCTCCTGTGGCGATCTCCTTAATAAGCCGTGTGCTCATCTCGCTCTCCCGTGGCGGCAACGACGATCACACACCGGATCCTGGCTCGTCTCACCTCCCCTAAGAGCTCCAACACTCCTTTATGCATGCACACACACACACACACACACACACACACACACACACACACACACAACTTGCACTTCTCAGTTCACCCTCAACACTCAAGTCTCTACTTGTCAGTCTGTGCTGCGATGATTATGCCAAACTACAGAGTTGGTGCTTGGCTTGGCATCGATACCGGCCTCCTGCCGTGTGGTGATTACTTTGGGTCATGTGGGACTCAATCCAGAATTCCCCCGCTGGTCCAGCAATGTCTGGATGCCATCCAATTTAGGGAGGGGAAATCCAGAAATAAATAAAATTGTTCTCAATCATTTAGCGTCTTGCGTTGCACCAGTTTTGAAGTTTTTCACAGCAACCCCAAGTGTAGCGGAACCCAGACTGTTTACCCCCGCAGAGCTTTTATGAGTTGAAAAACAAATCAGACAGGAATTACATTTTTTAGGTCAGAGAAGCTAGAGTTAAAAAAAGTCCTGGCTTCACATCAGACCCACAGAGGGCAGCTGAGATGTGTCTTCTTGTAGAGCAGGGATGGGCAACTGGTGGCCCCCGGGCCGGATGTGGCCCTCGTACTCATTTAATGCGGCTTGTGAATCAATTTCCAAATAGCTATGAATTGTTTCACAGGTGTTGGGAGCAAGTGGCCCTTAAATTGTTAGTAAGCCCAATTGTAATTATACTGTCCACCTCTAAATGGAAGAGTTTTGTTGCTTAGCAACTGTCACCTCGTCAGGTCTTGTTCGGCAAAACATCCCCAGCTACATGCAGCGAAGTTGAGTCGCCCGCTCCTCATTTGCATAAAGTTGAACCCATCCGTCCATCAAACCATCTTCATCCGGTATCGGGTCGCGGGGGGAGCGGCCCCACCAGGGGACCCCAAACTTCCCTTTCCCGAGCCACATCAACCAGCTCCGACTGGGGGGTACCGAGGCGTTCCCAGATCAGGTTGGAGATATAATCTCTCCACCTAGCCCTGGGTCTCCCCCGAGGCCTCCTCCCAGCTGGACGTGCCTGGACCACCTCCCTAGAGAGGCGCCCAGGAGACATCCTTACAAGATGCCCGAACCACAGAATCCAGGCTACTTTATGCAAATGAGGAGTTGGCAGCTCGCTAAAATCTATATGTTTGCATGTAGCCTATGTGTCTGTCTTCTATACTGTATGTAGGCTTCTCTCTTTTAAAGAAAATTGTTTGTTAATTAGTTGGATGTCTTAAAATGCGTGTAAGAAATGTGTTCATGTCAAAAGACTATTTTTTGTATTATTAATGTATATAAGGGTCATTAATGTTATACTAGAGTAAAGTTAAGGAAATTGCAAGACAAAGGAAAAAGAATGGTAAGAATTGATGCAGATGAGGCCAAGATATCTTAACTATAGCTTAACTGTCCCAGGTATTAGTCAAGATCCCCAAACCTCAGATGCTACATTTCCACAGTGCAACCTGAAAGCATCTTTCATCACTCTCTCCCTCGCCCTCGTCTTTCCAATTCCACAACCCCAGTTTGAAATGCAGGCTTTCTAAAAACCTCCAAGTCTCCAAGCAAATAACCCTGATGACATTATCAGAGCCACATGGGACACACAGTACATACAGCTGGTTTGACACACTGTCAGTGGAGTACCCTCTGAGATAATATATTATAATTTTAAGAGCAGACATTTTTGTATGTTATTACAGTCTGTGCATGCCCACTTTCACAAATGGCCCTTCTCAGTGGGCCTGCAGCAGATTAACCTGACATCCTGCGTTCTACTGTGGTCCTATGAATGGATGTCTCCGCCCAATATGGATATAGAAAAATGGAGAGAAATACTCACCATTATTACACAAAAGGAGAATATGACACTTTGCAGAGCAATCTCGTTCATCACTTTGAGTTTAGCAGAAGCCTAAAGCCGGGGAAGCAAATTTCCACCAGCCACATGCAAAACACTGCTATGACAATGAGAAATTGATGTTTGCATTATGATATGAATAAAATATGGTTTGGAGTAAAATCATTTTACTATTTACTCCATCCTTTTACCTTATCTACATTCTCCAGGTTCTTAGTTTAATGTATGCTTTTCATAATATTCCGGTGTGTGACTTTTCTGAAAAAGATTTTATATATATATATAGCAATTAATGTGCTGTATACATGTCCAGATAATACCTTTAAAACCCAAATAATACTGGAATATCCCACATATTTTAATCACAGCAATGATATATTCGAAAAAAGGCCTTATTCAGAATATGGTATATGCTGTTTACGTGACCTGTATCAAATCCAGAATATTGTGATATTTGGAGTAATAGTGATATATCAGTGTGCTTGTACACATACTCAGTTACTATAAAGGTAATTCTGATTCTAAATCCTGTTTTAAATCTGGGTGCCTTTTTCTTGTTTTCTAAAGTAGGCTATTGCCGTGTTTCCATTTAATCTGTACGAGAGAGAAGTGCATGCAAGTTTTATATAGATTTGCGAACAGAAAAAAGTCAGAATACATTTAATCACTTTAGCAGGTAATCATGCATCTGTATGAAGTCTTAACCAATCCCAAAAACACACTTGGTTGGTAGACTAGTGTTACTTTTTTCACCATTTAAGAAAAGGTGCTGTGAATTGACACACGCATGTCTATGTGTACTCACAGGTGTGTCTTCACAAATACTTTAATATTGCCACAAATTGTGCTTTTCAAAAGTCTTTGCAAAAGTTGAACGTGAGATGTTGCATGGCAGGGATGCTTGGATCACATAGGACTAGATTACTATGAGTTATTTTCTCACCAATAGGACAGCACAGCCCAGTGGTTGTGCACTTAACTACCATTCCACTCTAGGATTTTTATTTTCAGACCCCACACTTAGACTTAGACTTAGACTTTTAGCAAGAAAAAAGAAATAAAAATAGATAAAAAAGACAGTATAAAGACAACAAAATAACAATAATAATAATAACAACAATAAGAACATTCGTCAAGTAAACAAAGAAAAGACCATACATTATTATTAAAGTGTCAGTGTTGAGTTCAGTGTTAAAATTATAAAGTGACCAGGTGTGAATTTAAGTCCAGGTGTGCATGTATGTCTGTATGTGTACTGTATGAATGCATGAATGTATGTATGTATGTATGTATGTATGGTCCTCTCTGCCCTATTTCCTCCTCCCCCCTAGTGAGGAGTTGTATAGTCTGATGGCATGAAGGACAAAGGAGTCCTTGAGTCTGTTGGTCCGGCACTTGGGAAGGAGCAACCTTCCACTGAACCGGCTCCTCTGGGTGCTGATGACGGTGTGCAGGGGGTGGCTGGCATTTTCAGTAATGTCCAGCAGTTTGTTTAATGTCCTCTTCTCTACCACCGTCACCAGTGAGTCCAGCTTCGACCACAGAGCCGGCCCGCCTGATCAGTTTATCCAGCCTGTGGGTGTCCTTCTTCGATATGCTGCCCCCCCAGCACACCACAGTGTAGAAGAGGACACTGGTGACCACAGACTGGTAAAACATCCACAGCAGTTTGCTGCAGATGTTAAAGAAGCGCAGTCTCCTCAGGAAGTACAGCCGTCTCTGTGTCTTCCTGTATAGGTGGCTGCTGTGTGTTGTCCAGTCCAGTTTTCTGTCCAGCCACAGCCCGAGGTATTTGTATGATTCAACTGCCTCCACCTCAACTCCCTCTAGCAGGACCGGTCGTGGCCTTGGTCTGGACCTCCCAAAGTCAACGACCAGCTCCTCCGTCTTAGAGGTGTTGAGCTGTTGGCAGTTAATGCAACACCAGAGAGCAAAGTCCCCCACCAGACTCCTCCTCCCGGTCACCCCTAATATACCCAACGATGGCTGTGTCATCTGCGTACTTCTGTATGTGACGCAGCTCTGAGTTGTAACAGAAGTCCGAGGTGGGCCAGCACTGTGGGCACTGTGGGAAGAGGGGCCAGCACTGTGCCCTGGGGGGCTCCAGTGCTGCTGACCACAGCGTCAGACATGATGTTCTTCAGCCTGACGTACTGTGGCCTATTGGTGAGGTAGTCTCTGATCCAGTCCACCAGATAGGGGTCCACTCCCATCCTGATCAGTTTGTCTTGAAGTATAGAGGGCCGGATGGTATTGAAGGCACTGGAGAAGTCCAAGAAGAGGACCCTCACTGTGCCGTTCCCCTTATCCAGAGGGGAGTGGACCCGGTGTAGCAGGTAGAGGATGGCGTCCTCCACACCAACATCTGTCTGGCACGCAAACTGCAGGCGGTCCTGGGCGTGCCATACTTGAGGTCTGAGGAGGCTGAGGAAGAGTCGCTCCAACGTCTTCATCAGGTGTGAAGTGAGGGAAGGGAACATTGCTGTGGTAAGGGTGGGGGTGGGGGGGGGCAAACCTATTGAAAAAGTCATTCAGCTCCTGGCCCTCTCTGGTCCCCCTGTAGTTCTGGTCTTTGTGTTGTGACCTGTGATGGTCCTCACACCTTCCCAGACCTCCCTCATGTTGTTCTCCCTCAGCTTCTGCTCCACCTTCCTCCTGTAGCTGCCCTTAGCTTCCCTCAAACAGTGTTTCACCTCCTGTGCTGCTTTCATGGCCTTCCTGTCTCTGCTCCTGAAGGCAGCCTTCTTTCTGTTGAGGACAGCCTTAACCTCCTGTGTTACCCATGGCTTGTTATTAGGGTAAAAGTGGAAGGTCTTGACCACCACGTCTGCACAAAAGTTCAGGTAGTCCGTCAGACAGTGTGTCATCCCCTCTATGTCCTCACCATGCGGGTCGATCAGCATATCCCAGACTGTGGTGTTGTAGCAGTCTCTCAGGGCACTTTCCATCTCAGGGGACCACCTCCTGCTGTGACAGAGTGAATCTTCTCACAGGCAGCGGCTGCGTCCGCTCTCGGAGGGATGTACACACAGAGAGTAATCACATGGCTAAACTCCCTCGGCAGATAGTATGGCCGCAGGCTAACGGCTAGCAGCTCAAGGTCCCGGCAACATGAGGCTGTCTTTACGGAGACATGTCCTTGGTTACACCAGCGGTTGTTGACATACAGCGGTTGAAACATGATTGAAGCCAAGCTGGGAGGTCTGCTTTGTGCTGGGGCTGTGATACTCATAATGCATGAGCCCTCATATAAGCATATCACTGTGGTTGTTTGTTCTGTAATCAAATCAATCAGCAATTTATTTCAGGTTCAATTATCAGGGACAATACCCACTAATACATAAATAAATGGAAAATGTGCCAGAGTTAGCCTGGAGCGTATTTACAACTGCTGTACCTGGACTGGTCACACATGCACACACACACCTACACACACACATGCACACTTTTTTGTGGGGGTTTAAAACACCCTCAATAATTAAAACAATGTGTTTGTTCCTTTTCAGTGTTAATAAATAATAATCCATACTTTATTAATCCCGCAATGGAAATTACAAAGTTTTTACTCTGTTCTTATTACACACATTAAACACATGCACAGTGCATGCACTAATGGAGAGATGTCAGAGTGGGGGGGGCTGCCTAAGGAAAGGCACCCCGAGCAGTTGGAGATTTGGTGTCTTGATCATGAGCACCTTGGCAATGCCCAGGAGGTGAACTGGCACCTCTTTAACTCCCAGTCCAACATACTTTGATCCGTATGGGGACTTGAACCAGTGACCCAATTCCCAATACTGACTGAGCTACTGATAATATCGGCCCACCGATATATCGGTCGGGCTCTAGACTGGACAGCATGATCAATGGATGGAATTCATCCACATCACTTAGACTATATAGGAGTGATGTTGAAGATACAGGAAATGATTCACAGGAAGTAGGAAAAACCTCTGTCTTTATCTCGGGGAGGATATGAGATGTTTTGTATACATCTCATATCCTCCACTCTTTCCTTTCCCTCTCTCCCTCTCATTCGTCTCTAACCTTCCTTTCTCATTCCTTCATCATCCAATGCCCTCCTCCTCCATCAGTTCTAGCCCTTATCTTTCCACAATCCCACTTCCTGTTCCTTCTTTGTCCGTCTGCCTCTCCTCTTCTGCCCTCACTTCTCTTCTCCTGACCTCACACCTCTTCTTCTTTCGCTTCTTTATCTGTGCCGTTCTTTGACTCCCCCCATCTCTCCTCAGCTGTGTCAGCTTCTCTGCCGTCTCTCTAGTCACATAAGGTGTGAAGGGGGTGCCCTCTTGTGGCGATGTAACTTTGCTCATCTTACCAGGCTATTAACACTATTAATAATAATATTACAACAGCACCAAGAGCAACAGTAGAATGATACTGTAGTACAGCAGGGTGCACACTTGTCTTCTTCTCCCCTGGGGGCTCATTAATGTGACCCAGAGATGGCAAAAGTACTCCTTTTCCATACTTTAGTAGAAGTACAGATATTTGTGTTAAAAAATGCTCTGGTAAAAGTAGAAGTAATGATTTAACTTCTTTACTTAAGTAAAAGTGACAAAGTACAGGTTTGGAAATGCACTTAAAGTATAAAAGTAAATGTATCCTTGCAAATGACAACCATTATTTATACAAAGCTACCTGGACCACACAGATGTTTCTAGATTACATGCTGAGAAACTTCAGTGGACATGGATCAAGGCCCTTTACATCTGAGGGCTGACCAGACCAGTGAACTGTCTCGTAACATCTCAGACCGGTCTGGGGGGCGCAGAGGGCACTTCATGAATTGGATGCACGTATGACGCTGAGGACGAGTGGAATTGATTGACGGACATTGATTTGGTCAAATTTCGCCGAATCAACCTAAATTGGATTGAAATTGTGATCTATGCCCCCCCCCCCCATCCTTCAGCCGAGCGGGTAAACAGTCTGCAGCTGGACTACTATCTACTCCTGTGCATTGGCTTATCTCCTCAAGGCAAGGCAGAATGAACTGAACTTTCTAACAACTTGGACAGTCTGACGCTTCATATTATACACACACACGTGCCCTGCCCTACCCCCCCCCCACCAGCTTCCGTCTGACTGCCTGTTTGTTTTTCCCATCCTCCCGAGTCACCAGAAAAAAATCCTTCATGTATCCACATGTACCGTGTGTTGTCTTGTGCAGTATGTTGTTATGTTGTTATATCTTGTACTCTCTAATGCTATTTCTGATTCTGTTTCTGACGTGCAAGCTGCCTGTTGCAGTGCTCCGTCTCTGTCTTCTTACTACTGGTGCTATTGTGACACAGAGTTTCCCTTTGGGGATCAATAAAGTATTTCTGATTCTGATTCTGATTCTGATTTATATGCTGTTGGCTATATTTTAAATGGATGTCTGCCAACAGGTCTGAAACATCCCATATATGATGGTTGTGACAGAGACTGGGACTCCAGGTTAATAAGATTCTGACTGAGCAGCAAATATGAATTCAGATTATTTTAGAATTCACAGATCCACTTTCTCTTTTTTTAATCTTCCCCTAAACATTTAATGGAATCTCCATGTACGTATGTGTGTGCTCAAATATGTCTTTTGGAAAGAAAATAAATGATAAAATATGAGTTACTAAACAGACATTAATGAAAAAGTTCCCCAGCACATTTGCCAGGAGTCCTTCTTGATGCCTACTGTCTCAAACATCTCTCTCAGATAAGGCCGAGGATGATGGGAAATGTCTTGCTGCATGTCTGTTGAATCTCTGTTATCTCTCTTTTCTTTATTTTCAGTTACATCAAGCTGCACTGATTTGCTGCAAATGAATGCCGCTGAATGTGTTGAGTCGTCTTAGTGATACGTCAAGTGCATCGTACATTACTGTATGTTCCCATCCAATAAGATTGAATATGGTATTGATGACGCGAACAATAATAACAACAGCTCCAGTGAAATTATTTGAAAGTTCTTAGTGAGGACTAGATTAGGACTGTACTCTCTCTGTTGATGCTTTATTACAATCATGCAACGTGCAACCTAGCTAACAGGTGAAGAAACAAACAACAACATCACTGGCTAACTAAATTACTTTAAATTTGCCAGAACTATAGACCAATACAGCAACAGGCTTAATGAACTGACCACATGGTTATATGACTTACTGTTCTCAAAGACGCACACACACAATCTGATATTATGGTGTTATTTCAGTTAGCTTAATAGTTGGTTTGATTTGCATTGAGAGATGATTTTATGGAAAGTTCCCCATGTCAAGCTATATGTATGGTGAAGGGTATGTGATGATGATGATGGGGGGGGGTATTTTAATTCCAATGGCCAAGGGAACTTTATCAGGATGCATAGTATCCTGATCCATGAAAAATAACTGGCCTTAAATTAAATATCTGCCTGCCTCTATGGGAATTTAACATACGGGGGTAGTATACTTATGCCCAGTGTATTTTAACTTGGGGGGAAGGGGATGTATACTGATGCCCCCTGTATTTATACACATTATATACATTAAGATTAGCGGTATGTTTAGGCACTCTCCGGGTTACATATTTCCTGAGGTTAAATAAAGAGAAACACTGACTTCCATATTAAACTCCAATCAAAGAACCTGGCATCCCTGGGGTTTGATAAAGTGTCTGGCAACCACCTGATACCGCCCCCCCCCCACACACACACACACACACACAGCTTTCACTAATGGACCGGAGCTACTTAAATCACACACACACACACACACAGACACACACACACAGCACAGAGTTGCCATGAATACAGACACTAAATCACAAATTTGCGAGCAATTCTACAACACGGAGACATTAGATTACACCGATTACAGAGAGATACACAGCCACTGCATCATCCTAAAATTACATTACTTGTTGTTCACACATATGTAGCACACATAAAATATGCAACCATCAGATATCCAGGGTGCAAGGCAGGGGGGGGTATTTTTGACCATGCACAACAAAATATGCAAGAATTAAATCCCCTTCCAATACCATGGACGTAGTGCCACTCAGCCAGGCATGCAAGAACACTTATTTATGAACTTCAATATCCAATATAAAATAATCCATCCATCCATCTTCATCCGCTTATCCGGAGTCGGGTCGCGGGGGCAGCAGCTCCAGTAAGGGACCCCAAACTTCCCTTTCCCGAACCACATCAACCAGCTCCGACTGGGGGATCCCGAGGTGTTCCCAGGCCAGGTTGGAGATATAATCTCTCCACCTAGTCCTGGGTCTTCCCCCAGGCCTCCTCCCAGCTGGACGTGCCTGGAACACCTCCCTAGGGAGGCGCCCAGGAGGAATCCTTACCAGATGCCCGAACCACCTCAACTGGCTTCTTTCGACGTGAAGGAGCAGTGGCTCTACTCCGAGCTCCTCTCGGATGACTGAGTTTCTCACCCTATCTCTAAGGGAGACGCCAGCCACCCTCCTGAGGAAACCCATTTTGGCCGCTTGTACCCTGGATCTCGTTCTTTCGGTCATGACCCAGCCTTCATGACCATAGGTGAGGGTAGGAACGAAAATTGCCCGGTAGATCGAGAGCTTTGCCTTCTGGCTCAGCTCTCTTTTCGTCACAACGGTGCGATAAATAGAATGTAATACCGCACCAGCTGCTCCGATTCTCCGACCAATCTCACGCTCCATGGTCCCCTCACTCGCGAACAAGACCCCAAGATACTTAAACTCCTTCACTTGGGGTAAGGACTCACTCCCTACCTGAAGAAAGCACTCCATCGGTTTCCTGCTTAGAACCATGGCCTCAGATTTAGAGGTGCTGATCCTCATCCCAGCCGCTTTACACTCGGCGGCGAACCGATCCAGTGAGTGCTGAAGGTCACAGACCGATGACGCCATCAGGACCACATCATCTGCAAAAAGCAGGAATGAGATCCCGAGCCCACCGAACTGTAACCCCTCCCCGCCCCGACTACGCCTCGATATCCTGTCCATAAATATTACAAACAGGATTGGTAACAAAGCGCAGCCCTGGCGGAGGCCAACCCTCACCTGGATCGAGTCCGACTTACTGCCGAGAACCCGGACACAGCTCTCGCTTTGGTCATACAGAGATTGGATGGCCCTGAGAAGGGACCCCCTCACCCCATACTCTCGCAGCACCTCCCACAATTTCTCCCGGGGGACCCGGTCATACGCCTTCTCCAGATCCACAAAACACATGTAGACTGGTTGGGCATTCTCCCAGGCCCCCTCCAAGATCCTTGCGAGAGTGAAGATCTGATCCGTTGTTCCACGGCCAGGACGGAATCCGCATTGTTCCTCTTCAATTCGAGGTTCGACTATCGGCCGAACCCTCCTTTCCAGCACCTTGGAGTAGACTTTACCAGGGAGGCTGAGAAGTGTGATACCCCTATAATTGGCACACACCCTCTGGTCCCCCTTTTTGAAGAGGGGAACCACCACCCCGGTCTGCCACTCCTTAGGCACCGTCCCAGACTTCCACAGAATAATATAAAATTATTTCCTAATGAAAAAGCACAACATACTGTCAACATAAAACACAACGCTTTCAAACCGAAGCGTTCACTTCATGGTGAAACCCAAAAGAACCCCCGGAAACGCTCATTTGTTGTGTGTTTTAATCCAAATCTGATCTTTTTCCTAAACTTAACGAGTGGTTTTGGTGCCTAAACTTAACGGTCATCTCTGCATGATGCCCCCTTTTTCTGGCTAAACACCACTACCACAGCCCCTGGAAGGACGTCATCTTTCTAAAATGGGGGTGAACCCCTAGGGGTACTTTTGAGTACTGCAGAGGTTACGTGATGTTAATTCAAAAAATATGCATAAATCCATGAAAAAATATACAATAATAAATTAATTTAGTAATGAAACATTTGAAGTAGCATTTGTGTGTCTTTCAGTTAAAAAGGCTCAGAGAATATTTCCCAGGGGGTACATTATTGAAAAAGTTAAAGAAGCACTGGTCTAGGCTATTGGTGAAGTAGCATTGATCACTTTGAGGGGGTGTGGGGGGGTATATGGCATGTATGAGAGGGTGGGCCTTGGCTGAAATTCAATTAAATCAACAGACTGAAAAACTGTCCAGAAGCAGCCATATGGCCTTATTTTTGGGGGGCTTTTCCCTTTATTACATAGAGACAGTGGATAGGCATGGGAAAGGGAGGGAGATGGGGGATGACACACAGCAAAGGGCCGCGGGTCGGACTCGAACCCGGGCCGCTGCAGGACTCAGCTAATATGGGACGAACACTCTTACTGGGTAAGATACAGGCCGCCCCAATTCCTCTGCTCTGAGACTTTTGAAAGCTCCTAATACCATAGTGTGGGTTATGTATTGAAAAAATGCAGTTATTATATTTGATCAGATATGTTAATTCAAAGTATGTGTTTTAATTGACCTTTGGCCAGGACCTTACGCTCTCTATATGGATCGATCCAAAAATCAATGAAGTAGTGAAATGATCCTTTGTTTACCTTGCAAGAAGTGTTATATGGAACCATCCATGTAATTTGGACAATTTGGATGAAAGAATCCCACATTCTGATGTTGATGATGATTTTCCAAAATTTGACCCCAGGACAACAGGAGGGTTAAGAGCGACAACGGTAGCAAGGAGTATGAAAACATGCTTTAGGAGGTTGGTTGGGCTGGTGGATGGGTCAAACAACATAGGACTTTTTACCCCTTTGTCCCACGTGTCACCTAAACGTACATTTTGTAAACTCACCCACAATCTTTCCCTAACCCTAACTAAGAGGTTTTACTCACACATTGGACCCAGAGAGTCAAAAACTTACGCCAAAGGGTCCCAATCACGTGGGTTAAAAAATGATGCTAAAGGGTTAGCCAGAGCATCAAATATTGGGATTACATTGGAATTAGTTGAAAGCCCCATGGGTCAAAGTAAGATGCTACAAGATACTGACCAAGCGTTGTTTTTTTGACGGACTGGGAGTGAGATTGTGTTGTAAATGCGTGTCAAAACCAGTGTCCAAGAGTCAGATCGTCATGGTGACCCCCTTCAAACTTCAGATCACACTGATTTGTAGATTATCTGCCCATTTTACCACACAGCTTGTGCAGGTACAGGGCTCAGCGACTTATAATTAAGTCATTTTGACAGCATACACAGACATGAGCGGATGGGCACTTCAACCCTGACGTGGTTTAGTGGTGTCTCATCCTTTTTGTCCTCCACTGCTTTCCTCCTTGTCTACTTTGAACCTAACTGGCCTCCCTGTGCTGGCTTAATGCAGCAGTAATACGCATGCACAGCATAATGCATACTGCTAAAAACAATGAGCTCTTCTTATCTTAATGTATTCCTGTTGTACCCTGAAAACACACACACACCTCATTAACCCCAAGAGAATCTTTTAATGCACAGGAAGCTTTCCACTCCATTAGCCAATGTCATTTTTGCAGGTAGTGGATTGTAGATAGGAATATGCATGTGGTTTCAGGCAGATAGTGGAACAGGTATGCGCATTGAAATAAGTAATATGAATAGCTGAGAAGAGTAATTGGTACAGTGAAAAGGAAGGGGCATCCTGAAAGAGCTTTGTACGCAAATCTCCCAGAAGTCAGTTCTTCTTCCATCATGGACTATTTTCTGAATAAAACGTGGGCAGGGAAAACAATTCTTTTAGAAAACAACTGTCATAAGAAAACAAATTAAACAGCAGTCTTGCCTAAGTCACTGACCTATTTGCCCCAGTTACTGTTCCATATCAGATCTTTTTTTTATTTTATTTTTTACCATAAGAAGGACAACTAAAACTGCATTTACCAACAAGGACATTTTCCATTGACTCAAACAACCACTTCAACTCTGAGGAGTTACTCAGAAATATGTGAGAAAGGGCATGTCATAACAATGGCCCTAAATTAAGTTGCCAATTTCAAAATTTCAAAATAAATCAATGCAGTTTTCCATAGATATAGGTGGTTAGTGCAACAAGTGTATTATATCCTCAATGCATTTGGAAGTACTATCCTTTTCAGCCAGAGGAGATCATTCGTCAGTGCCTTCCAAAATCTTTACTCAGGCCGTTCTCTTACTATAGCTTTGACAAGTAATGCGCTGTAATTTGTATGTGTTCCATAAATGAAATACTGTATGCAAAACTTACACAGCGGCTGTATAAGAGAAGACCAGCTTAGAGAGGAAGTCGGGTGAATAGGTGGGTTCTGAAACACAGGGCTTTCATTAAGGGAACAACACAAAACTTTCACCCAGGGAATGGGTGTTCATGTCCTGGGAGTACTACGTAAGGGGGCCGGTCTTTTAAACCTAACCACAACCTTTTTTCTAACCGTAACTAGTCGTTTTGGTGCCTAAAATCAACCGTCGTCACTACAGGTCAGTCACCTTTTGTTGGCTGTTCTTAACAGCAACGGCCACCATTAATTTTGTAGGATTTCATACGAACTGCGGTATATTAGTTTTTGTCATATCACACGGATCAGGTTGTTTTGTAATGTGTAGGTTAACAACTTGGTTAAAGAAAAATGTTATGTTTGGGTTAAAATAAAGGTCTTTCTTGTTAGGGTGGACCCATCCATCCACCCGAACCTGCCAGCTTTGTGGCTACATGGCATCCCACTACTTTTTTTAATTTATTTATATTTTTTTCTTCTGTAAATGTCTTTATTGTGTCCATGGTAAATTGAATTTTTGGTTGGTATGTTATTTGTTGTATGTTTATTGTTCTCGGGCCCCCTTTGAAAAGCTTTTGGTAGCTTATTTGGGGTTCCGTATATGATCATTGTACCTCATGAAATTGTGTTCAAATATACAATGATGACGTGTGAAATAAACAAAAATGAACAAAAAAAATACTTTCTCCTTTGCTCTTGACAAACAAGAGTAATAATTCCTACAGCCACCAGAAGTCTCTGTAACTTAAAAGTCAACAAATGTCGTTATTGGACATTGGCTGAACACACACACGCAGTTTCATTCACAAAAGCCGTCAGTGTGCCCCATCAGAGGCCAAAGCAGAGTCCAGGCACTCAGTCACTGTCAGTGACGGAGACAGAGCCCGGAGACTGTTGAAGCAAACTGCAGCCAGCAGAAAGACACCGCAGGGACTGTCTTCTAGATGCATGTCAACAGACCAAACCCACATGTCATTGCACTGAAGATTAAAACCAGAACAAGTCATGACTTTTCAGCAATTGTATGTCATCAGTGTCTAGAAACTTATTTGTCATTGTATCTCCTGGAAAAATACAAAATAAGCCACTTCATAGTGCAAGAGGAAGCTCGGAGGAAGATGAGGGCAGGGGATTGAGTTGATCATTGCAGCTTATTGGCCGAGTTTGTGATCACTGAGAGCACTTTAACGCTTTAGTGCATAACTTTTTGATTAATGAACATCTGGTACTTTTAAAGGAATGGTTACAAAGCGTATTAAGACTATCAGCTCCACACAAGTCACTCTGTTTTCTCAATATGGCTGTGTTCAGAAGATTGGGTCATTGTGACGACCCAATCTTAGAACATAATGACCTCTTCTGGGGTGTCATTTATAAACGTGGCTTAAGCACAAAACGGGGGCTGAAAATGTGCGTACGCCAAAGGTAATGATTTATAAAAAACTAACTGGACGGGAGAATGTGAGGTCCTCCACTCTCTGACCCATGCGTACGCACATTTTGGAGCCAATGGGACTCAGCAACGCAAATGGTGAGGGGGTAAACTGATGTCAGTCTGCAGAAAGAAAATGTGGGAATAATGATTACTCTTAATTTTTTGATTATTTCACTATTTACTGAAGAGTGTAACTTGTGGCCCAGAGAGTAAAAAGGAAAAAAGCACATGAAAAAGCAACTGCCTCAAATCAGGTCAATATTCAATGATTGAGCAATATGTCAATAGTATAAAAACTGACATAAAATGATTGAAAAGTTGAAAAAGATGGATGGAACAATTTCAGAATCCTTTTCCAATGAGTTTGTTTGAGACAGAGCCGAAAGCTCCTCTGCGTAATTCACTTTGGGCCCCGGGGACACAAACAAAGTAAAAACAATTCCTTTGACCGTGAAAAGCAATTTTCTCCATTTTTTCATCAACATAAAAGTACAGTACAGTATATGTAGCACACATCAAAACCACCATTTCATCCACGTTAAAAGGTTTTTAATAAATGTCAAAGTACAAGAAACTTTCTCCACCCTGAAGTTACTGCACTGCTCAGTGTAAGGTTACAGACAGCTACTGTAGACATACGTAAATATTTTCCTCTTAGGTGTAAAATGTAAATTCCAGAGGCTTAATACTCTTTAAGCCAGAGCTATTCTTTTTATTGAGCATGTACAGTTGTCAGAAGTGTAATCACCAGCCCTCACAATAACATGCAAGACCAGGGCGAGATAGTAATAGTAATGAACAGGTACGTAACATCAGGTTTCAGATTCACCAGGTTACGTTTGCCACAGTAAGAAATGAGAAATATATTATGGGTCAATGTATGGCTACAGTTACATTAAACACTGCATTAATCTCTTTGTCCCAGTCTTTCATACCTACATTTACAAGAAAGACAGAACAGCACATAAAGTGGGAGTATAACAATAGTAAAACAGTGCAGAAATAAAAAGGAAATAGATCTGATTGGTTGGCTGGCAGG
Source organism: Etheostoma perlongum (assembly GCA_026937815.1). Taxonomy (NCBI): domain Eukaryota; kingdom Metazoa; phylum Chordata; class Actinopteri; order Perciformes; family Percidae; genus Etheostoma; species Etheostoma perlongum. The sequence goes on along the minus strand of CM049374.1, from coordinate 23,610,598 downwards.
TGTGTTAAATAGTATAAGAGAACACCACAACAGGTAGTCATAGCAACAGTACTTACTTGAATAAATACTTTCTAATAAAGAAATTTAAAAAAAATACTTTTTTGTTGGTTTTGCATGTGCTAGGTGGCCATGGTGAACAGGATAAAAAGATTCTGACAGGTCCTGATATAAAATAATACCTTGCTACCAACTGGCTCATCATTGTTCTATATCAGTACACAATGTGTATTATTGCTTACAGTACATAGTGCACATACACATTTTCAACTAAAACCATGTGCAAACCCAACACGTTCTCATGCCTGGTAAATACACTAGGTTCATTGCCAACGATTAAGTTCCAGCCAATCACCGACAAGATGGCTGGGGGAGGGGGTCCGTGAGTTGTATCTGAGAGTTTCTGGCTGGAACGTGATTCTATGTTGATGCACATGGGACACAAACACTGGTTTCCTGGGTAACAATCGTGTGTTTATTTGACCCCTCCCCCAAGCCAAGCACAATCCCTACGCGGATTTTGGGACTCCTATACTACGTCACCTTACATCATCTATGGTTCTTTGTTTGCTCCACAGGATATTTACTACGGCTACAGGAGGCCACTGTCTAACAACCAATGTAAATATGGGTTGTTACAAGCTGGTTGCAGTATTGACCTATATGGCTGTTTCTGTGTAGAGTACGGTCCAGGGAACCACAGTCTCCACTGTAAAAAATCTGTGTCAACACTTTGTACACCATCCATCTATGCAAATGCTTACCACCCATCCATCCATCTATCCCAACGCTCACCATCCATCCATCTATCCCAACGCTCACCATCCATCCATCCATCTATCCCAACGCTCACCATCCATCCATCTATCCCAATGCTCACCATCCATCCATCCATCTATCCCAACGCTCACCATCCATCCATCTATCCCAATGCTTACCATCCATCTATCCCAACGCTCACCATCCATCCATCCATCTATCCCAACGCTCACCATCCATCCATCTATCCCAATGCTTACCATCCATCTATCCCAATGCTCAACATCCATCCATCCATCTATCCCAACGCTCACCATCCATCCATCTATCCCAACGCTCACCATCCATCCATCTATCCCAATGCTCACCATCCATCCATCCATCTATCCCAACGCTCACCATCCATCCATCTATCCCAATGCTTACCATCCATCTGTCCCAACGCTCACCATCCATCCATCCATCTATCCCAACGCTCACCATCCATCCATCTATCCCAATGCTTACCATCCATCTATCCCAATGCTCAACATCCATCCATCCATCTATCCCAACGCTCACCATCCATCCATCCATCTATCCCAACGCTCACCATCCATCCATCCATCTATCCCAACGCTCACCATCCATCCATCCATCCATCTATCCCAACGCTCACCATCCATCCATCCATCTATCCCAATGCTTACCATCCATCCATCCATCTATCCCAATTCTTACCAGCCATCCATCTATCCCAACACTCACCATCCATCTATCCATCCATCCATTCATCTGTCCCAACGCTCACATCCACCCATCCATCCATCTATCCCAACACTCACCATCCATCCATCCATCTATCCCAACGCTCACCATTCATCCATCCATCCATCTTCGTCCGTTTATCCACCATCGGGTTGGGGGGGAGCAGCTCCAGCAGGGGACCCCAAACTTCCCTCACCATAATGCAGTAAAACACCATTAGATGTCACAAATATTTTTATTTTATTTTACAACTACGTAAACAAATAAAATTTAAATGAAACAGGAATTTACTTACTTTGGACTTGGGTTAAGAAAATGAATCTAGTGCTACGTTATGGGTGAAAAGTACTTTTAGCTTCATTTTAGCTACTTTAATGGGGAATAAATTACAAAGAATTGCTAATGTGTGCAGCCCAGAAAACAACGTCAAAGGGGCATTTTACAAACAGTACAGAACAAAAAGACATGCACCAAACAAACCAGTAAGCAATTAAGATAAAGAGCAACTGAAGATACAACAGAAGAGTCTGACCACGCAATGTACTGTACTGTATCTCGCATGAAGGGACTGAAATTGAAAGGGAGTAACTGAAATAAAGTAGCTCTAGTGGAGAAAATGAATTTGCTATGATTCACTTCGAAGCTGTGTGAAACGTAGGGTGAGAAACTTGCAGGAGACTGGTTCATCAGACAGTGTTGTGGACCTTATGAATATGGAGAAAAACGGCTAACAAACATTCTCATTTGTATTCACAGTAACACGGCTGAAGTGAGTTGTGTGCAGCAGCTTGAGCAGGGCTCATTTGTGAGTCATTAAAAATGATAGTCCTGTGGAAATGTCATGAACTCTGGCCTAGGAAAAGTGTAAAACTGATCAAATTAAGTTGTCAATTTAGTCCGTTTGCACAAAAGTAGAATAAAGATATCCAGGATAAGTGAAAAAGCGCAGCTTGACTTAGTGTGATCCGCTCATCGCGACTTAATCGGTTGCACGTTTGCCCAACCAGGATGAACAGGTGAAGCTATGTCCAGCCAGGTGTAGATAGCCAGGATGAACAGGTGAAGCTATGTCCAGCCAGGTGTAGATAGCCAGGATGAACAGGTGAAGCTATGTCCAGCCAGGTGTAGATAGCCAGGATGAACAGGTGAAGCTATGTCCAGCCAGGTGTAGATAACCAGGATGAACAGGTGAAGCTATGTCCAGCCAGGTGTAGATAGCCAGGATGAACAGGTGAAGCTATGTCCAGCCAGGTGTAGATAGCCAGGATGAACAGGTGAAGCTATGTCCAGCCAGGTGTAGATAACCAGGATGAACAGGTGGAGCTATGTCCAGCCAGGTGGAGATAACCAGGATGAACAGGTGGAGCTATGTCCAGCCAGGTGTAGATAACCAGGATGAACAGGTGAAGCTATGTCCAGCCAGGTGTAGATAACCAGGATGAACAGGTGGAGCTATGTCCAGCCAGGTGGAGATAACCAGGATGAACAGGTGGAGCTATGTCCAGCCAGGTGTAGATAACCAGGATGAACAGGTGGAGCTATGTCAAGCCAGGTGTAGATAGCCAGGATGAACAGGTGGAGCTATGTCCAGCCAGGTGTAGATAGCCAGGATGAACAGGTGGAGCTATGTCCAGCCAGGTGGAGATAGCTGGGATAAGTGCACGTTCACGGCTTTCTCACATAGACCACGGTATCGATCACAGATTTCCTGATGCAGAGATGGAGAAGACGCATGCGCCATATGTTTCACCCAATGAGCAGCAGCCTCTAATGGAAAGTAACCAGGAGGGGAAGAATATAATATGCAAAAAGGGAAATACGGCTCAAACGGAGAGAAAAAGCCCAACATAGCGGACCGACTGAATGTGTGAGGGTGTAAAAATATCTCCTTAGCCTATAGTCATTCCACATTTTTACAAAGTTGTAGGCTACACTGTGTTTTAATTGCTTTAAATAAGCTAGTTTCATGTTTCTGTTTTTATGTGATAAATGTGCTGGTTTTACTGTAAAGTGTCTTTGACTAGCCTACCATGTAAAGCACTATATAAATACAATGTAGGCTATTATTATTTAGCCTACCATGTAAAGCACTATATAAATACAATGTATTATTATTTAGCCTACCATGTAAAGCACTATATAAATACAATGTATTATTATTTAGCCTTTGCCTTAAAAGTGAGCAGAGGGAATAATGTTCCTCGGGAAATGGTCCCTATGACTCTAGGCTTAATTTCAAGCCCTTATTCACAACGCGAGTTTTACAACCATATGCACAAATCTCTATAAGCTATATCTAATTCTTTGTACAATTAATGTTCATACAGAACGATCAAAAAGGGACAACAACTAGAAAAAGAAGTAAATGACTTCAATACACGCTGTGAGCATATATGTAAAACAATATTCATGTTTTTTTATTCTTCTGACAAGTGACCGCACCAAAATAAAAAGATTAAGAAGCATTGTGGTGTTCCCGGTGTGATGAATGTAAACTACACTACATACAGTATGTATATAATAATAAATTATTGGTCCAGTGATGTGAGACTAATTGAGAAGGTTATGAAACCAATGTAAGCTATAATTAAAAAAAACATTTATTGCATTAATATCTGACCGTCTGCCACAAGTACATATTAAGGAGTAACACAAACTGTCCTTTATTAGAGAAGGATACGCAACAAGAACATGAAATCATGAATGTATCTGACCAGTCTGCCATTATTATCATCTGGGAATATCGCTACATTAATATCGTCACACTTAATCTCCGGAGCGTCCTGTAACCTGAAGCTGAGACCACGGACGCTGCGCTGCTCATCTCTACTTTTACAGAGAGAGTGGACACTGACGCGACTCGCAGGTCTGCCGGCAGGCAGCGGCCACCGGGCAGCGGCCACCGGCCACCAGGCACCGGCCACCGGGCGGCGGCCACCGGGCGGCGGCCACCGGGCACCGGCCACCGGCCACCGGGCGGCGGCCACCGGCCACCGGCCACCGGGCACCGGGCAGCGGCCACCGGGCAGCAGCCGCACGCCAGGCAGCCTCGACCATAGACCGTTAATATACAGTCTATGGCCTCGACACAGTACCGTCCCACCGGGAAGTCCCACGCCGCATCAGGGTGCCAGTGCAACCATTTCTAACCATCTAAACTACTGTAGTAGGGTTTAAATCAAACTCGCGACAACAATAGTGACAAGTAGGCTAATGCATGTTAATGAAAATAAAGCAGAAGACATCAGAAGACAACGGAATAACTGTTAAACACGTTTATTTGGGATCAGACGGCAGCTGATTTAACAATGAGACTCCAGGATTAATCTTAGCCTGGCTGTTAGCCTGCTCTGGACCAGGCTAGCCGCAAAGAATAGCTCTCCATGGTTACTTGGCTGGGCTTAATTCAAACCGAGTCAAAGCTAAATTCATCCAGGATAACTTGAATATCCCGGCTTAATCCCTTATCCTAGTTTCGTGCAATAGGCCTCTGGTCTTGTGTTGATCCTGTCTCGTGTTCCCCGATAAGTGTCTGTTCTGCTTCCTGTTTTGTTTTGATAGTTTGGTTTCCTGTCTTGTCTATTCTTGTCTATTCTAGTCTAGCTTTGCTTTGTTCCTGTGCGTCCTGTACGTTTCCTCCCTGTGAGTGTCTTTGTGTAGTTTTTCCTTTGCTGTTTTTGCCCTTTTTTTCCCCTGGACCGTTTGCTTATGTTTTGGCCTTTTTTTGGATTTGGACTTTTGGGACTTCTGTTTTACACCCTGTATGTTTTGCTGCCTTAATTTGTTTCAATAAAGCCTTTCCTGAAGCTTCTTCCTGCCTGTGGCTCCTCTGCTTTTGGGTCCTCCTTCCTACACCATAACAGTTATTTGTAGTTTAATCAGTAATGTATTATTGTTTGTTTCCCCTTTTGTCAAACCTGGTCTGATCAGATGTATATATATAGGCTATATATATTAATTATATCTTTGTTTCATGTATGGTCAGTTATATGGTGAGGTTATTCCGGTAAATGCTTTTGTTTTTTAAACAGAACTTATCTTTATTTTTGTTAATTTGGATATTTTTAGAGAACTCTTAAACTTAGCCATGACTCCTTGTGCCTTCCTGCTTGGCCCAATACACCATTGCCACAGCAACGTATAACTCGACTTGTGGCAAGTCGCGACAAGTCCCGCTTGTCCTGCTGCTCTGGAGAACGTCTCCAAAGTAGTGATTTCTCAAGGCTTCATTTTGCTGCCAATACCAATCATTTGTCTGAAACGATACGAGCTTCACGGGAGACAACGCTTCGAAGCCTCGGCAACGGACGCAACTCCCAAGTCGAGTTGCTGCGACACACTTTACAGCCCCAGTAACGTGCGGTGTCACCATGACAATTAACAATTGCCATTTTGATTCATACATATCAAATTACCAACAGATCAAATGGCCTTTCTATGCATTTTACTTCTATGGTAGTAGTCCTCCCAGAGACCTGTACACAGATTTTGGAGTGTGGAATTGGTGCAATCCCCCTTTTTAGTTTCCTGTAATCTCTTTTGTCGGCTGTTATAAAAAAGAAAAACTAAATGGCCAAAGAAATAGTGATGAAGGGAAAACACTTGATGAAATCAATAAGATAAGATAATGGTCTGCCCTAACCAAGATGAGGGTCAGGCTCAACAAGTGCTCCTTTTAACCAGAGTAATGTAGACAAGGCCCCATATTCGTTGGTGGACTATGATCATCTAAACACGCAATGTGTGCATTGTGTTCTCACTGTCTCATTAAACATACATCAAAATAGGCATTTGTAGAAATATGAATTGCTCCTATTTTGCAATTTCTGCACAGGAAGATGAGCAGCTCATTAGCCTGAAGAAAACACTGCTAATAAAGATGAATGATATCAGTATGTCCCTTTTCTTTAAAGGTCTATATCATAATCAAAATCATCATCAAATTATACCTGCAAATGTGCATTATCAACTGTTAACTGTTGACTGTCTAAAGATCATGTATAAAGACAAAAAGAGCAAAAAAATGTTTTAATGTTGGCACATGAAATATGTGCAGGTCCTGAGATGAGATAAATATATTATTAAAGATGAAATTGTATGCCCCTTTCTTTTTAAATGCTTAGAAAATGAAGAAAATAAAGTGAACAATTAGGGAAAAGGAAGGAGAGTAGTGATCTTGGACATTAACAGCCGCTCGTCAACTTATCAGGTTTCCAATAAACAAATTCAAAACATGACTAGAGCCCATTGAGAGCAATGCAGCTCATCAGACAGGTGACTCATTTATACAAAGGAGGTTTTGCACTGCTGACTCCATTATGGCTTGCAGCTCACTAAAGGCACACTCAGCAGAAATCCAGAAACAAGGCTGAGTTAAAGCTGTTTCCCAAAAACATATGGGGATCAACAATAACAGCATCTGCGTTAAGTGCCGTTTTAGAAATAAAATGTCTCCACTTCTGGATCCATTAACCCTCATGAGCTATACAGCAGCCTGGAAATGACAGAAACAAATGAGCATTCCTCCCAAACTTAAGGAGCAACGTGAGCTCTCTGGGGTTTTATTTTTTGCCATCAAATATTGTTTGAACACACACAATTATGTATGCTTTATGGAGCTAATTTTGCCTGTGAATATTTAATAGGCTACTAAAAGCATCACATCTTGTAAATGCCTCTTCACATTTTTGTTTTTTTTCTCAGTTTTTACATTAGTGCTCTGTGTTTGTAGCATGAATGGTCATTTCATTTGGCATTGTGAGAGAATTTCTGGTTAGGCAGGGTAGTTTTTATTCATTCCTTTTGTGTATAACTAAACAATCAGTAGGAAATGACATATCCATTCCTCCATGTCATTTTCAGATGACACAGAAACTGTGGTGGCGGGTCACGTTGTTTTCCAAATATCAAAGGAAAAATGGATTCAAAAGTAGTTATTTCCGTACATCGACAACGCGCGTTTATGCATTTCCACATTAGCATTAGCATTAGTTTTCATGGCCATTTTTTTGTCACGTTTGTATTAATGATGGTGGCTGCCCGGCAGATGAGCTCTCCTACCAAGCTTTGATTGGTGGATTGCTTCAGCCATCACTGGACACAATAACAGACCTATTGGAAGTGTTGAACCAATTGAAGCACCCCAAAGTGGCGATTGAGAGGTCTGGGACCATGCTAATAGGCTCGTTCAAGATGAACTGCGTCTGTGGACAAGAGCAGGCGGAAGTGGCAAAAACCTGCGGTAAAGTCGGACAGTTTCCATCCGTTTCCAGCCGCCTTCAGGCTGGACAGGAAAGGACAGAAACACTTTGGTTTGATTCCGATTTCATAAAATGTCAGCAGACCCACATATCAGCTTGTACAAGGTCCAGTTGTTTTAAGCGAGTTGGACACCAAAATTAAAGTTAGAAAAGAAGTTTGTGATTTGGATTAAAACACTCCCAGGTGAAAGTATTTTGTTTTACACGGGACACAATCTCCGCTCCCCTATTTAAAAGTGCTGTTTTCAGACTCTTCCATCCACCCGGACCTCCTCCCTACTGGGGGCATTGAAATGAGGAACCTGGCCCATTCTGATTTGATGCAGTGACAGACCATAATCAATCATTGCCTTCTGATGTTACCTGTTCATTTTTGGCTCCTTGCCTTTTGTCTGCTGTGTTCAGACTCCTCTACACTCCGACACAATAAAAAGTGGAATTCATACAGTATATAACTGCCTGCTTGAATTTGTTGATGAAAACCATGCATGGTGATATATAATATTCTCGATAAGGCGACGCATCGTGATATCGAACCCATTTGAATCCTTGACTGGATAATGGTAATCGAGTTGAACCGTTAGACCAGCGATTTCACACCAGCGGACACTGTAGTGCATACAGCAATACATATGTGGAATACATACAAACTACAGTGCTTTTTTTTCATTGCTATGTACAAATGATTCATGAGAACAGCCTGATGACATTCTTCCACCATCATTAAATCTCTTGCTGGCATAGTTCTATAGCAGCTGCTTAACTGACACTTAACTGTTACATTGACATTGCAGATTTTGGTCAGATCTGTATTCTAGCATTGACAGACATCTTCTATGTACTCATCAAATTATCTGTACTCGTTTTTGATGACGTCTGTTTTGTGATTAATTGTTTTTCTATTATCAACGTACTGCTATCAAAGCTTGTGTGTTTTAGTCCTTATACTTCTCTTGTAGACTCTTTGTCCGGTTGTTATATTAATCAATGTGCTGTTCTTCACGTAATGTTGATCGTGATACTTAGTTTCTTCCTCACATGCAGCACAATGTGACTCATTTGCCAGCTGGTCTATACACTTGTGAATCCAGTCCTCTTTGCTGTGCTAACACATTTTTATGTCATTGTTTGCTGATTTGTAATCACTATGAACATCAGTACATACCAAATTCCAGATTTGCCCATTTAGTGCTGAACAAATGTTCTTGCAGAAAGTGTCAGTTTTTTTGTCAGGTAGCCCTCCAGAGCCATTTGGTGCCACAGATATGCAGAGCTGCCCCGCAGTGCTTTAGGTTTTTAAGAAAACACAGTGGAAAGACCTAGCAGAAGTAGGGGAGCATATGACAGTCCACGTTTACCAGCGACCGCATGGTTAAAATCAAGTTAAAATAAGACGAGTACTCAACTTCCATACGGTCAGCAGGAATGTAACGAGGGAGGAAGAGAGATGTGAACAGAGATCCAGACCGATCTGGGGGAGGAATGGAGCGTGTGTGTGTGTGTGTGTGTGTGTGTGTGGCTGGGGGGTGAGAGATAAGAAAGAGTAGGAGTCAGCTTGAGAAAGCACGAGGAAGAAAGGAGTGTAGCATAAAAATCAATTCATATAACGAGCTCTATTTCTGATACAGTTTAATTACTGTTTCTACATGAGGAGCACACACACACACACACACATATACACACACATACACAGAGGGGAATTTTAATTACATCCTGCTCTATACCATTGACAAAACCCTCCTACAGTACAATGCATCAGGGACACATACTCCTAATGTGTGTTAGTACATATTGGGGTTACTGAGTACAGGATGGAGGGCAGGATATGTGTGTGTGTGTGTGTGTGTGTGTGTGTGTGTGTGTGTGTGTGTGTGTGTGTGTGTGTGTGTGTGTAAAAGAGATGAAGCTGAGGGAATGAATAATTACAGAGTGCAATTAGTACCTCTTTGAAGGATAAGAAATAGGTGGTGTACAGTATCCTGTTATTAGTTTGATACTGATAAATTAACTGAATGTTGCTTTTTTTAGAAATAATGTGTGTTCTACGTTTACACAACTGATTGATTAGTGGGAATATATTCAAAATTAACAATTTGTAGATTTTTACACAAAGTCAAAAGCTAAAATCCTGCACACTGATACACAACAAGGTCCATTTAATGGCTGTTCTGCAGCTTTCGCTCATATTGCACGCTCTTCATCAACAGTTGACAACTGGTCAAACTCTTGTACCTTGCATGGATCGTGTTATAACACAAGATCGCGTTTGTGTACGAACGACTACTGGCAGCTACAGACGTGGTTTAGGTGTGTGACAAAAGTAACTGTTGTTCAATAGAACAATAAGGTTAGCATAGAGTATTCTTCAGTATTTACAATTATTAGTTTTGCTTTATGTGGTTGACGTTGGATGGTGACAGGATAAGATACGATAAGATAAGATAAGAAAAACCTTTATTTGTCCCACAGTGGGGAAATTGTGGCAAAGATAAGAGCAGAGATAGATAACTGTACAAGAGACAGATAAGTGTACAAGATATAGCAAACTGTATTATACAATAATTACACATGAATTAAGGTAAATAAAAGTAAATTGCACTATGAAAATTGCCCAACTGGAAAATGATGCACAGATGTAATTATAATGGCACATGGGATATATTGCACAGTTAACAGCATGTGGCTATGAGTCCCTCATCAGGACTGGGAATCCTGCCAGTCTCCTGCCGACTCTGCTAACCTCCTGCTAACACCCTACTAGTCTGGATCCACTACAATCCATTTACTGGATAATCTCGGAATACTCATCGCCGGAACTTCCGCCGGATGTCATTTGCCTTTGCAAAGCTCTATTGGTCACGGGTAACATTACTGAACTTGGAGCTCGCCAGCTATTCGCTGAACATGGCAAGTATTGGAGACAATTTGGATGGTGCAACAAGGCAGGCGTGCAGTTCTTTCGGTGAATTACTGTATACATTCACAAAGAATATGTTCACACCATTTACTCTCTAGTCTACAGTATATCCTCTATGTTACACTTCTGCTTACGGAGATTCCGCCAGCTTTCACTCATTTAGGCCCGTTGCCTTAGGCTTACTTTTGTTTTTTGTTTTATTTTACAGAATTGTTTTTTGGGAATTTTAGGACTTTATTTATTTAGGACAGATTGGACATGGAAGTGGAGAGAGAGGAGGAATGACATGCAACAAAGGGTTGCAGGTCAGAGGTCAGAGAGAAGTGAACCTCTATATATGGGTGAGCACTCCAACCAGGTGAGTTACCCAGGCACCTTTGGCTTCCTCTGTGTTGTCATTTTAAACTCCGGGCGGTTTATGAGGACTAGCGATTAGGCTAACTGAAATAAAACCATTCCAATCTCTAGGTATGGTGAAGGGTATGTGATGATGGGGAGGGGGGGTATTTCAATTCCAAAGGCCAAGGGAACTTTATCAGGATGCATAGTATCCTGATCCATGAAATAACTGGCCTTTAATAATAAAAATCTGCCTCTATGGGAATATAACATAGGGGGGTGTATACTTATGCCCCTGTATTTTAACATAGGGGGGTGTATACTTATGCCCCCTGTATTTTAACATAGGGGGGTGTATACTTATGCCCCTGTATTTTAACATAGGGGGGTGTATACTTATGTCCCTTGTATTTTAACATAGGGGGGTGTATACTTATGCCCCTGTATTTTAACATAGAGGGGCGTATACTTATGCCCCTGTATTTTAACATAGGGGGGTGTATACTTATGCCCCTGTATTTTAATATAGGGGGGTGTATACTTATGCCCCTGTATTTTAACATAGGGGCTATACTTATGCCCCTGTATTTTAACATAGGGGGCCTTATGCCCCCCTGTATTTTAACATAGGGGTGTATACTTATGCCCCCTGTATTTTAACATAGGGGTGTATACTTATGCCCCTGTATTTTAACATAGGGGGTGTATACTTATGCCCCTGTATTTTAACATAGGGGGGTGTATATTATGCCCCTGTATTTTAACATAGAGGGGTGTATACTTATGCCCCCTGTATTTTAACATAGTATACTTATGGGGTGTATACTTATGCCCCCTGTATTTTAACATAGGGGTGTATACTTATGCCCCTGTATTTTAACATAGGGGGTGTATACTTATGCCCCTGTATTTTTAACATAGGGGGTGTATACTTATGCCCCCTGTATTTTAACATAGGGGGTGTATACTTATGCCCCCTGTATTTTAACATAGGGGGTGTATACTTATGCCCCCTGTATTTTAACATAGGGGTGTATACTTATGCCCCCTGTATTTTAACATAGGGGGGTATACTTATGCCCCCCTGTATTTTTAACATAGGGGGTGTATACTTATGCCCCCTGTATTTTAACATAGGGGGGTGTATACTTATGCCCCTGTATTTTAACATAGGGGTGTATACTTATGCCCCTGTATTTTAACATAGAGGGGGTGTATACTTATGCCCCTGTATTTTAACATAGGGGGTGTATACTTATGCCCCTGTATTTTAACATAGGGGGTGTATACTTATGCCCCTGTATTTTAACATAGAGGGGTGTATACTTATGCCCCTGTATTTTAACATAGGGGGTGTATACTTATGCCCCTGTATTTTAACATAGGGGGTGTATACTTATGCCCCTGTATTTTAACATAGGGGGGTGTATACTTATGCCCCCTGTATTTTAACATAGGGGGTGTATACTTATGCCCCTGTATTTTAACATAGGGGGGTGTATACTTATGCCCCTGTATTTTAACATAGGGGGGTGTATATTTATGCCCCTGTATTTTAAGGAAGAACATTTATTTATTTATAATACATTATTTATTAACAAAGAAAACAGGTGTCCTTAAAAGGTTTTCCTAAATATGTTGAATTAAGGCATTAAGATCAATTTCCAAAAGATGTTTTTTATTCATCTTTTTTATCAATTTTAGCAGGGGTGTGTAAACTTTCTCAAGCCACTGTATGTATGTACGGGCCGATACTGAGGAGATAGGTCTGGCAAGTGAGACTAAACCCCTGTTGACAAACTTCCCTTTCCTGAACCACATCAACCAGCTCCGACTGGGGATCCCGAGGCGTTCCCAGGCCAGGTTGAAGATATAATCTCTCCACCTAGTCCTGGGTCTTCCCCAAGGCCTCCTCCCAGCTGGACATCCCACCACCTAGTCCTGGGTCTTCCCCGAGGCCTCCTCCCAGCTGGAAGAGCCTGGAACACCTCCCTAGGGACCCCCCCAGGAGGCATCCTTACCAGATGCCCGAACCACCTCAACTGGCTCCTTTCGACTTGAAGGAGCAGCGGCTCTACTCCGAGCTCCTCTCATATGACTGAGCTTCTCACCCTATCTCTAAGGGAGACGCCAGCCCCCCTCCTGAGAAACCCATTTCAGCTGCTTGTACCCTGTTCGCTTGCCACGTTGGTGAAATCAACTCACTAGTCCGCCGCTGACTCTGCTAACCAGGCCGGTCAAAAAAGACCTTAATGCTCTCCTCCTGACTGGCTTTGGAAAGAGTTGATTTACGACCTGCTACTATGGTTCGTCCGAAGTTAGCCCGTGCTAGACGGTGATAGACAGAAGCTTTATCCAATCAGCCGTTAAGTAATGTTTGGAAGCTTTTCCCAGCCTTTTCTAATGGTGGTGTGGAACAAATCATCTGGCGCCTCAGGTTACTCCAGCTGCTGATATAGATCATGATACTAAACCTTGTGCTGAAATTGTTTTCTCAACTGTTGCTGCATGATCAATATCAATTATTAACTGTGAACCTCAATCATGACTTGAATAATTAGTTGATTAATCAATAACAACAAAAATAATTTCATTTAAGAAAAATGATAATCAATTAATTATAAAGTAATCTATCCGGGTAAAGGAACAGAGAACGTTGGGTTTTTTATAATAATAATTTAAAGAGCCTAATTATGCATCATATTTGCACTCATACGGTCTATATGGTTATAAAGGTTTACTATAGGTTTACATGCTTTGATATTCCAAAAACACATTATGTTTTTCATACTGCCATGGCTGCAGCTCCTCTGCCTGAAACACTCCGGCTGAGCTTAAAGAGAAAAGCCCAGTCCCCTCTGGTTGGTCGGCTGGCCCACTCTGTTGTGATTGGTCAACAGAACAAACAAGCCAAAGGGATGGCATGTACAATCAGTGAAATCACTGATTAAGGAATTTCAAACAGAAATGTGGGCAATGAATGAAAAAAAAAGAGTGAAAAATGATTTTTTCATATTAATATTATTATTATTATTATTATTAGTAGTAGTAGTAGTAGAAGTAGTAGTAGTAGTATTTTAATAATAATAATAATTATTCAAACTGTTTATTTATCCCCTGTGGGGTAATTACAATTTATTATTATTAGTAGTAGTAGTAGTAGTATCTTAATAATACGATAATAATTTAAATTGTTTATGTATCCCATGTGGGGAAATTACAATTTATTATTATTATTATTAATTTTATTACATAAACAAAAAACTAAAAAGAAAACATACTAATTGATGGGGAAAATCAAAATAAGCATAATTAATAATTTCAGCAATAATCCATTCTGAACATAATCATTAGTTGCAAGCCTGTGGACGCATCGCTTGTGTGTTTGTGTGTGTGTGTGTGTGCGTTTGTGTGTGCGTGTGTGTGTGTGTGTGTGTGTGTGTTTGTGTGTGTGTTTTTGTGTGCGTGTGTGTGTGTGTTTGTGTGTGCGTGTGTGTGTGTATGTTTGTGTGTGTGTTTCTGTCTGCGTGTGTGTGTGTTTTTGTGTGCGTGTGTGTGTGTGTGTTTTTGTGTGTGTGCGTGTGTGTGTGTGTGTTTGTGTGTGCGTGTGTGTGTATGTTTGTGTGTGTGTTTTTGTCTGCGTGTGTGTGTGTGTGTTTGTGTGTGTGTTTGTGTGTGCGTGTGTGTGTGTGTGTGTGTGTGTGTTGTGTTCCCAGTAGCTGGGCCTGGATCACGTTGACTCGGAGCCCTTAACGTTCCCCCCCAAGACGAGAAGACAGCTGTGTCTCCATCCTCTCCCTGTGATGGACAGCGGGCCCCGGGCCCTGACAGACGGAGACGCTGCTTTATTGAAGTATTTATCAGACCAGGTTAAACAAGAGCAGCGCCTCCAGCCTTCCTGTACAACATTTTTCTTTCTCTCCATTCACGCTTCTCTTCCTTCTGCCTCTTTGCTTCTGAACCTGCAGCAATTACCAACATCCTTCTCTCCCTCCTTTCCTCCCTTTATTCTTGCTTGTCTCCCTCCGAACAAATGCTGAGGCTATTCCCTTTATCTCCTCTTCTGTCCCTTCTTCTCCCGCCCTTCATCTCTCCCGTGTTAATTCTTCATCTTCTCTTTACATTTCCTCCCTTCAACAACCCCTCCCTCGCTCTTATTTCCTCTCGCTCCTTCTCTCCTCTTTACAAATGTTTGTTTCTTCCTCCACCCTTCCTCTTTTTTCCCCAAATCTCTCCTTCTATTCTTGCTTTTTCCTCCTCCACCACTCATCTTTTCTGTGTATTGTTTTAGTCAGCCCTCAGCATTAACATACAACCACAAGGTAATTTTAACCTTACCTTTGTTTGTACCTGTTCTGCTTTAATCCTCTTTCCCTTCGCCCCCCCCCCTCCCCCCATCCCTCCTTACATTTCTCCCTTTGCTCTAAAATGTAGCCTTGGGTTGTCTGCATCAGTGATAGTAACAGGCTGCGAAAAAGCACTTTAATAATGCAACAGATGCTGCAACAAGCTTTTAGTCTGACTTACTGACATGACACTCTATGAATAACTCTTTAATAATCAGATAAATAACATATGATGGTCCTGAAAGTAAAGCTTCTGTTGTTTTCTACGTAGACAATGTTCTGTTAGACATTGTTAGCACTCTCCTGGGTTGGATGGCCATCATTTTGGAATCATTTAAAGAACAGATGAGCAATGATGTTAGAAAATGATTGTTTAGCCAAAATTTTATGACACAGGCATCCAAATATGGATGAATGGAGAATCCAAGGACTCCCAGGTTCATCTTTAAAGAATACACAGAGTCTTTATATTATCCACGCCTAGGCCTGCACGAGTCAAGGAAAACTATGAATCACGTTTTTTTTAGCTTAGAATTTATATGACGATTCTCTGACTCGATTTCTTTTTTTCACAAAGTGTAATCTTTTTTGCACACATGAACCATGACAAAATAAAACCAATTGGCAGCACCAAACATAGATTTTTGTTGGCACCGATAGAACATTGGGCATCACCACGAGCCTGTTAACATAGAAGCTTCAATGAAGAGAAGAGCGCACTTTAAGACCTATTTTATACAGTCTGTCTTGAAATCTCACAGAAGAAAGTTGTAGTGTTTGTTATGCAGTCAGCTCGTAAAATTAAATGAGAATCAAAACATTACATTAAAAAATTGAAGTTATTTAAAAACTATATATATGAACACGGTTACCTGGTCCTCAGATCTCTGCAGGGTAAATCCAGACAGCTAGCTAGACTATCTGTCCAATCTGAGGACTATGGTTACCTGGTCCTCAGATCTCTGCAGGGTAAATCCAGACAGCTAGCTAGACTATCTGTCCAATCTGAGGACTATGGTTACCTGGTCCTCAGATCTCTGCAGGGTAAATCCAGACAGCTAGCTAGACTATCTGTCCAATCTGAGGACTATGGTTACCTGGTCCTCAGACCTCTGCAGGGTAAATCTGACTAAAACAGGAAGGTACACATGTTCCGCCAAAACAAGTTCCTTACCGAGGCTATTTTACAGAAGCACCGTGGCTCCGTTCGGCGCTTAGTACCACCCAAGACGGATTGGAATCGGTTTAAAGAAATGCCAGAGCACGTATTTCTCCCATCCCGGAAGGGTGTGTGGACTAGCCAGACCCTCCTCTGGCAAATGTAAGACTATCTCAGAACCAACTCTTCGGTTTCTTCTCTCTTGGTGTTTCATTAGTCTTTCATTGTATCACGTCGTGTTCTGTACGTTTCAGTTGTGAATCATCTATGTTTGAGCTGAGATCATAATTCATATTCCAACTTGCAGACTGACTGACTTGCCATCGAATGAAAAGTGCATTTTGATGACCCATGCGCACTTCGCATCACAGAAGATTAAATAAATGCTTATCTGTTCCATCAAAATGTAATATCTATGATAGAAAGAGTGCCTGTACAGCAAAACACAGCAGGCATACATCTTGTTTGTAAAGGGTACCCGAGCATTGTGATGGAACAATTCCCACTAGTAGAGATTTTGAACGTCTCCCATTCTTTTTATTCTTTTTGTTCTGTAAGGGTTCATGCACTTACTTAACCCTCATTATCCCAGAAAACCCTAAATGTTTGAATCATATGCCATCTGTTGTTTTTTTACGCAAAACACAGATGGAAGTGGGAACTTACACTACTTCCTTTCCCACTTGCGCCTGGAACTCTGTGAAGGCATGCAAACCCCAGTGAAACTCAACTGGGACAGATTCTAACATCTGCCATTAATTATTCACTGACTTTACATCAACGTGCAGATTCCCTGATGAGATCTAACACAAACTTTAACACCTTCTGTCTTCCAAACATTGGCATTCCTGGAGGTGACAGAGCGTATAGTGTATCCATAATTAATGGACCAATCTGCACGTCTACATCAGACTGCTCGTCGCTGCTCATCCATTCATAAGAAAGGTAACATTTTCATTCGATACTAACAGAGGGTGACGAATTACAGAAATACTTTTGTAGGATTTTGCTTATCAAAGGACAGCAACATTCTGTACAAAGGTCACAAAGCAACCAAAAACTGAACTAGCTCTCTTAACGGTGTTTTTTTATTGATTTATTTATCTGTCATATCACTAAAGCCACTTTCACACATACACTTCAACCCTGGAATCAATAGACAGTAGCCAGCTCCCTATTGTAGTACGTCCGTATACATCTGTGTATTGATACCATGTGTGAATGGCAGAATGAGCATGTTGCACACCAATATTCCACTATTATTCGGGAATATGACAACATTCTGACTTTGATACGGGTCATGTTAAAAGCATTTTCCATTGGATATTCCAAATAAAGCCTTTTTCTGAAATTAGAATTTTCCGACTAAGACGTGGGATATGCCAGAGTGTTGTTTGGGTTTAAGGAGCATTCTTTAGGCATGTATACAGGTCATTTGGAATATGCGTCTCAATCAGGGTTTTCACCGCAGTTTCCGACTGTCGTTCAGCTCTGTGCGTTGCTATGGTTTCTGTACACAAACCAACCAGCCACGAGTTTAGAAGGCTGAGGTACAGACGAATGCCCAAAAAAACCCCATTGTGAACGACTTGGATATCAACAGGTGTATATGTGAATATGTGCAAACAGGGCAACGCTGATCTTTTCAAGAAGGGGGTAGAAGGAATGAAAGAGGGACGCTGTGTTCACACGGTCCAACAAGTCTGCCACAACACAGGTCCTACAATATCCTTTATTGCACAGCTGCAGGTAAACGGGAATATAATATCAGTGGAATATTCATTTTCATTTGCCATATTTACAGCCTAGTGGGAATATTGTCTGTTTTGGGATTAAGGCAAAAACCGAAATAATATGTGCATGTAAACTGAGTCATGGTCTGTAGACTTCACATCAAGCGAGTGCGAGTGTAGAGGTTTCTATTATGCAGCTGGCACAAACCCAGAAACCCAAACACCAAGGGTCAAGAAAAAGGGTGATTTAGGCAAAGAGGCCAAAAAAAATGTCTATGAAAAAATTAATGCTATCAAACGATTACATTATTTAATCGCGATTAATCACATTAATGTCATAGTTAACTTGCAATTAATTTTTTATCTATTCTAAATGTCCCTTGATTTCTTTTTGTCCCATTATTTTTTCTCATTTTAATTCTCTTAACAACATGGAAAAGTGGATCAGCTCTCTTTGTGCAAATGTTTTTTTTTTTTAAATTGAAAACAACATTGGCATGTAGCCTACTGTAGTATTCAAGATCCCCCCCCACCCCCCCCTCAGCATATAGCCTACTGGAGTATTCAAGACCCCCCCCCCCAGCATATAGCCTACAGTAGTGTTCAATTTCACACTAACATTCTCACTTGGAGCAAATAATCTCTCACACAATGTAACACTGTCCATCAATAGAAGAGTGAAAAAAATACTTTGACGGGGGGGTATTTTATTAAGTGGTATTTCAGACTGGATGTGCTGCGATGATATGTTGATGATGATGATGTGTTCACACAGATCCCTTTGGTCCGGTCAATGGAACATTTGGCAACTTTTAAAAAGTTAACTTTCCATTCAGAAACTTACTGGCGTCCATTACTGTCTCATGCACGCCATCCACTCAAAACGTAACGTTACTACTCTTTGGCCCAAAAGGCGTGTGAGTGTTCTAGGTTTCCGGTCTAGCTAGATCTGGTGGGTGTTGTAGTTTGTCTAACTTTACTAGTTGTTGCAACAGCATGTGAAAAAACTACAAAGTTTGCTAGGCCAAAAAGAAGGTTAATCTTAAAAAATTGACACGCTTATTACACGATAATTTTAATGGAACAAACCTAAAGAACACCATCTCAAAGGATGTGAAACACACAGTTGAATCACAACGGGGACATTATTTAGGACCGCAAACTGAAAAAAAAAGTATTTACCAACCAGTTAGTACAACTGCTCAAGCTTTAAGCAGAACAGAATTAGTCCAGTGTTGAATTCAGTTTTATTAGCAAGGTTATGTTTTAACGGTTTTGCATTTCAATGAGCTAGTTGAGCTCCTGGCTTCTTTTTCTCCCTTAACTCTTGGTTTCAGAGTTGAAAGGATTATTGGCCAGGGACAACATGGTAATATTTCTCTCTCTGCCTTTGACCCATTCTGTCTTTACTCTGTTTCTCTTTCTTCGGTTTCATCATTTGTTTCTCTCGCTACTAACCATTCTGCAAGTTTGGTGGCTTTGCATTTTAATGTTGTGATTTTTTTTCTTTTCCATCTCTCTCCCACTTTTAATTTGTCCATTTTTGCATTGATTCTGAAATGTTTTAAACTGTATTTCAATGATGCTAACCCCCCCTAACCCTCTGATTTCCTCCTCTGTGATGAAGGAAAAGCTCCAAAGGAAAAGTCATTCCTTTTCTTTTTAAGTTTATTTCTCCCCTCTATCCGTTCATTGTCTTATCACGCTGTACATTCTGCAGCCTTACTGAGGTTACAGTCTGTTTGGTGGTTTGCATTTCAATGAGGCTAACCTAAGTTTTTTTGTCTTCCTTTTTCTCCTTTCTCTCACTCTGTGCCTCTTGGTGCAGTGATCAAAGACTTATTTCCCAGGGATACATTTGACATGTTCGCTTGCCTTCACTACCTTGACACAAGATAATGTGCCAATTATTGAAGGATTTTGTCCAAAGAGTCTTACAGTTCCTTGAGGATTGTACAGGCCACAGGGGAGTAGAACTCCTAACTCTGGCAGTGGTAGTGCCTTGCTCTCCTCTTTCAGCTATATGAAGCAGATGGAACTGAACCCCTAGGTGAGAAAAGTGAGACAAAGAAACATTTGCAATCTTAAACCATGGCTGTAGTCAAGTCCACCTCTGTCGAGACCAAGCCAGTGATAATTTATTTGATGTGAGAGACAGTATGTCTTCTATTTTAAGAAGATAATTTGCATTACTACTTTTAATGATCAAACTAGGCAATACTATTTACTTTAAGTAAGTATTCCTGAACTGTACTTGTCCTGAAGAATCCATAATACAAAGTGCTCGCTGGCATTGTGTCTGTGGCCTAAATGAAAATGAAAGGTACCTGATGATTGAGGTATATTATGCAGTCAGACATACACCAAGGACCAATGACAATTTAGGCTACTGTTACACGTGGCCGGCTATTTTCATAAATGGACATTTCAACCTCTCCATTTTCAAAAATAGCGTTGTGCACAGCTATCAGTTTTTAGAAAGGTGTTTGGTTACACATACCTGTGTACATATGCCGTTAAGAGCATTTTTTCAAGGTTTGGCATCTTAAAAAAAAGATCATTATTATAAAAGACATTTCACAACTTTTGTTGTAACGAGATGCTCAAGCCCTCATTAGCCAATCAGAATCCTGAAAATAGCAACAACAGCAACGAATCACCTCCTCTCTTCTCTCTTCCTCACTTACCTCATGCTCGGTAACTAGGACTACAGTTGAAAATGGCTAACACCGGCGCATTCTCAGAAATGTTGATTAATGTGCATTGTCCTAATCACATGAATAAACTTCTTCCTTGGCTGCCTAAACCTCCTTTTGTCTCAATTTACATGCAAACCAAGATTTCCACAATCTCCACTCTGGCCAGTGTTTTTAGAAGGAATCGTTTTCATAGGCAAATTCTCTGTTTGCGTGTAAACAATGGTCCTAACTTGCAATGCTGTGTGTGTCTGTGGCCCAATCACAATGCAGTGTTTTGCTACAGTTAATAATAGCTCCCGAAAATAATGTTTGCGCTTTTCAAGATATATCTGAGTCCAGTCAGTAATGCCTCACCGAATAAACCAAAGAAAACACCGGGGGACATCGGGATTGGGCCTATCTCGCTGACCTATGAGATCTAAACATGGCACCCTGAACCTGCAGATATCACTCAGAAAGGACCAAGGTCAACATAATACAATGCAACATACCACCGTGATACCCAGTTTCCACCGGTTGCAGGTCCGGATTTGGTGCGGACCGCCTGCGGCCGTGACTGACAGCTGAAGTCTCGAGAACCCACGAGATCTCGCAAATTCACGTAGTATAGAACCACAAAGCCAACAACAGTGTGTTTCCATCCAGAGGATTAGAGAGGAAACAACTCTGTGCTTTTTTCAACGTGTAGTGCAGGGAGCTGTGAGCACGCTCTATTTTATTTTGAAAATTAAACGTAATGACTCCACTGCCGCTCCGGAGCGGATCCGCAGACGTTCCGCAACCAATGGAAATTAGGAGTAAGCACTGAGTCACTGCGCTGCCTCTACAATACGTGACTAACAGTTGTTTTATTAGCTATTCTTTGACATGATGCAGTTCTCCTTCAGTGTTGGTTTTTCCCT